>JADNYI010000027.1:0-343994 GCA_015501065.1 Infundibulicybe gibba
AGAATTGGAAGGCAAAAGAACGCAGGATGCCGCCCCTGGCCAATTGTGTGTGGGTGGGCAAACTGTCGGTCGCCGTGGCGGCACCTGTCAATGAACAAAGCCAAAACAAACGACCCCAGTGCGGGTGCCATCCAGCACATTCGCAGCGCGTTTTGCTGGCTCCGCCTTACACCAGACGCATGGGCTCCCATTCCTATATAAGACCCTTCAAAGGGATCGCCACGATGCAAGCACACCACCTTATTCTTATATCTTTTATTCAACATATACGGTTCGAGCCTCATAAGTTACTGCTGATACTATTATGGCGCGCGACGGGCAATCCAGGACCAAGAATGTGCAAGCTGCTGCCGGCCGGGAGCTGCTGCGAGAGCTAGACACACAGAAGAAGCCCACGAATCTCCTACGTCAGTGATGTCCCGGGTCGCCTAACTTCGCAGCTGAACCGATAGTATCACAGGAACTCTCGTCGCACTTTTATCGTTATATAATGAGCGGGATTCTCGATGGTTCGCGAGTGATGATGTTATGGATAAAGGTGGAGATTCTGCCATGGATACAAGACGCGTGCTGATATATCTCAAAGTTAACGAACACGCCAGCGAGAATGAGGAGAAGCTGGGCCCAAGGACGAGATTATACGTCCTTAGATATTCTATGAATATGCTGGCACGTAGCCATCCTAATCTCCTCCCCCATGTGCTCAAATTTCTAATAGGAACGGAAGGGATACCTCCGTCTCGAAGGGAACGATACCCACACGACTAAGATAAGGAAACCCGCCGCTGAAATGCACGTAATACTACTCTTCCGATTACCTATTCTGACTGGGACTTCTCAAATAGGATGCAGCGGATTACTGAACAAATGGACTCCCAATCCTTCCCATCCGCCATGGAGAGACATCGCGCTCTTTGTGACCACTTTCGCCAGCGGATCGGGCCAATGAAACGCCCCACTTACTCAGAGGTATCAGTCCCTGCTTCCCGAAGGTAGTCTTCATATACTGATAGAGCCGCGTAGCTCGACCGCGAGAACCGGGAGTACCGCCAGTCAATATCCGACCACAAGAAAGTATGCACGTACAATAGGCTCCAATCGCCAGCCTCGGATTCCGACAACGATGATCCCATGAATGATGTTACAACCTAGTATGCACCTCATCAAATGCGCGTCTATTTGGGTCCACTAATCTTGGTTCAGTATGGACCAACCCACAAGCACTACCCTGCAAGAGCTTATCGCAGGCCCCTCAAACTCAGCTTCCATCTTCCCAGCGTAACACCTACCATCACAATACGTATGCTGTAACTAATAGCATCGCAGGTCACCCGTGCGGAAATCGCTATCGACAGACTTCGCTCGCGCAGCATACCCCAGCCCCGAATCCCTGCCACGCCCACGCGCACCGCGTCCATTTTCCTCTTCCTCATCCCCACCGGCATCTCCTACACCACAGAGCCGGACGTCTGGATCCCAGAATGGCGATCTCGACATTGAAATGGATGAGCCAGGCCTTGGGCAGCCGGAAGATCTGCGTAACATGATCGCAACAGTAAATATCTCCATAACGATATATACCCCCACTGATCGGCCTGCAGCTGCAAGAACAAAATGATGCGCTTGAAAAAGAAACCAAACAGGTTGGTCACTGCCTACGTCCTCATCATATCAAATAACCTGCTTTCTAGATAAGCACAGAGAGAACAACTCTTAATGAAAAGCTGGAGGCTTCATTAAAGAGGGTCAAAGCATTGGAGTTAGAGCTGGAGTGTATAAATGCAGAGGTGTGTCTCACCACTGACCTAGGCCCCAGTCACAAATTTAGATTATGCTCTAGCTCGACGAACGAGATGGCGCCGTTAAGAACTTACAAGAACAGATATCTTTCTTGGAGAACGCGTGCAGCGCCGACGCCATCTTTCACGCGGATGAGCTCGAAGTCCTTTCAGGATTGTTGCAGGAAAGCAAAGATGAAGTAGCGGGGCTGAAAGAAGCCTTTGTTAGAGCGGCGAGAGTACGCGTCGAGCAGGAGAAGAGAGAGGTATATTTACTTCTTTCTTCCTGTGACCGTTTTGCTGATATCTCCGCACAGTTCTTGGCTCTGGGCCTCACACACCCTTTTGAATGAACTTGGATACTGCGCGTGTATTTCGGGGATATTATTGTTGTATAATTGTCTCTGGCTGGACTCATTCCCAAGCCAATGGTTTATGATGGATTAATTATGTAGATAGCTGTAATTTGATCTAGGATAGTGTATAATAACTGTGCTATAGCCAAGAATATCACACCTGACATGCCTATTGCAAAAGCCTCATATTAGTAAGGCAATCACGGGTTGCCTCACTATTATAAGGCTCATTTGGACTTCACGTCTACACCGGCATTAATCCTGTCATTATCTTAATAATTACTTAGCATTTGAGAGCACTGCCTGGACCCTTGACTATAATTGGGAGATAAGGGTTTGTCATCATGTGTCGGCTGTGGCGGCGTCACTGCCGCCACATCGGCAGGGTCCCCGCCATCAATTACTAATGCTCTGCTCACTGTCCCACACAGTGAGCTCAACATTAGGCTCAACATTGGATGCTTTTCTTGAATTTCTTTTGTGTACAGGATTGTATATATTATTTAATGTAGGTACATATACATTTATATAATTTTAATAGCTCTGGAAGCGCCCAGAAAAGGAAACCCCCCCTGGGGATGACCATCTGTGGATGGAGTATCTGGGTAGAGCGGGGCCTAGCGGGGGGCCCTGTGAGGGACCTATTATGATATATATGTGAGTATTAAAGCGCGGAGATTATTGGTGTACATGGGGGGAAAGGGTGAGGGGATGTATGCAGGGGAATGGGGAGGAGGGCCTGAGGGATTGGAACCGTGGAGCGGAATGCTATCGCCTTTGCTTGAGAATGTTCTTAGTATATGTTGGAGGTTGGAATCCAATTCCTGGGCAATTTGACCGAGCCAATATTATTCAGTGACCAGGTTGGCCTGGGGGAGGGGGGTGTAGCCTAAGTATTTTTCAGAGAGGTCCGGGGCTAATATTATGGGCCACGTATATTGTATCATGTATCTATTATTGATCATAGGCAGCGGATTAGCTCCGGAGGTGGCCAGATAAATAGTAGGGGGGTTGGGAGGAGGGGTATGGGTAAAATCACATATCCACCCACTGAATTTGTTACAGGCATCGGAATAATACCGGATAGGCCGTAAATAGAGGGGATATATAGTAGTATTTATGTGGAAAAGAGTTGAAAAGAATCCGCCCAGGAGTGATGAAGATATCGCTCGAATGGCCATTTGCACACAGGCCAAATAGGCATGTAATTCACTCACCAAACAGCCTCTCACATTAGTACTTCTTAGGCTATATCTTCATCACTCCTGGGCGGATTCTTTTCAACTCTTTTCCACATAAATACTACTATATATCCCCTCTATTTACGGCCTATCCGGTATTATTCCGATGCCTGTAACAAATTCAGTGGGTGGATATGTGATTTTACCCATACCCCTCCTCCCAACCCCCCTACTATTTATCTGGCCACCTCCGGAGCTAATCCGCTGCCTATGATCAATAATAGATACATGATACAATATACGTGGCCCATAATATTAGCCCCGGACCTCTCTGAAAAATACTTAGGCTACACCCCCCTCCCCCAGGCCAACCTGGTCACTGAATAATATTGGCTCGGTCAAATTGCCCAGGAATTGGATTCCAACCTCCAACATATACTAAGAACATTCTCAAGCAAAGGCGATAGCATTCCGCTCCACGGTTCCAATCCCTCAGGCCCTCCTCCCCATTCCCCTGCATACATCCCCTCACCCTTTCCCCCCATGTACACCAATAATCTCCGCGCTTTAATACTCACATATATATCATAATAGGTCCCTCACAGGGCCCCCCGCTAGGCCCCGCTCTACCCAGATACTCCATCCACAGATGGTCATCCCCAGGGGGGGTTTCCTTTTCTGGGCGCTTCCAGAGCTATTAAAATTATATAAATGTATATGTACCTACATTAAATAATATATACAATCCTGTACACAAAAGAAATTCAAGAAAAGCATCCAATGTTGAGCCTAATGTTGAGCTCACTGTGTGGGACAGTGAGCAGAGCATTAGTAATTGATGGCGGGGACCCTGCCGATGTGGCGGCAGTGACGCCGCCACAGCCGACACATGATGACAAACCCTTATCTCCCAATTATAGTCAAGGGTCCAGGCAGTGCTCTCAAATGCTAAGTAATTATTAAGATAATGACAGGATTAATGCCGGTGTAGACGTGAAGTCCAAATGAGCCTTATAATAGTGAGGCAACCCGTGATTGCCTTACTAATATGAGGCTTTTGCGATGGGCATGTCAGGTGGAATATCATTGTAATTTTCTGGGACGACTCGGGGAGGGCGAAAAAGTGATCTCACCAACGAATTCCAAGAACATTAATATATAAAAATATATATCCCGCAGCGGGAAAACACAAGAGGGGGATACATAAGTGATACAATAATCATAAAGTGTCCAAAAATGTCCAACATAAGCAAAACAGCCTTCCAAGTTCGTATGGCGCTACATAGGATAATGATTAATCGTAGTAATAAGGTAGATAGCATATGAGGGGGTGGGGCAGCATCAAGCAGCCATGTCCATGTAGTCGTGTATAGGGGGAAGGGGATAAGTGTATCGCTTTGGTGGGATGATAGTTTTACGCGAGCAGGGCGCTGCGCCGGCGGGAAGTGATGAGGACAAAGTCGCGGGGCATGATCGAAGCACGCTGTTGCTTGCGGGTAACCCGCGTGACGACCTTCCAAGCCTGAACGAGCTGGCGCTCAATGTGTTTTGTGTACGAGGGACGAGTGCGGACACTGCTTCAGATGCATGGTCAGATGTGACATAGGTATCCCATGGGAGTCCCGCTCACCGCTGCTTTTCGGTTTCAGGAAAGATTACGGAGAGGCGAGGGGCGGGACGGGTGATTGCTGCCATTGTATTATGTGTAGTAGGTAACCAAAAGAACGTGTGGTGTAGGAAGGGTACTATGGATGGAATCTGGAGGGCGTTTACAAGTGGGGGCAAAACCAGGCCACGGAATGGAGGCTAAAATATTGCGCCATGATCTCTTTAAATACGTGTGCGGGAGGCTCAGACAATAGCGACGCTTGTTTGTTTATAGATGCTGTAGCCATCACCTTGTACTTTGGTGATGGGCCCATTAATGTCGGCAGTGTGCCGGCAACGAAAATACATTGTACCCATGATCTATTTGTGTCTGTTTGCAACCAAAGCTACGGTTGCTCTTGGCGCCCCTAACCTTGAATCAGACTTCAAGCTATAAGCTTCTAGGGTCAAACTTCAAAAGTACATAGAACAGTCTGTGGATATAAGCGAATGCAGTCTTTGAATAACCAGTTTATCTCAAAGACCCCCCAACAGCGAAAAAACAAACAACCCCAAATGCTTGTGCGACGACCCCCATATCTTCCGGGAAACGGGCTGCGGGTGTGCCAAAAAAATACACAAAGGCAGGGGCCAAAATAAGAACCCAAGCTTCAGCGTGTATTTTCCCCAGAGAACGGCCTTCGCGATGGGAGACCAACCGAACCAAAAGAACGAGCTAGGAGGGCAGACATGTCAGATGACACAGCTTCGGGCAACTGTCAACAATTTGAACCTACAGCGGTTGCAAGCATGCCCCCACGCCCAAATGTGAATGTGCTATCCATCAGAATCGACATTCCATATTCGTCTATAGTTGCCCATGAATCTGCCAGTGACATTTGGTGATTAGTGCACCTAACCATCACTCGTTGCTAGCAATGAACATACAGAAGATCGTCATGGCCCCATAAGATATCGCTCCTACTGCGGCGACGAATTTCCAGCCAACAGATAGGGGTGGGTGTTCGGGTGGCCCAGGGGATCCCAACAGAACCGACTGCTCGTTCTCAGCTGCCCTCGACTGACGCTCGTTGTATGACCAGACATGCAAATATCTGGAAGCTCCGGTGAGCAATATGCCAATGAGTGTCAATAACCCGCTTGACGCTTTTAGGTTGTTGATCATCACAGCAAGAGCGCAACCGGCGAGATGTCGCAGCAGTCCGATCAACAGCTTTATTTGGCCCAGCTCCAAATTGAGCCAAATAAAACCCAGGATACTATGGCTGTGTACATAGGTATTCTTAGTTTGCGTGCTCCCTTGGGACGGATGTTTGTGTATGATGTGGATATTAAATCAGGTATGGACCAGCTGCGCAACATGATGATTCGGAACCCGGGGACGCGGTATAAACCCAGTGGGAGCTATGCATCAAGTAGTGCCATTGTGTGGGGTCCGACGATATCATACTCACCTGCGCACGATTGGCCTGAGTTTTGTTGCTTAACCTTCTCGAGTTCAAGTACGGAATGGATTCTAAATATCCGCTCTGGACTGCATACTGCCCTTGCCAGTGACGCCATCAACTAGATGCTTATCATTTTCGGGTCGATAAATCCGAGGACGACCCGTCACCGAGCTGCCACCATTCGACCGGAAATCTAGAAGATACGTGGCGTCTCCAGTGGCTGGTTCTCACCTCTCGACGAGAGAAGTTACGTGGCCCCGAGTTTGAGTGAGAGCATTTCGGTTTCAGCAAAAGGAGGGCTCTCCTCAGATAAGAAATGAGTCATAAATGTAACCGAGTAAACTTGGGAAGTGCTGACCTGAACATCAGGTCTCCAGTGTCGCGCTTGAAGAGTGAGAACGGGAACGCACAGGATTAAAATAAGATGTGTTATGGTGTCAGGAGAGGAAACGAACCGCAGCCGCAACCGCAGCCGCAACTTGAACGGATCGGGGATCTCTGACGAGAACTCACTGCGGGCAATTGAGATAGCACAGGAAATATTTAGTCAAGTCAATATGGTAGAGGAACCTGAATTCGAGGACAAGTGCCCGGTCGCCTGGCCTTGGGAAGATCAAACTATAACGGTGCTATATTCCACCGCAGGCCTTCCCCATGCAGGAAACCCAATATAAATAAGAGCTCTCTGTCCAATTATGTGGCTTCCAGCTTGAGCATTTAACTTAAAAATCATGGCGGCTATTGATATGGAGGGGTCACTTCTTCACTTCATTTTCCTTCTACTCCGAAACAGTCTCCAGGGTTTTACTCCATTCCGCGACTTTGGGATGTGCATTGACCTGCGAAAGTGATGTGAACGATGGTATGAGCGCAAATGATAAATTACATACCTTGCTTGGATGAAAGTTCAGGACCCGAAGGCCCTCGAGTGAGGTCGCGCGGGAGAGCGCAACATATGCTTGACCTACAATAGGTGCGTTAGAAGGTATGAACCTGAACAGCATAGAATATGACTAGCCTTTCTCGAAAACCTTGCCGAGGTCGACCTTGACTCGATCAAGGGTTTGACCTTGCGATTTGTGGATACTCATGGCCCATGCAAGGATTAATGGCAGCTGCCGAATATCAGTTGTGAAATATCATGTAATCACGATGTGCTTACCTGCAGGCGGCTGACCTGAATTTCGCCACTGGGTAGTTCAACTTTCCAAAGTTCGGGTATGACCAGCACCGTCCGTTTGCCGCCATTAGAGAGTACAAATTCAACCACAGGATATAAGATGGGCTTTCCGACGCTAGCAGATGCTTTCTTAATATTGGTCGCCGATGTTCCCGGATTTGTCGACTTTACACTACCGTCGGCACTATTTACCTCGACGTTGACAGTTGCAGGGTCCACGAATCTAAGGACCTTCCCCATACTTCCGTTAACCAGGGTCTCATCCACATTTTTGGTGAGCATAACCTGTGCATCGAGTCGGAGGACAAGGGTTTCTGGGGCCATAAAGTTGGCCAGCATCTTATCTCTTTGGTCCCCTGGTGGGATGGTTCCGCCGTCTAATGCCCGATATGTTTCTGTTTGGGTTGAGAGTCTGGAAATACGGGTGGCATTAGCGCGGTTGACATCCTCTCTGCGCGGAAAGCTGTGGTTCTGGTTAGCTGAGAAACCCGATTAGCGAAACGAGTCGAACAGTTCAGTGGCTTCCAAGCCATCCTCATAGACAATTTCCCTCGATAGACTTTGGAACTTGGCGATTGATTTGCTTGAGAGCCTCCCAAACCGCATCTCATTTAACATGTCAACAAATTCTATGAGACATATAGGCTTCAATTCATGAATGTATCGCGGTGGAAGGTACCCACCTTGATCTCTCTGCCTGAAGACTTTGGTGAGATTAAATGTGCGTTTAACGGTTTCATTCCAGAACGCGGCTTCAAAGGCAAACTTGACTCCCGCGCTGCCTTTTGTTACTGGCGGAAGCTGAAAGAAATCGCCAGTGACAATGATCTTATGAAAAACATGAGATGGGGGTGGTTTCGATGAATTCGGATGTTTAAGTACCTGAATACCACCAAAAGGCTCGGGCTTCCGCCGTAAAATGCTTCCGATCTTGGCGAGTTTATCAAACAAGTCCCCGTCAATCATTGAGACTAATGGAAATGCTGTAAATATTGAGGTTTTTGACCATGGATTATATGCACCTTCGTCAATAATCAGAACTTGAGTTCTTTGCCAGCGAGTGCTAGCTTTCTTATTTTTCCGAATCTTGGTAGCAAGTTCCTCAGCATTTTCAACACCAAGGCCGATTCCAGAGAAGGAGTGTATCGTCACGCCTCCAATATTACACGCCGCAATCCCTAGTATCATTTAGTAAACGTCTGAGGTGCGAGCGGTATACCTGATGTGTACCTGTGGATGCAGTAATAGCAACAGAATCTGGGGCCTTGGCGTACTTCTTTCGGAGTGCCTTGATAATTTCGCGAAGTAATACCGATTTCCCAGTCCCTTTGTGTGCGAGGTTAGTCAGTCCCAGAGGAATACGTGGTATGCCAGAGGTGCATATACACGCACCCGCACTGCCAGTATAAAATACGCTATTCCCATCTTGAACTAATTTCAGTATCTGCGTTTGCTCCTGGCTCAGAAATACTGGTGCCACCTTAGCCTTGGCCGTCGTCTTTGGTTCGGTGGATGTAGGGGCGGACGCAGACATGTTTTTCCTATTTGCGGGCCCGGAAGCAACGCGAGAATTTAGGCTTTTGGTGGACAAGGGATCGCTCCAGGACGCGGGCAACTGTCTAGCCTTTTTGGCTGGCAGGGCTGCGTGAGTTTCCCCAATGGTAGGACGTTTGTTATTCTCATTAGGTTCGGAAGAAGATTGCGGTGGTGGTAGCCCGGCCAACGCGTCCTCAATATCCTTAAGCCTTTGTTGTGCACCAGTGAGTTTCACGGCTGTCTGTGGAGGTGTCGGAGGCCAAAAGATATCCTGAGAGGATGAAGGGGTCTGAGAGATAGATGTTTCGGACCAGTCGCGCTTAATGGTCCCTAGTCCGGATTGTGATTTTGACTTGGACATTGTAAGGGCAAACCTGAAGTCAGTGCTTGACGCCAATGTTAGTTACGCAAACTGAAAGCGTGAGAACAAAACGCGAGAGCAATTATGTCACGTGCGTGGTGTTTGGCGAGACGGCCGACGCGACTAAGTTGACTTGGTGTACCGACTGTGCAGTGTGCACCACCCCCAGTTTTGCCAATCATCAATAACTATTCGAGGTGTACGACTCCGCTCAATCGCCCGGGGCTCCGCAGCACGAGTCTGATGGTTACTTTATGTATATCGTGGGTTGGCTCCCGCTCCATTCACTTACAGCTACTACTTGTCGCGATTTTCTTGCAGTACTCAACGCATGTCCCATGCATCTGTATTTAAGACGCTCGGCATGTACACCAAGAATGGGTAAAACAGGCACCTACTTGGACAGTGAGGTTATGTAACGTCTATACACAAGAGGGGCAACAGGGTGAGAACTTGAATGCTTATCATTTAATCGACACCTGACTGTAGCGGCGCCTGACCCCAACACCAGGTGGTATCCTTGCATAGACTGGGCCTCCTGGGTCCCGTTGAATTTGATTGCATTTTCTTAACGATCCCCCACTTGGGTAGCAAGACTTATAAATATTCATGATCAAGCGCATTAGCCTGTATCTAATTCGGCCCACGCCCTATAATCGGACCTAGCATATACATACATCGCATCACTCCATGGTAAGTCTCACCATGCGCCTCTCCGGTGTCAGCTACAGTGTGCGCATCCAGCCGGGGCGAATCAACCAGTACACCAGAAGCACTCGTCACAAGCTTCCTGGCGTGCGTGACGCCCCCATGCTCCATAGCCTCGTTATCGCGCATATCGTATCCCGCCGCACACGTCTGGCTCTACCTTTGTAGGGGGCCCCCCAACTTCCTCCGGTATATGCTGGTGCTGCAAAACGTGAGTAGTTAATGATTGCGGAGACTGGGGTGCACGTACCCATATAACGCCAGGCTCTCCACGGTCCATCAGGATGATAACAGTAACCCTAGCAGATCAGATGGGGACCAAGCCAAACTAACACCAATCGCCACATGGGTCCGTCCCGCTTTGTATCTGGGCCAATTTTCATGCCCATACTTGGGTAGTACGACTCACCGCCACGAGGAATATTTTGGCACCGCTTAGTTCGGCGTGGTCTCTGAGTCTAAGAAAGGATATCTGAGCCAATATCTTCTCAGTCGTTAAAGTTGCTATAGGCACCAAGTACCCCACCAGCTATGTGGGGGTCCACGCCGAGTGGGCGAGAAATATACCATAAGCGTGAGCTTGCTCTCTTCCATCAACTTCGGCGCCTCTACGACCTTGACACCGGCCTTCTCCAGCTCCTCTGTAGTGGCCCGCCCGGATTTTCCCTGATACTGGACGTTAGCTGCAAACGTATATTAGTCCATGAGGACTGAGGAATGCAACATTAGTTTATGATAGGGGCATCGCTCGTCATCTTGAAGAGGTAGAGTCACATTGATAATCAGCCAGAGCAAGAGAGCAAATAGACGAGGAAGCAGCCATAGTAGAGGAGTTTTTCAATGCACAAGGGGCGGAGCTTGCTGGGATAGGGAATTTCTGGCGATGACAAAACCGGGCGGGGAAAGCTGTATAGTAAACATTCCTCTAATGAAAGGATGATCGTCATTGTTACTCCGAAACACCCCATCATCATGGATCATTGCAATCAGGAGCTGGGATATCTATCAGATAGACGATGCCACTGGAGCGATGGCGAAACGGGCCCCAAACCAACTCAACGCTACTGCGGCATTCGCAACGCTGTCTGTTTGGGTGAAATTTGGACGCCCCGATGGGTGTTATCTCTGACTCAGGAGGTCACCAGACAGTTGATTCAAACTGTGGGCATAGCTACCTACAATCATCATACAGATTCGCATCACTGCCGTACCACCTCGCTATCCGTGGTGTTTAGTGACGCACACGCACGTCGGAACCTATTCCTAGTGGTCCATCCCGGATAGGATTCGGTAATTTCCTGTGGGCGTAATTGGGACCTCACATTAGGTCAAGGATGCTTCGCAAATTCAAACCCCCTCGATTTGTTTCACCTGACCCAGTTGCCCTTCATCCAACTTCATGGTGTTAATACGACCTAACCGACGCAACCCAACGCGGACATGTAAGATGACAAAGGCAATCCCGATAATCGGGGGTTGCGTGTCGGCGAAGAAGAGATAAAAAGTAGATTTGAGGCAAAATAGAATGACGAGAAGTGACCCCCAGGTACTGAAGAATGTGAGCGATGATTATAGAGACTATGAGTGCACATACGTGTATGATGACAGACTTTCCGCCAAGATGATAACAATGAACTAGGAGGGGGTGAGCAGCAGTACAGCGGGTAGTGCCAAGAGATGTACTGACTCTGAACCAAGAAATGCTCTCCGAGTCCCGGATGACCCTGCTAGCTCTGGATAGCTTATAACCAATCATACCTGCAATCCTGTCAGCTTAAGGACGAAAATGCTCTACACGATGATGGTCCATACCAGTGCTATAAATATTTATGCTGGAGAGTTTGCGTAAAATCTTGGGCAAACCTGTGGAATACCACTGACCTAAAGCTAGTCGTGGATAGCACAATTATCCAAACAGCCGCGCCAGCGACAGTGAGTTCACCAGACTCGGAATTCTGTGGTATACCCGTGTCTGGAAGGGTGGATTGGTATATCCCGAGTACTGCCAGTGCTGGATGGGACCGTATGAGTCCTGGCTTACAGGCGGTGGTCATAATAGTTGAAATATCACTCACCACACAATACAAAAAGCAGTATTATCGGGATGATAACCACCCGCTTGCTGTGGTTCCAGATGGACCAGAGACGATATACCTCCAATCAGATGTTAGCAGACAAATTGTATGATTTATTGGCTGAGCAGGGAACTCACCATTGCAATGTCACCTATTACAAGAAGCACGACCAGAGTACTATGCCTGAGAACGGTCGACAGAGACTGAGATTGCTCAGCGAAGAATTCCGCGGCTGCCTGACCACCAAGGTGGAGGAAGAATGCTTGAAATGCCCGCACAACAGACAAGATCCAGTGCTAAAAATTACTGCCATGGATGGAGATCTCGGCTCATGGCAATCGAAATAGACTTACGGTTGTTATGAGGACGAATAGGAGGACTGAAAAGCACAGCATCGATTTGGGGTAGGTCCGTTGTTCGCCTTGAATCGATGAAGTCGCGTTGACCATCAGGCATAGAGAGAGGACAAACAAGACAACGAAAACACCATACAAGAAGGTTTCTATGCATAGGGAGGCGAGATTGGTTGGGACGAGACCCACAAGGGAAACTGGCATGGGTAGCAATGGCGGATGTGTCGCAACCCAGGATGTACATATAACCAATTCCAAGTCCAATGGGCGGGAATCACTGCTTTTACAGGTTATCATAACCAGTGCGTGATTGGAAACTAGGTCGCCTCAGGTCTGGCAGATGGACATTAGAACGATAGGAGATCAGATGGGGACCAAGCCAAAATAAATCGTTACATCCACCCCGCTCTGCGTCCAGGCGAATTTTTCCCATACTCGAATAGTACGGCACAGCTTCGAGCGTGTACATTCTACGACATGCCGCTGTATCTACGCTGTTGCAGGGATATTTTGACACTGCTGGTTGACGCCTGGGGGCTGACAGGTGATTGACTCGAGCTGTGAGCACCAGACGATACATACAGGATATATACGTACAGGATATCTTAGTTGTTGTCATAGTATCACTCAGCTGCTCATATTACCATTCTGATTCACAGAAAAATAATTGAATAATGGCATTGGATTTGGCACCCCCTTCAACGCGCTTTCGGCTCACGTGATATTATTGACGCGATCGGTGACGCCACAACTTTAAAGACACACAAAGACCCCGATTGTCAGCCTCTAACCGATCTATTTAATCCACTTCCACTTCAACAAGCGTCTATTAATCCCCTTGACTCTCTACCGCATTTATATCTATCCCGCCCATACCCACACCTATGACCTCGTTTCTCGACGCTGCACCCGTCACGGTATTGAATACTACTTGACCTCAGTGTCGGGGCAGGGTTCGCTCAATATGGCTGCTACGGTCCCCGCCCAGGGCGATATCATCAAAATGCGTCCTCTAGAGCCTGCTCATCTTCTTGCGCCGATTTCCTATTGTTTGCCCACCGGTATATACTATAGCCCCATGCTGGTGTCCATGATGCTGATCGCTTGCTTCTGCCTTCTCCAATGATTGCCTTGCTGGTTTTCATATCTCTCGGGGACTCGCTTCCTTATGCTTCCCACCTCGCCAGTACCTTTCGACCATGAGTTGTCGCATTCTCACTCACCTATATGAACCAAGCCCTCTCTGTCGCCGATTTTTCTACACCTGGGTACATATATGCGCCCTGCGGAAACTCCAAGATGAACTTCTCCTGCGGCCCCTTGCTTTGGTGTTTGATCCGGCATGGCATTCTATCCCCCTCCCTTCATATAGCGCTCTGGCTGGTGGCTCTCGCACGCACCAATTAGCGACATTATCAACTTCTGCTCCCTTGGCTTCGTTTTGTGGCGCGCCTCGTGTTCCTTGCTGTCTCTCCATTACGCCGGTTTTTGTTGTTCACCCTAATGTCAGTCTCAACCGGCGCCCCTTGTCACCCACTTGTTGCACCTTGCGTCAATGTATCTGAACGATTTCCTCACCGGCTTGACGTCAAAATGATGGATTTAACACCCTTGGTTCTGTTCACTGGGGCTAATTTACTGCGCCATCTGCTCGACTCCCTATTCACGTCATCGAAGTTTCCATCGCCCACCGATGTCAAGACGATGGATTTATCACACCTAGAATATTCAAGGCCATAATCTACTTTGATTCTGTACTGGCTTGACTTGGGCCTCGGGTTTGATTCTAGCGCGGGTCTACAGTGTGCTGGGATCTGTATGCTATTCACCCTTCCTGGGCGACTCCCATCTGGTTGTGCTCTTTCTCATTCGCGGCGGTTCATCTATTGCCTGATCTAACTGGGTGTGTTCCCTCACCAATACGGCCTTTTAGCTACCTCTTTACTGGGACTTGCATACAATCTGGGGGCTTCACGCCCACGTAGGCCCGTCCAGTTTCAGTCGCTCACTCTGGGATGAATTAAAACTGGGGACCTTATCAGATACGTTCTTCACTCCTTTTTATACCGAATCCATTGACTACACACCAGGCATCTATGAGTCCGAATCTTGTAAGTGTCGTGTTTGAGCGGAGTGGATATATTTATTTGCTAACTTGTTCGTATACATCCTCAGCTGGTCCAATACAATTGCCGCATCCATACACGGTGCCTGCGCCTCTTCGGCGGTTTCCTGAATACCGACAAAGAAAGAAAAAGTTTGAGCCGTTTGGACTGGTAGTATCGTGTATTTCTGGTGTCCTTGAGATCGAATAAACTTAGTTGCCATCTCGCCCCGGGCCCATCATTTATTGAACTAAGCATGTCGCGTTGTGAAAATCGTGCAAATATGGGTAGTGGCTCCGTGCCAAATAGCAAGGTGGATCAAGTCCAGACATGTAACTGATCAAATACATAGTAACGATACGCCCTCGCGCTCCACCAGGCCATATATTTCGCCCATAAGTTAGCAATAGAATCAATGGGAGAGGGTGCACCTCGAGAACCTTCCACCCCCCGGTGAGCTTACTCGCACGAGCTCCTCCTCGATGCGCGCCACTGCCGCAAAGTATGTGCACTGCCCGACCCTATCCTCCGCGTCAATACCTCGCGCGTCTTGGCGTTGCGGAACATAAGCACCTTCAACTAGTTCGAGAACCGGATTACGAATACTGAGATGTCGTTCTCCGGACTGTTTCCCGCGGACACCCGGGCCACTCCAGCATGCAAACCTCGTCCCAATTTCAGACGGGCGATCGCGACCGTACATCAACCTGCCGAATCATATTTAGCGCCTTGGTGTCTGATGAGCCCGCGCTTTAGGCAGTGCTGGCCCAAATGACCATGACGTTAAGACCCAACCGACCAGCCTATGTAGGATAAGGGAGGCAATTCCAACAATTTGAGTTTGCGTGTCGACACTCGCAGTGTGAATCCAGAAATTTTAAAGTCGCCAACTCGCTGTACGTTATATCAAACTCAATATATACCTCAAATTCGAGTCCCCTCATGCTGAATTGATGGCCTTCAACCAGAACTCAACCGACGCATTCCGACGCGGACATGTAGGATAATTCCCGCGACCGGTGCTTGTGTATTAGTGAAGAAGACGGACATGGGAGAGTTGAGGCTGTAAAAGGTGGTGAAAAACACCCCCCAGGTGCTGAAAAACGTGAGTAATTAATAATTGCGGAGACCGGGGCGCACGTACCCATATAACGCCAGGCTCTCCACCAGGATGATAACAGTGAACTATTAAAGGGGCTAATATCCGTCACACTTACGATTTCGGCCGCATACTCTGAGCTGGATTAAAATTAGGGCTGTATCTGTGCTCTCCACTCGTTTTTTCGTTGAATTCATTGACTGTTGCACCAGGTAATTGTAAGCCCGACATCTTGCGAGTACCGTGCTCAAGCAGAGCGACACTTGTTCGTGTACATCTTCGGCTGGTCCAATATACAATTGTCGCGTTCCTGCACCGTGAGCGCCTCCTTTGGTGGCACTCGCGGTTAGGTTTCCAAAATACCAAGGGAAGTTCGTCCATCGTTCACGAATGATCCTAAGCAGTTTGGATTGATAGTACCATGTATTTTTAGCACCCATATGACTACTGAATAGGCTCAGTTCCCATCTTGCCATCATTTATTAAATTGAATATGTCGTGTTGTGAAAATTGTGCAAATATGAGTGGTGGTTCCATGCCAAATAGCAAGGTGGATTAAGTCTAGACATGTAAGCTGATCGAATATATAGTAACTCATAGATACGCCCGCGCGCTCCGCCGGGCCATCTATTTCGGCCATGAGCTAACAATAAGATCAGTGGAATGAGAAAACGCACCTCGATAACCTTCCACCCGCCAGTGAGCTCGTTCGTGAGTTCCTCCTCGATGCGCGTCACTGCTGCAAAGTATGTGCACTGCTCGACCTTGTCTTCTGCACCGACGGCTACTTCGCGTGTCTTGGCGTTGCGGAACATGAGAACCTCCTGTGTCGAGAACTGGATCACGAATACTGGGACGTTGTTCTCGAGGATCTTTCCCGCGGACACCTAAGCTAATTTAGCATGCAAATCTCAATCATATCAGATAAGTGAACATACATCGACCTGCCGGATATCCAGCACCTTGCTGTCGCTGATGAGACCCTGTTTCAGGTAGTGCTCCATTGTCGCCCAAAGGACGTTATATGTCTGGCAACAGATGAGGGTACAAATTGGAAAGTAGATGTACACGCACCGCCTCGCCGCACCACGCTCTCAAGGCCTCCTGGTCCGCGGATAGATAGGCGTCCACAACTTCGGGCACAATGTACTCGCGCAACTCGCGCTCAAAGCCCTCGCGATTGAATGCGGGATCGAGGGCCTTCATCAGCCGCATCACCTGCGCCGTCTCGTTTTCGTCGAACCACCCGCCCACGGTCTGGGTCACGGATCGCACGGAGGACACCACCGGGTTCTCGGACTCATCGAACGACTGCCGCAGCTCGCCGAGCGTGCGCAGGATCGGGTTCGTCTCCTTCAGCTTCTTCCACGCCTCCTGTCGCGGCGTGTCCTTGTGCAGCACGACGGACGACCCGGCTCTGTGTCGTGTCAGCTCTAGCGGTGTGCGAGAGGACGTGGGGGGTGCTTACTCTGGGTCGGCTGCGACGCGGCGCGACGCAGGGCCGAGGCCATCACCCTTGCCTGCTTTGGCCAGGCGCAGCTGTCGCCGCTTCCTCCGCGCCTCTTTTTCCTCAAACCCTGCGTGTTTCGCACTACCACTATCATCCAGGGCGTCCACCAGCGTGTCTGATAGGGTCTTGTACGCCGCAGTGTTGCGTATCGGCTCTGTCGATTTTTCGATGGTCGACGACACTGCTGCCGAGGCTTTGGATATCTGGTGAGCGTTAGTGTGGGGATGCGAGGGCGGGCGGGCAATGTACCGCACGCATGAGTTCGCTCTCTTCCATCGTCTTCAGTGCCTCCCCGACGGCGTCACCGACCTTGACACCAGTCTTTTTCAGCTCCTCCGCCGCAGCCCGCAATCGCGGGTTTTCCTTGATACTGGACGTCAGCTGCAAAATGAATGTCAGCTCCCCAACACAGACAAATTTCAAGCTGGCATACCCGTGCTCGCTCGTACGCCGCGCGGGCCTTTTTCATCGCCTCCGAGTCCTGGAACTTGTCCACGTCGCCCTGCAGCTGCTTCACATTATCCTGCAGCTCACGGTTCTTGCGCAGCTCGTCCTTCAGGACGTCCACGAACGTCTGGAAGGGTGACTTGGGAAGCTCGTTCTGGTGCCGTGACGAAGAGTGGAATCCGGCTGCCCCCGCGCTCGCAGTGGGGGCTATCCGAAAAGGAAGCGAACGGGCGTGCTGGCGCGATATTACGCGGCTGCGGGCTGCACATTTGAGCGAGAGGCTTTGGAGATGTCGGGGTAACATATTTTATGGCCTTGGTGGTTGCAAGCGGTTCGATATTTCATGTCTCCCAGAAAGAATTTTTGAGATCATGTGATCGATGGCCGGTCCGAGGTGCCCGCAGTGCTTACTGGCACTCCTTTACTAACCAGAGGACTGGGTGCACGGATAGAAACTGATAGTATAGTTGGAAAGTGGTATATATGTCTATGAACGATGGCTAGCGGCAGGTAATAAAATCCGTAAAGAATGGGGGTGTAGTATGATGAGATTTTAATAAGAACAGGCGACCTCGATAAATGTCTTGGAGATGCGGAACCCTCTGACCTGGATGTCTACAAAATCCGGGTTGCTGATAAGGATGTGCTCCAGCTGGTCAATATCGCGCGCACGAATCGTCGTCCTGTACCAAAAACAATTCGTTATTTGGCGGCGGCGGCTGGCAGTGCCGTATTATTGCACATACTTGGGGGAGAGGTAAACAATTTCAGCGGGATCAAGCGAGCTCTTCCAGCGCCTATAGTGAGGAACAGATATCTCGAGGAGCTTGTTCCCGAGGGTATCCCTAACGACATTGTACGCGCGCCGGTAGAGCCTCACATGCGACTCGGAGGTTTCCCGCTTCAATGCGAGGGCGTAGTCATGGTCCTCGTAAGTCGTTCCATTCGAGCTAGATTCATATTACTCGTATGAGGCAGCGGATCAGGGAACCTACATACGCGGTGAACGATCCCCGCCCGAGGAGGAACGCCGCCATTTCCCTCGCGTCTAGGAGCTGCTCGGTGGTTGTTGCATACTCATCTCGCCTACTAGGAGAGGAGAACGTGTTGCACGGGCCTGGGCCTGGATTTCCAGTAGGGACAGCATTAGCCCGCCTGAACAGATCTGGGTGCATTGCGCGCGCGACGAGCTCCTTGCGGTTGACGTGGTGCAGATGACGCGAGACGCCGGTTCTGGGGGCGTCCCCGCCACAGAAAATACGAGAAGAGTAAAAGCGGTGGCGATAAAGAGTTTCATTGCAAATGTGAAGATAGAAATGAGAGGGCAAGGGCCAAAATTAGAGGGTGATTATGTAATGCAACCACCATAGCGTGACTGTAAACCGGGGCGTTTGATCATTGGGTATTGATATCGCCCAGAAACCCGTCCAAGGGCATCCAGACATGGCGGCGACAGGACGTCTGTGCTACCTTGCACACATAAAAATCAGCGACAACAGTCCATGCATCGATACGTGAATCACTCCAAATATCTCCATCATGGGTGTTGCTCTCGGGTCTGGTATAGGTTAGGGAGAAACCAGGGAGCAACATTCAATCGACTATATCTATTATCCAAGGGGATAATCGCACTAAAGGATATGTCAAAATCACGTTATTCCACCATATGCCACCGGATAAAGAAGCGTCAGCCGGCCTGGGTAGTGGTATTGGTACCTCGTTTCGACCAGCTGGGCAGAGTCACTCCTGCCTGAACACTGATCTGGGAAACCTGCCTCTATTATTATTATATCCCACAAGCCTAGTGGCAAAGCCCGGGAATAGCTACCTACAAAAACACCTAGCAACTTGCAGTTTAACACTAGACGGGCGGTGTCTTGGCCTCCCGGAAATTTGTCCACGCATCCTGCGTAGCGACAGCGATTCTATCTTTCAGGCTCCCAAAGCTATCCAACGCAGGCCGCACGTCGAGTGAAAACACCGGCGAGCCGTCCGGCTCCGGGGGCGCAGAGTAGTAGTCGATCACATAGCGAACCTCCTCTCCCGTCTGCGGCCGGCGCACTACCCAGTCGTGGCGATCAAAGGGCGGTTCCGCACTGTGGAACACGGCATTAGGGCGATAGCCGCGTAATAGAAGAGGGCGAAAACGCACTTGAATCTGGACGGCAGAAGCCATCCTGCGAACATCCAGAAGCGAGCCTTTGGAGACATCTCTCCCGGCCGACCCCTGAGACGCGCTAGCTGTACATCGTCAGCTCTGGAGCCCAAATGGTCAGACGCAGCGGGAACACAATGGGAGCCTGCTCACGGGTACTGGCGCTTTTCCCACTTGAGGACCTCGAGCCACGCCTGCTCGTTCAAAAAGTTGTGAATCTCGACCATGGTCTCGACGTGCTCCTCGGGGGTCTCCCAGCCTTTTCTGACCAGGGCGTTGTAGAACTGCTGTGGTGATGGGTACTCCCACCTGACCGAGGTATCCCGGGTATGGAGGATTCCGCACGGGTTGTGGGGAGGTCGACGGTCTGATTGGGTGCAGGGGCTTGTGGTAGGGAGGGCATCTGGTTGAGCGGATTCACACCAGAGTGGTCTATGGGGCATTGGGGCAGCAGTCGGCTTGGTGGATTCGTGGTCAATGGGACATGAAGCTTTTGGGATGGGGGCATCGTGCTTGATTGGACATGAGGCTGCTGCAGGCGCTGCGCTCTGTGATGCTGTCTGGCCCATCAAATACAAGTGCTTCTTGGAAATAAGAATCTGGAAAACGAATTGTCAACTGGCTGCAGCTGAGTGGCTTCCGGGCCTGGTCATTTTTCTGATTATGTCATCCTCGGCCGTTTGCGGGCTCCAAAAACAACACATCCAAGAATATTTTCCGCCGCATCTGCAGAGGTTCTTGGGTTCCGGCCGCCGTCAAGCTATTCAATGAACTTGTAATGCTGCATATGTCACCTCACTTTGGTGATAGAGAATGGAACGCGTCCAGCCATCAAAGCAACTGCACCCGACGCTTCAAGCTTCAAGTTCCGCCCTTTGAATTGAAGCGAGCCTCGGACACCGGAACTTGGACTCAAAATTGGAACGCGCTCTTCCCGCTTCCAAGCCATCTAGACCCACCGGATGTGGAGCCCGTTCCTGTTCGAAGTCGTCCGAATTCATGCGCCCGTACATCACCAGCCCGGCGAGTGCGCACCAACTATACTGTGAGCCCGGACCTCGCGGTCAGATACCACGATGTCCGGGGATCTGACCGGACAATGCGGCTCCGCTTTTCCATAACCCAACTCCACTTTTGGTGTCCCGCAATATGATACGGGGCCTGGCCACATGCACCATATGGTCGGGATCGAGAAATACACTCACGCGTTGCCTCAATTTCGGCTTGTTATTGCCATCAGTGTGAGGGATGCCCGCTCGTGTCCTCCCTAGTTTCCCTTGTTCGCATATGCTCCTTGGGTCTGGAGCATCCCATTTCCGAATCATGGGGCGTCGCATATTGAGAACTCCTCGAGCTAGGTTATCACAAGAAATATCCCGCACAGCCGCATACCGTCTCCACTGAATGTCGTGTAACCATTGCACAGAAAGCCCCCGTTTCAATTGACGGCTTCGACTTCTCCATCAACGCCAGCTGTGATAGCTTGGTCGCATCAATCAGCACAGAATACGCACACGCATGTCGGATGATCGACGTTTATCCAACGGGCGCCTGAAACGATGGATTCCATCAGGCGGGGAGAGAGCCTGCGAAAGTCGTGAAAAAACGGGGATAGGTATTCTCACTAGCACACACATCATTTTCTAAACGAGCTTTAGTGTACAGGCACTGGAGGAGAATGGAGCATTTCAACATCAATGTGCCATGCACATGTTGACTGTCGCGCAGTGGCCCAGCCGTTCGAGTCAGCGGGCGCCGCAAGCAAAGACTTTATGATGCATGTGAATATTCGGCGTTTATGTCATTTTTGGACGAATCTGATCAAACGCATCTCGATTACTGCAGATCGTCTGGCTTTTTCAGCTTACGAGACTAGCATCGTTTCATAATTTGTGCATGTGAACCGTTTTTTTTTTTTACCTGCGTTAAGCCTCCCGTGGACGCTATGCTATTGCATTCGCTGATGGCGCCTGCATATTGACCCTCCGAGTCGCTGATGTCTTTGTCTGGGCTCACGCTGTTCAGTGGTCATCTGATGATGGGTGATTTAGCCATCAGAGGCTGGAAGGGGTACAATCCACATTATAGGTGGACTACTCATCGAGTCAAAGCGGACCATCAGTCTTTTCTAGGCAAACTCTCTTTGCGCTGGTGTGCGATTGCCAGATGAGGACTCCTGGGTGTGTTGACCCCATGCGGAGATCGGGCTCGGCGGTTTGATTGAGCTCTAATTCTGCTCCACCATCCGGGCTCAAGTTGTCAGCAGACGAGTTGCCAGGCAGAATTCACCAGGCACAGTTATTGCAACTCGAAATAGCTCGTGCTGAATCAGCACGAGGGGTATAAACCTGGGCTGAGAACCCAATTCGTCCGCGCGCTGTGGTGCAGAAGTTTGATATGGGAATGCAAATCACCGATTACCATGGGGTTCGGGAAAGAATGGGTGCGGGTGCGGGCGATGTCTACCAATATATGCACATTTTGATCCGCACAACAAGAGCAAAGTCAAACGTGTGGGTTCCGCCCAATCAGCGTCTCAATATTGACAGCCATGCGGCGGTCCCCGACGAAAGCTGACAACAACGGGAACTCGGGCCATCTGAAGACACATTTCCCGGAGAGTGGAGGCCCACACCACTCATGCCCGAGATCCCGGGCGTCCAAACTCCTTTGCGTGGGGGCCATTCTCATCCATAGTCATTGATATGTTGCGAGTGACCCATCGTATCGCCCGAGAGGCAGCACTGACAATGGCAGCATAGATTTGAAATATAGGTCGTGTTTTTTTTGGGTGAACTTCCCATAAGAATGTGGGGCAACTTTTCCGGCCCTGACATAACCAATTCAGGTTGTTTGTGAATTGTGATCGGGTATTGGATCTATACCCAACTTGTCCTCCAGGTTATTACTCACGACTTCTTTGCTTCGCAGTATAAGAAGCCTCTTTTTTTACTTTACCATGCCCCATCGCCTCGCACCCCCACCCCCACGAGTATTCACCTGCATTCCAGGAAATATCCAAAATGCCAGGACCATCTGCTGCAGGAGGAGAGGGCATCGGAGGCGGCCACACCAAGGTATATTCATATCCCTCTCCATCTTAGCACATTCCTCATGCGTCGCTTCAGAGCAAAATCGCTGGCATTGCCATGACTGGTGAGCACAACATGTGTCCGAAAATTTCGCTTTAATTGCTCAATTCGCATCCCCAGCCTTTAGCGCGTTCGGTGGAATCCTGTTCGGTTACGACACCGGTGTTATCAGTGGTGTCAAGGAAATGCCAGATTGGCTCCAGACTTTGGCCACCCGGATTCCACTACAACCAGTGGCTTTGCAATCACCTCATCCCAGGAATCGCTCGTCGTTTCCATCCTCTCCGCCGGAACGTTCTTTGGAGCTCTTGCTGGAGCCCCGACTGCTGGTAAGTACCCTCCATCGGCCCTTCAAGTATGATGCTCATGGCCGATCCTAGATATTATTGGAAGGAAATGGGTATGTTTCTAGCTTGTTGGTTATTCGATTTCCTCATGTTATCCACGCAAGGGTATTATCTTTGCCTGCCTCGTCTTCTCCATCGGTGTTGCAATGCAGACTGCTGCGACCGCCCTTCCCTTATTCGTAAGCCCCAACTGATCTGGTGGCGGAATTATTCTTATCGCCTATAGGTCGTTGGTCGCGTGTTCGCCGGGCTGGGTGTCGGCCTTGTTTCCTGCTTGATCCCCATGTACCAATCGGAATGGTAAGTTCGCATTACCCACGCCCTCCGTCACACGCAGTTGACCTTGACCGTTTTAGCTCACCCAAATGGATTCGCGGTGCGGTTGTGTCGTTGTACCAATGGGCCATCACTATCGGGCTCCTCGTTGCCTCCATCGTCAACAACTTTACCCAATTCCGCCCGGATCACTCTTCCTACCGGATCCCCATTGCCATCCAATTCATCTGGGCTGCCATCTTGGCTGGCGGAATGACTTTCCTCCCCGAGGTAAGTACCATCATTTCCGAATGTACCCACGCTCACCCAAATTTAGTCTCCTCGTTGGCTCATCAAACGTGGCCGTGATGAGGATGCCGCAAAGTCAATGAGCCGCCTCACGGGTATGCCGCCCACGGATCCCGAACTCGAACTCGAACTGGAGGAAGTTCGCGCCAATCTCGAGGCCGAGCGTGCCCTGGGCGAGAGCTCATATCTCGACTGCTTCAGGTTTACGCACAACAGGATCTTCCTCCGCACAATGACTGGTATTTTCATCCAAGCGTGCGTGCTATTTTGCGAGTCGAACGGAAAAATACTCATGGTTACGGCTCCTTTTGTAGTTGGCAACAACTCACCGGAAGTATGTGTGTTTATTGGCAGACTTGACCACAGTCTCATTATTTCTACAGTCAACTTATTTTCTATTACGGGACAACTTTCTTCCTGAACTCTGGTATCAAAAACCCCTTCCTCATTTCTATTGCCACCAACATTGTCAACGTCTTCATGACGTTGCCCGGAATATGGGGTGTCGAGCGTTTCGGTCGCCGCCGTCTCCTCCTCATCGGTGCTACTGGAATGTGTATTTGCGAGTTCATTGTTGCCATCATCGGTGTTACCATCTCTGTCGACAATATTGCCGGACAGAAAGTCCTCATTGCCTTTGTCTGCATCTACATTGTATGTTCCCTTTCAAATTGCACCGCATATCCGCTTACATATTATAGGCCTTCTTCGCCTCTACCTGGGGACCTATTGCATGGGTTATCACTGGTGAAATTTTCCCTCTCCAGATTCGTGCCAAGGCCATGTCGCTCTCAGTTGCCAGCAATTGGCTATGGAACTTTGGTATTGGTTATGCCAGTAAGCTACTGCTGCACATTCCTCGTGACATCGGAAACACTAATAACTTCCCTAGCTCCCTTCCTTGTCAACGTTGGCGTCGGATCCGCGGGTCTCCAGGCTAAAGTGTTCTTCGTTTGGGGGTCCACTTGCTTCTGCTGTATCATCTTCACCTACTTCTGCGTTCCTGAGGCGAGTATACCACCCCTGGGAGCGTCATCATGTCTGACCATTTCTCTAGACCAAGGGGCTCTCCCTGGAACAAATCGATCTCATGTACCAGAACACCATACCCGTCAATTCTCTGAAATACCGCGCGCGCCTGATCGCGAATGGTGGGGACATGTCAGGAGAGAAGTCACATGCAGTCCAACACGACGACGGATCCAGCGAGAAAGTATAATTCGTTTTCGTTTTCTCGTTTTTGGGGTCCCAGTTCCGGCAGAGGTCCCGCATCCATTATCCTACATCTTTACATTCATCTTACGTTGCGCGGCGACCTCTTACGGACACCCGTGTATCATGACCATCATACCATTAGTAGCCTTCCAATTGATGTCCTAATTAAACCACATACACCCTCTGGTTCTGGAAGCAACTGTGTGATTTCAACCCTCATAAATGTGTGTCTAAACCCACTCATGCACCGAATTTAGGCGAAGGGAATGATGGATCGTCAGCTGAGCTGTCACCGATGGGCAAAGGAATGATGTCCCGTTCACTCGGTTGCAGTGCGGTTAGCGGCCATAAATGACTGTGCCGCGTAGTGTAAGCTCCGTTGAATATATCACCGCGGAAACATTGGACATCGTTTAGGCTATTGGCGTGGTTCTCGCAGCTCTCAAACAGAGTGCCAGGACCGCAATGGATGCTTTGGTTCGACGGATCCCATACTCGTACAAATACACGTTCCAGATAAAGGTAACATTATATTCAGACCACGAGGTTTTCAAAATAACTTTAACACCCCACGCACCCGGGTCTGCGACCATTTGCTCCTTCAATCTATCTCCTTCCACGTAGGCGCTCCTCCCTACCTTCGCAGCAATATATTTGGTTGCCTCCGCCGCGCTTGCGGCCGCCTTGACAGCGGCCCGAATATCCTTCGGGTTGTTTGCGTATGTCTCTACGAAACTTGCCAAGGGGTCCACGAGTGTCCTCGAAGGAGCGCGCGCGCGCGTATAAGTGTAGAATTTGGCCAGAGCTGACGACAGGGCCTGGGCCCACGCCTCGGGCGCGACAACATCGCCCGCCCGCATAGACTGGGAAGCTAATCCTTGCGCCAGCGCAGAGAAAAAGATCCTGTGTGAGCATGAATCGTGTCAAGCCGTGTGCACGCGCGGAGAAAATGATGGAATCGCACGAATACAGGGCCCCACTTGTGCCTCCCATGGCTTCTTCAGCAACCTGGGCAATAGCGATGCCAGCCTGGATCACATCGTTGCCATGCACCGTTCCATCTGCCACTTTTCGGAGAACGCCTGGGGTAATAACATTAAAATGGGGAGAGCGGGCCTGACCGCGTGCGCCGAAACAAACGCACCTTCAGCCCCAGCCTTGTGAAAAGCGGTACATATATAAATGCATCTGATGATCGATGCTATTTCGAAACCATACCTTCAGCGTCAATCCACAATCACCATCTCCGGCGATTCTGTCCATATGCGTGATCCCCGGCTCAGCCGAAATAAGAGCATGACAGGCCCTCGTGATGGCAGCCACAAAACCATCTGGGTCCCTCGAGGCGATTTTTATCATGGAAGGTGATTCTTCTGGGACAGCCGAATCAGTGGTCTGGGCCGGGTTTCCCGAGGGCAGGCTCCCAGGCGACCACTTCCACCCGGGCGTCTCTGCTTTGTCATCCAGGAGGGAGAGGACCAGCGGGGTTGTGACGTCATCTGCATTGCCCCTGGGCAAAAGCAATAATGTAATGGAAAATCCTGGCATGTTTAAACTTGTCTAGTGTGAAAATTTATGCGCTGTCCGAATAGAAATAAAATTATTCTTCATACCATAAAACTCCCAGCAAGAATCCTCTGGATGGCGATTTTCCGGGATTTGAGGGCATTTTGCACCTCTGCAACAATCCCGCCGAGTTCGAGTTCGCTTACACCACCAAGGTTGTTGACGAGTAAGACTACATTGTCGGAGCCATCACCTTGGAAGGGGAGGAAGGATCGATCCGGGTCTGTAGTGGATGTCAACAGTTCAGTCAGTTCCGCGATGAGGTCATTCAGGGGAGGGACAGGGGAAATCCGTCGGTGGCCGCTTTCATTGTGGATTCCCATGCCAATCTCAATCTCGGAAGTAGCGAGATGAGAAGCAGCTGCCGCGGTCCCGGGAACCTAAAAATATGTTATCTCGGAGGGAGGCGAGCAAGGATTTTTAGCAAACATGGCAGTGCTCGAGGCCAACTCCAATGGTGACTATATTTGAGGCGACCCATTGGGAAATGTTATAAACAGCATCAAGGCTTCCCCCACGCTCCGCAAGGGCGCCTGCTATTTTGTACACAAGAACCGTCCCCGCCAGGCCCCTGCACAATGTCGTGAGGAATACGACGTTGTGGATCAATAAATGGCCGACCTTCTGCCAACGATACTGCCTTGCTTGCGGCCTACTGCAACGTCTTCACCAACGATCACAAATTTAACACGATCAGCTTGATCGGGGTGAAGAGCGGCATATTGTTCCTTGGCTAAACCGAAGTTGAGGATATCCCCGGTGTAATTCCTAGAGACGCAGTTAGTCGGTCGCTGAAGCTGGCTCGGTGGCTGTAAATCCACTTTACGATAATAATAGTCCTGAGTAGGTTTGAGATTTAGCCACTGGAAAATTAACGTAACGGACCCTCTATCGTTGCTCACGAGGTCAATGCCTCGACGGACTTGACTTGCGCTAGGCGAGGCAAAGATATTGCCGCAGACAGCACCTAGGGTCGTCGTTCAATAAAATTACTAAAAGACCCCAAACCCACCCACCACTCAAGATTCCTTTGCCTTGGAGGTAATTTCAAGTTCTGGAACTCGTCACTAAAGTATCTGTTACATACCAACAAATCCAGCGTGCGCGGGTTCATGACCGGAGCCCCCTCCACAGAGAAGGGCAACCTTGGTTCGATCAGGGGATGCGACATAAACAACTTTTGGGAAACGTCATAATTGGATGTATTTAACAACTTGTGATAGCCTTACTCTTGTTTTGAGCATCGAGCGCCAACTGGGGGTTGACTGCACATAACCCCCTGAGAGAATCGAGAACAAGGGAGGCTGGGGTGTTGAGAAAGTGTTTGCCTGCCAATTTGGATGATTAGATGCGTTTTAATTTAGACGATAGCCCACATACTTTGGATGGATTCGGTCATACTGGTACGAGACAATGGGGAAGGTGGGGAACTGGAACAGATTTATAGCCCTTGCCGGGCTAGATATTCCCGCCCTCTGCTTCTGGTGCATGCGGGAATCCATCCGAGTCAGATGGTCGTGTAGTGGTGACCTGGACTGAGTGTGACTTATGTAATAGTCAAAGTGGGTGGACAGGGAGGTTAGTGCTGTTATTACGCGTCCAGTACGTCGCAAACGCCACCGTCCCTCCCTTTGTTTTCATTTCACATTTTGTACCCAACTTCAAGTTTCGTTTTAAAATCTCTTGCCATCAATGCAATCCTTACCATCTCCCGCAAGTTCTCCGTCCCCAACCCCAGATCTAGCCCCACATCCTACTCGAAAGCGGCAGCGCAGTCAATCTATGCAATCTGACGCATCCTCTTCCTCGTTGAAGCGATGTGTCGCAGACGCAGATGGCCTCGTGCGCAGCCCAAGGCCTGACCAAATGTCATCTCTCTCTCTTGCAGATCAAAACCAAGATATTGATGCGTACATGGCCGAGCAAGAAAAAGGCATATACATGATGTACTTCTCCCAACTCCATAACATCGCCTCCCTCGGTGACCTTCCAGTCCACCCCGCCTGCGGAAAAGGTGCTCCTTGTCGAACGGGGCAAAGCCAGCAAGATGGAGATTGGGGAAACATGGTATCTGGTTTCTCGAGATTGGTGGAAACGTTGGAGGAAGGCCTGTACTGGCGAGGTTGATAAAGAGGGACCGGTGACTGAACAGGAACTTGGCCCGGTTGACAACTCCCAACTACTCGACTCGTACGGCAACCTCAAGCTTTCAGTCGTAGAGGGGGTGGATATGGAGTATGTTCCAGAAGAGACTTGGTCCCATCTTATCAGCTGGTGGGTTTATCTTATTGCGATACATGATTTAAAACTATAAAAGGCCACGTCAGGTATGGCAAAGCATCGCATCCACTTCCTCGTCGCGTTATTGCTCGAGGCAACCTAAAGGAGCCAACATTAGAACTTCGTCCCTTGAGGTTGAAGGTTATTCGACTAACAAGCGCATCTAATCAAAGCGCCCTAGAAGCGCCTTCTCATCCTCATCTTGTCATCTCCGCTGGAGAAACGGCGAAGACCCTTTGTACACGCCTTGCAGCTGCCGTTACCCCATCGTCGACCACCCATCTACCATACCGGGTATGGCAAGCGACGAAGAGTGAGGATGATTGGAATTTCGACGAGTTTCCGAGCTCCCACTTGGAATCTGTGGGCGGTCGACTCCTTGAAGAGAGCAGCAAGACTCTGCAAGAGATCAGCATTGAGCCAGAAGATGGCTTTATTGTAGAGTTTAAGCAGCTTAATGGCTGGATAGTTGACCTATCCAAGCCAGCAAGTTCTGCCAACTCAGCCGCGGATCCCCCTCCGCTTTTTGATTCGCGGAATAGCTTTTTCGGTCGGTTCATGCCGTCCACGCCTGCGCCTGTTGCAGCGCCTCTGCCCACAACATCGACCGCTTCTTCGAAGATGGCCGTTCGCTCTTCAACCACTCCGTTCCGCTCGACCAAGCCCATGGAGCCTGGAACTTTAGGCCTAGGGAATATGTATGCGCCCCTTGTTCATTGTATTTGCATCCTAATGACGTTCTTAGGGGAAACACCTGTTTCATGAATTCGGCATTGCAATGTCTGGCCCATACTAAGGAGCTTTCTGATTACTTCCTAAGTAAATCGCAGATTGCCAAGGTGTTACTTGCATTGACCCTGCATTCTAATTTACAGCTGGAGTGTATCAGGATGAACTTAATCCTGATAATCCACTTGGAATGGGTGGTGCTATCGCTGAGGCGTTCGGGGCACTGCTACAGAAGATTTGGTCGACCGATGGGTCGTCAACAACATTTTCACCCCGGGAATTCAAATCACAGCTCCAACGATTTGCTCCCCAATTCAGCGGATACCAGCAACATGATTCCCAAGAGTTGGTCGCATTTCTCCTGGATGGTCTGCACGAAGACCTGAATCGCGTTCTGAAGAAACCTTATGTTGAGAAGCCCGATTGGGAAGGTGGAGGCGACCTCGAACTAATCGAACTTGCGAGAAAGTCTTGGGAGGGCTATATGATGCGCAACGATAGTGTCATTGTTGATCTCTTCCAAGGCCAGTACCAGAGCACACTTGTCTGCCCGGAATGCAACAAGGTAGTTAATTTTTGTCAGCGGGTGGTGCGTTCTGACCAGTATCGCAGGTTTCCATCACGTTTGACCCGTTTATGTACTTGACGTTGCCACTTCCCGTCCAAAAGAAGTGGAAACATACTGTATATTATATTCCATGGAGCTTGGAGAAACCGCACGTCAAGGTAACAATGGAGGATATATAATGTATATTGAAGTTGCTCATGTTTTCCTCAAGGTCCCGGTTGAGATTGGGCGGGATGCGTCGTTCAAAGATCTTCGCGTTCTTCTTGGAAGGTGGATGGAAGCTCCTCCCGATAATGTTAGTGACTTTCCACGCCAGTTTTTTTTTGTCTCATAACGGTCTTTTAGTTGCTTACATTGGAAATCTTCAACAACCGTTTCTACAAATACCTGGACGATAACGTTCCTTGCGGCGACATGTCCAGTAGCGACATTATAGTCTGCTTCGAGCTCCCATGCCACGCGCAGCAAAGTAGGTCGTACAAAAGACAACCTGACGACCCCTTCATCGTCCCCATGTTCCTCTGCGAAGAGGGCACGCATTCACGCACTGATTACACGATGAATCGCACGACGCCCATGTTTGGAAACCCGACTGTGGTGGTGATTGACCAGAAAAAAGCAACGGACCTCGACGCAATGTACGAGGCGGTCGTTTCTCGGATGGAGCGCTGGACTGCGCATGCCCGCGACTTATACACCTGGGAAGCCGGCCCCATTCATATCAATGGTATCGCTCCTACTGACTCCATAACCGAGATTAACGAACAAGGCGAGGCTGTTACCATGGATCTTCCCGAGGAGGGCGATATCGTCGACGAGAAGACCATGGTTTTGGAGGATGATGTCGCGCTGGACATCCCAATCACCGGCGAACCGAGGCGAGTTGGGGCAAAGACGGGCATTTTCAAGCTTCGCCTCCAGATCAATCACAAGAAGCTCGGGACAACACAGTCGTTCACGTCGAACAACCGCTGGGAGTCATGGGACCGCCGTCTTGAGGATGCAGACCATGATCCTGTGCTCCTTCGGGAAGATGACGCGTTCTATTGTGAATTTGATGAGAACATGAAGGCGTACTACTTTGGCGACGAACGCAGCCGCTGGGAGCACGCTCGCTGGGACACTTGGGAGGAGTTCATCCATCCCGAACTGGACGAGTCGAAACGTGAGGCTGCAGAGCGGAAAAATAAGGGCTTGTCGTTGCAAGACTGCCTCGACGAGTTTACGAAAGAGGAGCGGTTAGGTGAAGATGATTTATGGTATTGCCCCCAATGCAAGAAGCACCAACAGGCGACAAAGAAGTTCGATCTCTGGAAGGCTCCTGATGTGCTCGTGGTCCATCTGAAACGATTCAGCAATAGCCGCACGTTGCGGGATAAGATCGACACCTTTATCGATTTCCCCATTGAAGGCCTGGACCTTGGGGATATGGTTGGCGAACGCGCGGCAGCCAAGCGATTGATCGAACAGGGCATTGCGACCGAGGAGCTCAATCTTGGAAATACGAATGAGCCTTTAGTCTATGACCTTTACGGAGTTGATGAGCACATCGGAGGGCTGGGAGGGGGACATTATCGAGCATACACGTTCAATCACGCCACTGATAAATGGTATCACTTCGACGACTCGTATGTCACTCCCGCGCGGGCCTCGGATTCTGTGGTTCGTGTATTGCTTCCCATATTGGGTTGGATGTGGCTGATTCTCTATCTAGAATGCTAATGCCTATCTGCTCTTCTATCGACGCCGCACATCAGCCCCTCTTGGGGGCAAGACCCATGAGAAAGTCCAAGAGGCACAACATCGGCACGTCCAACAGGAAGAAGTCCAACCCACGGTTGTCGATAACCAGTTGCCAACGCCCCCGGACGACGAACCCAAGCCGAACCAAGTCGTGCCAGGCCAATGGCTCTCGTCATTGACGGATGCGGCGTTCGATTCGTCGAGGACCACCACAGATACATTCAGGTTGCGACCTCCGCTCGCCGATATCAACGACCCACTCGCTGTTTCATCGACTATGTTTGACTTTCCCGAGCCACCTAGCCAGAACTCACCCACGTCCTCAAATGAGGTGGAGCCCGATCTTGAGGAGCGAGACGAGAATAACTGGTGGCTCCCCAAGGCTTCGCCAGAGTGGGACAGTGGTGGGCTCTCCCCTTCCTCCTCAAGCATCTCGGGTTCCAGCCCTTTTGACAATGCGAATCTTCAAAAATTTGATGACGACGATACGGACATGCCACCCCTTGATGAATCGATCCTTTAGAGCTGCCCGCACTTTAGATACAGATACAGTCGTAATTGTTTTGCTAGGACTACTTTTTAGAATACTCAGATATACTAATTAATAGCTAAAGTGTTATCGGGAGAGCTATCACAGAAATATTTTGTGTATACCTAACATCACTATAATATGGCATGTCTGTGTCATTCCGGCTCTTGATTCCGACTCACGACGACCAATGATACCCCCTAACCTAATCTACCTGACTATCTACAACCCATCGCTGACGCCAGCCGGGCCCGTCGCGAGCGACGATGAGGACGCAGAGGAGCAAGCCCACATCCTCTTCTACACATCCAAAGAGCGTGCTGTCTCCCGCGACAAAATACTGCGTCAAATCGGCCTCGCCAAGGCCCTCGTCAACTTTTCGCAGTGAGCCGTCTGGTTTTGCAGGTACCCATAGCAGCTGTCTGAGCGCATGTGCACACAGAACGTTCAGCCCGTCCGACCCGTGTGGCAGCGTGCACTCACAGACGAGGCGGATGGTGATGCTATCGCCCGAGCCCAACTTTTGGATCCATGCTGTGAGTGCCATTCACACTGGCGGGCCGTGCCTGTGGTGGGTGCTGACACCATGCACAGGGAATCGAGGTCGCGAAATCGCCGCATGTGGGGGTTGATAAGGGAAAGGCCAAGGCCAAGAGCCCACGCCCCGGGGAGAAGACCCGTGCGGCCCCGGTGCCCGAATTCGACTATGTGGATGGCTCGCTAATTGATGAGGCGCTGCGTGAGGAGCTTATGAGTGGATACGAGGCCTTCAAGGTGGGTGAGTCAGATTCCCGTGTGATGTGGAGGTGACGCCATTCGTAGCTGTCCCATGGGTCGTTTGGGACTATCCTGGAGACGCTGGGGCAGCAGGCGTTGGAGCTCCAGCTGGAACGGTTCTTCACCGTCTGGGCATGGTCGTGGAACCTCGAAGATGGACACGAATCGAGTAGTCATCTTGGTACGTCATAACAGGAGTATGCGTTCTCCGTTTTGATTCGACCCATAAGGCGTTCCACTGCACCCGCTATTCCACTCTATACGCCCCGAGCTCGACGCGTTCAATGCCGAACTGGGGCACCCCAACTCCGCCGCCATTATCCTAGCCCAACCGTATGCCGCGCCGTCGAGCCAGTACATAAACCGGAAATACCCTGCCGCCCTTACCCAGCACCTTCTCTCCCAACTAGCGCGGCCTGTTCCGCCCCCAAGTATCGTAGATGGGACGGTGAAGGGAAGAACCGCCTCGCCCCCCGTTGCGGAAACACAGGATGCAGGAGGCACATTCTTCGGGGTGCCGACCGGGGGGGTGAATATGGATGTGCGCAAGTGGGGCTGGACGGGGTATCTCACATTCGGGAAGACAGCAGGACGGAAACCAAGTGCGGCACCACCTGAGGTTAAGGGATTAGCGAGCTACAGCGAGGGTCCCAGCATTCCAGCAGCCGTTGGTGTGGACGTGGAGGTTGATAAGCATGCACTGGATGACGCTATTGCATCAGACGGAATTACCCAATCGTTCTCGTCGTCATCTTCGGTTACGGACGCGGAGAAAAGCGCCCAGCCCGGGTCGTCCAGGAGCTCCATATCTCTTCCCGCCGACACCAGCACGGGCGCATCTCCGCCTACTACTGAAGTGGACGAAGTCGCGGTCGCAGTAGGACCCCCTTCACCCGCTGCGTCCCCACCACCTATTCCTCAACTCAAAAGCCTCAGCGTGCACCTCTCCGAGCCGCCGGGGACTCAAGGCCCCGCAACCCGGCGCCAGAAGGTATATTTCCTCCTGGTGAGCACCCCATCCTTGAGGGCACGCAGCGATTTACCGCGCCACACCCTAGCACGGCGATACCCTCATGCTTGCGCTCGTAGGGATTGACGCAGGCCTCGAGCTTGAATCGGAGGTGCTCACGGATATCGCGGCTCGTAGCGCGGTGCTTCTTCATACCATTCACGACATCACAGCGCGCGAGGCACTCAAGAGGTGCGGCCCGCGTCTAATTGTCTTATGCCTTACTTATACTTACTTATATATGTGGCTGTCGCGATATTTTCTCTCACAAATCCATTAGCATGTCGGAGTCGCAACTGCCTTCCGCCACGCGGATCCTGCAACCGCGGGACCGGTACGCCGTATCAGCAGCAGGTCTAGCAGTCTCAAGTTCCGGATTCACTTTACATGCGGGACACTTGTGGAATGCGCGTGCGTTGCAGATGAGGTGAGTTTTCTGCGTAAAGATCGAAGGCCTGTCACGCGGGTTATACAGCGATCCGGCAATCGTGGAAGTATTTTCGCGTGGGCAAAATCCACAGTATTGGCATGTTGCGCGGCGGGGGCTCCGGGTGGAACTTGGACTGGAAATAAGTGAAGAAAGTACAGACAGTACAAAGAAGGAGGAGGGGGAGGTGTACTTGGAGGTGTTCCGGAAGGAAGCCAGTTTATCTGACGTTGATAATGAACTCGCTGGGATTGTACGAAAATCTGGAATTGTAGACGTGTATAATAGCTAGCTAATTATTCTACTAACAATAGAATTGCTTTCTGCTGTCATTGAAAATCAACTTCCACCTTTGTCGGGATAAGTCGATGTGGTTACTCAAAACCAATTGATTAGCCTGGATTCGAGTGAACATGACATTACTCCCACCTAGAAAGGTCATTCTTACGAAGTTGCTCGTGAAGCCCAGGCAAGGAAATATAGGCAAGTTAGCCGATGACAAGCCAGTGACACTTGGAAATACTCACAAGATTCGGACTCATGATTTCCTGGTATGGCAGTTAATGAATTCAAAAAATAGAAATGAAAGACGTATCTGGTAAGCGGCCGGATATACAGCCGGGATAGGGGAATGTAGAGAGTCAACAGAGGTGGGCAAAATTTGTAATGGAGCCGGGAGAGCGCAGGATCCAGGAAAAGAAGGGGGATGGAAAGCCAGGAGACCGCGTTGTTGAGGAAATACATCCAGATGTGCAACAATCAAGAAGTATGAGACAAGACCCGTAGGCGCAGATCAGAAGAACAGAACGCAATCGACAGTGGGAGCCGCGTTTGTGAAGAAACACCAGAGCAGAGATACTATAGAGCCCATTCGCCAGTGAAGTGAATCCATCGTCTTGACATCGGTGGACGATGGCGCGAAGCAGAGGCGAGTGGGCCATGACGGACATGAGGCGAAGGGACAGACAAGCAATACGCAAGAAATCCATCGTCTTGACATCGGTAGGCGATGGAAGAATCTAGGGCAGCGAGTGGGTGAGCCACGGCGAAAAGTCCATCGTTTTGACATCGGTGGACGATGGAAGATTCTGGAGCGGCGCGAAACAGAGGCATGGGGGCCATGGCAGGTATAAGAGGAAGAAACATAGATAAGCAGTATGCGTAAAATCCATCGTCTTGACATCGGTGGGCGATGGAAGAGTCTGGAGCAGCGCGAAACGGCGGCAGGCGGGTCATGGCGGACGTGCGGGGAAGGGACCCAGACAAGCAATATGCGGAAAATCCGTCGCCTTGACATCGGTGCGCGATGGAAGAGTCTGGAGCGGCGCGAAACAGCGGCAGGCGGGTCATGGCGGACATGAGACCAAGGGACCCAGACAAACAATACGCAGAAAATCCATCGCCTTGACATCGGTGCGCGATGGGAAGACAACAAGAGCCCAGAAAAGATCATACAACGGCACGAGAAGTTCGCCCAGAAACCACTGCAGAGAGGACCAAGAAGCAGAGAAATCAACAACAAAGAAATGTCGGCCCAGCTCGCAACGCAGAAGTGGTATCGGTTATAAGACACAACAACATTGGTGGTGGGGATGTCGGCCAGCGGGGAAGTAGCGGGGGCCGAAGCAAGAGGGCGCGAGGTGATGGGGCCAAGGACAGACTCGAGGGATATCGCTCTAGGCGGGGACCGCGAAAGCCATATCAGGAGCACAAACGAACCACGTCGAGTCAACCCCGCCCCGACATTAAGGTAGTATAATCGGGTCTGGATGCAGCATCGAAGGATGAGCAGACATCACCGGCATGGGTGGGGTAGATATATGGGAGGTGAATGTGGTAGAGGGTCAAGGGGGCTGATGGGAATTTGTTGAAGTGGGGGGATTAAATAGATTGCTCGGAGGCTGACAATCAAGTTATTTGTATATCTTTGTTGTGGCGCTACCGATCGCGTCAAGGATATCACGTGGCTGAAAAGTACGCGACGCGTGCTGTTGAATGATAATTTCGGTCGTCGGCTCGCTCTCAGCTCTGAGCGCCGAGCTCTGGCGATGTAAAGGAATTTGCGAACGGACTCACGACTATCTTTTGTATCCAAACCCTCCGCTGATTTCGAACACGTCGCCGATCGAGCATTCGATTCACGCGGAGGCGGTTCACGCGAAAGAGCACTATCTACTAGTGATTCAATACCCTAGACTTGTGAGTCTTGTTTGCTGATATGGTACAGATCCGCCTGTTGTATGTGACCACGCATACCTCGCGTCGAGTGATGTCTGCAGCTTATGTGGTCCATCTCCTCTTTGCTTTGCATTGTCGGGGTCCTGATCGCATTTCCAGTGTAGCCGGCGCTGCTGTTGGGCCGCTTTCGTCTGCGTCAGTCCATCAGTAACAGGTGGCATCATATGGTTCTCGCACCCCTCCCCCCAACCACACGCTACTTGCACCCTTCATCACCGACCCACCCCCTTTCTTCATCCCAGCTAATCGCTCTCTTGTGGCTTCCCGATGTACTACACATCCAATCCCGTCCGAAAGGTTTACAACACTCTACATATTTCACCGACAGCATGACTTACTCATCACAAGTCTTGTGTATATAACTAACTCGGCTACTCACGCCCCTACATCTACTCTAGTGAACTCCCGAATGAATGTGGAAGCAGACTCCACCACTGAGCGATACACGACATCAGTGTTGACCCAGCTGAACGCAATGCAACGAACGTCGCGATACCGGCGCTAAATTAGCACGGCGTTAATCTGATCAACCATCGCTCCAAAATCATCAATGATGGCGACTTCACAACCGTGACAACGGTGGCCGTCTCCCCACCAAAGGAACGCTTGTTATATACCCTCATATCATTTCTTCCCTCACCCAATTTCTGCTATTGCCATCCATGTCAACTTCTCCTATGGTCCTCGCCTCAACCAGCCTTGCCTCCCTATGTGTCGAAACCCTTCTGTATGGGGCTTTCGTTATCTTGTTTGCTTTTCTATATGCTTGATGACCAACATGGCCCCATCCGTTCGCGGGAAACAACGCCCCTACCCCAAACCGATGTTATTTTTCTCAATCTTCTATGCTTCCTTGTGACAGTTGTGTGTATACTTCGTTTCAATCGAAATCACAATTCACATAGTTCTCAGTACTGGGTCTTGTCAGTTGTCCGGGCATTCCAGGCATTCATCCTCCACCTCGGCGGCCAAGCAGCCGCGGAATTCTTCGCTGATCTATCACAGTTTTCATCCATCCTCAGGCACAGCGTGCTAATGGGGCTCTTGATGACAAGCGACTTTACAATTGTGTGTCCCCACTATTCAATGAATGATATGACTTGCCACCAACGTCTCAATGGAGATATATCGTCTCTGGTCGGTCTGGACCAAAACAAGAGATTGTTGTTATCCCAATAGTGTTACTCTTCACGCGAGTGGTGAGTAATCATCCCCCCCGCAAGTGAGCCAGAATTTACATGGCCTCTCTTAGCGTTTGCAGTGATCAGCGTATACAATTTGTTGTCCCAGACGTGGGTATATTGCATAATCAAACGCCTGGCGATGCCATCATTACTGGCTCGTCCTTTTGGGTAACGGGCTTTCTATGACTAGCTTCAGGTCAGGGGTTCCATGACCTCCCAGGATCTTATATGGATTCCCGCAGCATGAATCTTTACAGCACTGGTATTTACCACCATTGCGTAGGGCACTGTCATCCTCAAGCTGACAGGACTACAGGAATGATTATGTACAGCTGTGCCGAGCCAGCAAGGCCACCCGAGACTCGGAAAATGTGTCTTGGTTTGAAGTCGGTCCCCATTGCCGCCCAAAGTGCCGTTATTCAGTGCCTCCAGTTCATCATTATCATCTTGGTGGAGAGCCTGTCATTATACACGTGCGCGCGCCCGGGCCCCTGATCTCTGTAATAATCACTCACGTCCTGCAGCATCTGGGGGGCGTTATTCGTCATCTTTTACTCCCTCAAGTCCCAAATTTCACTCTTGTTTCTAGATACGGAATCTCCAATCGTCGGAATCGCTTTCATTACCCTACACGTCCGTGTTGGGATGCGCCGGTTGGGTCATGACGCCACGATATCGATTGAAGGGCCATCGAACCGGGACAAAAAGATAGCGAGACCTGAGTTTGAAGGACACTAGACGCAATGTATTTATTTTAGTAGTATTGGGCAAAGAACATGTCTGCGCTACGTAGCGAATCGGCCCATTTGGGATAGCCTCTTAACCCCCTTAATATCTACAGTAAATCTATCCCACTCCTCCTGGAAAAACTGTCGCTGACAAAGGCGATCTAGCTCAGCAGGCCTATCTAAGACTGACTTGCTAATCTTTTCTGGGCACATTTGCCAGTGTTCCAGCACCAGATATAGACACGTTTCACACTCTCCACAGGTAGGAGAGCATCCAGGCCGCAAATTAAGATAGCAAATAGCAAGCTCCAGGGCACGATGGCGCATGTTATCACCCAAAGCTTGTCGATAATCAAGCTACCAATATATTAATATGACATGACAAGCGAAAGCGGAAAACCAACCCAGGGTAGGACCGCATGGTCCGGGAGAGCAGAGACCACCGTTGAGAGCGGGTAGTTCATCGTGTACAGTGCCGCATCATCGACCAAATCGGGGTAACCATGCTTGAAGCCAAAGCCAAGGGTCAAAATGGGGTGGCTTTGGGCCAACGTCCTAGTCCCACCATTGTCAGTAGGGAGTCACCAAAACCAGAGACGCGGCATCCCACTTGATATACAGACGACATAATTCCATCGCTGGGAATATCTCGTATTTCTCCACAGCCTCACCAAGTGCGAATAGGTCTTCAGGAGACAACTGGGATATATCTGATTGCCGTCGTGGGTAGACGCACTGGAAGAGCAGTTCAAGGATGTTGGCTGGCTCGGTAAGGTGGACCTCGGCCTGCAAATCCATCGTTCCGGGATTCAATACACCACTGGTGATTGCTAGGTTCTTTGAGTGAATGCGGAAGCGGACTCCATCACTGGAGCAATACACGACATCAGCGTCGGCGGCTTGGACTGCGGTGCGTCAGGACAAGACGATTAAAGTTTTACAAAACGATAGGAAAATTTGGAATACTCACAGTTTGCTGAAAAGACCAGGCCTGGGTCGGATTTTTTCATGATCCCTGAGGTTGAGGCTGCGGTTGATACTGTTAGCGCCAGTTGAGATTATATATGTGGCAAGCTAACACATTCTAATACCTGCCCGTCAAGCACTTCAATATGTTAGACAGTGTTAAGGTTGAATCGAAGTGTGACAAGCGGAGAGGACGGGGGAGGAGCCAGGCCGCCATAATATAGGTCTCATAGAAGAACACGCAATCTAAACCCACCGCGGAGAATGATTCGATTCTACCAAACTATGGGCGTGTACACAATACAATACAACTTCATCTCACCACCACCCTTGTTCCGTTCCATCGCCATCCTCATCCTCGAGCTTCCGTTGCTATCACCTCTTCATTGCTCTCATTAAACGCTAGCGAAATAAATATACGCGACCTTTGCGCGACCTTGCACATCTTCCACACATGAGATGCATTGAGATCACGCTGGCTGGCAGCGGCATAGGTTCCACGGGAGGCACATCAGCCCTCGAAATGCGTGCGCGTAGTTCAATTGTGGCAAGCGATAATTTGAGTTATTCCCCCCCACCCTCCGCAAAATCATAGCGAGCTCTTGCACAATACGGCGCCTGCACGGCGTACTTATTCTAGCTTGCGTAGTCGTTTGGGGTTAGATAGTTTATAGCTTTCGATGTAGGTATTGGTGTGTTTCTGTTGGGGGGCCACGTCAGGCTGTCCCAGACATAGTGAGAGCATTTACGGCGAGGTTACGCCAGGTCTCCGGGTTGGCACCAAAGCACAAAGAAAAGGCACAAACAGCTCCAGGCCGACAGCCTAGTTTTTGTGCGCACCGTATCTCTCGAACAACACTTGTAGCTTCATTCACTTAATCTGAAGCTAAGGCTGTGAAAAAAGAAGAAAAAAGACAGGGGTTTTGGTATGTTTCTATTGCGGTGCTTGTGCTGTCATTAGTGGGCTGGTTCACAGCTCTCTTGGCTCCTGATTTTGATCTTCCTCATTGGCATCAGACGTATCAGTTGAATCAATCTAAATCTGCCATTTCACGACATGTAATTGCTGCCTGATTGCGTAGAGTAAGTAACGGCGATAAGGTAATATATACTATCACATCCACGCCGAAATCATATTTCAACAATCTTATCACTTTCATTCCAGTTACAACTTAGGCTAGGGTTTTGAAGCGGGCCCCCCTGCCGGTGGACCCTCCCATCACCAGCAGTCCTTTGTATATTTGTCGAATTCTGGACTTGGACGTGGTAAACATCGCATCAACTGATATGTGAACCGTCAACTTCAAACACAGCCCGAATCAATCAATAACTACCAGAATCATGCAAATGTAGAGACAGTTCCGACAATGGTCCTCAAGTATTTCTTCATGGTAGCGACAGAGAGGGTATTGTGGAGCAGGCTCTCACAACCGTCGTCACCTTCGACAGAATTACTATCCCAACCTAATCTCCCTACCCAATTCCCCTCATGGATGGGCCTGTCGCAGCTCCTGCTATCTTATGCGCTGAAACCCTCTTATATGGTGGACTCTTTGTTCTGTTTGCGCTCTCTCTATGTCTGATGATCAATGTGACCCCATCCATTCACGGCGAGAAACGCCCCTACCCCAGGCCGATGTTATGTTTTGCGATTATCATATTCATCCTCGTAACTGTGGTATCTATGTCCATTTTGATTATCATGGACTACTCACAACAGCAATTCCTAGCACTGGGTCTTGTCTGTCATCTTGGAACTTCAAGCACTCTCTTTCTACATCAAATTCGGTAGTCATACCTCCGCACATCCTCTGTCTCGGGCCTCGTCCGTTAGGAAGGACATACTAGCGTTGCTCCTTGTGGCGGGTGATCTTGTCGCTGTAAGTTGGTCATTCAATGAGAAATAGTGCAGGTTGTTTATCAATGTCTATTCGGAGATATATCGCCTCTGGTCTGTTTGGAACCACAATAAACGGGTGATCATTATCCCAGTAACACTATTCATTGCTCTGTGCGGTAAGCAAGCTCCAATACCTCTTGAACTGACTGAATCTAGCTTCCTTCAGCATTAGCGGTGGTCAAGATATACCAAGCTACTTTATCAGGTGCAAAGCTTCGTGAATTTGCCCCCGCTTGGTCCATTGCGCGATTATGCCTAGGTATAGCTAGCTCTAGGTCAGTAAGCCTCCGTGAGTCGTACCTTCCATGACTTGACTCAAATTTCCGCAGCATAAATATTTATTGCACCGGTGTGTACCGTTGTTGCATCGTACTTTGAATTCATAGGTTGACCAGACTTGGATTAAAGGAATGATTTGCTATAGGTTATACAAAGCCAGCAAGGACACCCAGGATTGGGAGAGTATTTCTTGGTTCAAAGTCAGTGCACCCTCATCCTTCCGATGCCGCTACTCAACCCCTCGCAGTTTGTTGGCATTATCATGATTGAAAGCCTGTCATTATACACGTACGTGTATTTATGGTTTACAGTCCACTAGTTACTCACGATCTTCAGAATATTGGGGATATTCCTCGAAGTAACCTTCTACCGCTCCGAATCCGTTTTTTATCCCATTGTTTTGAACATCGGATCTCCAATTATTGGGATCGCATTCATGCTCCTACATGTCCGTGTTGGGATGCGTCGCTTAGGCCGTACCGCCGCGACGTTGGTTGGGGGCAGTCGGGTCCGGTGTGATAAAACAGGTGGCTTGAATTCGCAGTACATTCTGCTAGACGAGTCGATATGATGTATTTTTCGCGGCATCAGTATTATTTGGATGTACAATCATAGGCTATTGAGTTTCGAAGTAGTTACATGGATGTTGACAGCACACATCGGTAGTCAATATAAAATGCACACGCGCTGGCGCCCAACACTGCAGAGCACTGCGGGTAAGGTCATCGGCCTGTCGCCCCCCTGTGTGGCGGCGCTACCACTTAGATATCCTAATGTAGCAGTGACGCGTCGAAAAATTAAATCGTCGTCTCTTAACGTTGCGGCCGCCCCTGTCACGCCACTGTTCTCGATATATCCTACCAGTATGGACCGTCGCGGCATCTTGCGCGCGACAATGAATAATGCAGAGGTTAGTGGGAACTCTGGAGAGTGGTACTGCAGGGGTGTAGCACCTGTGGTAAAATTTAAAATAAGCGCATCGTTTGTGTGGTATGCCTGAATACGACCCTGGGATGCATTACAACGTTCGAGGGAGGTGGTGGAGGCGATTGGCGATGAGGACAATGCAGGATACTTCGACGAACGGTGCCTGCCGCTGTTTCGGGTAGAGTTTGAATACTCATCACTTCCCTCATAAAACATAGAGTGTAATTCAGACCCACCACGGAGAATGTCTAATACTAGCTTGGGTGGTGCGTACACACAACTCTTCATGCTGCTACATTTCACCATCACCCCGTTCTGTTCCATTGCTAACTTTTTATCGATATCGTCATTGCTCTCGTCAAACACTGGCGAAATAACACCTATGTGGTATACCCATTCCAGTTTGCGTAGACGTGTGTTGGAGCCCAAATTTCAGAGCAAGCGTGTGAGTATGGCGACGTGCGGGAGGAGGCTCCGTTGACTATGGTCTATGTGGGATCATGCTTGTGTGTGCGTGTACTACCTAAGGTGTGGATGTTTTAGAACATGTACGCGCGAGGAGGGGATGCACTTATGATAGTGGCGGGACTCATCTAGATATTTAACCTCAGGGTAGAGAGAGGGATATAAACACATAGACTATTCGCCGCCGTTAGATCTGTTTATGGAGCGGTTTCTTCTATGAGTCGTATAACCATGCTCACGGCTGGGTTTCCGGAGTTTTCGGGATGGCCTAGCTGAGGTCCAAAGGATGAGGATTCGATGCTATTGAGGACCACGATCTGAGTTCGGGATTGGGCCTGCTGGGTGGTTCATAGCTTCGGTGTAGGTATTAATGTGTTCCTGCTGGGGCGGGCCGCCAGACTAGACACAATGAGAGAATTTACGGCGACGCTACGCCAGTAGCCTAGTAGCATCAGAATTGAATTATTATGGGTTCGTAGCATCAAAGAACAAATTGAAAGACGTTATGAGGCCCGGGGACGAGAGACGAAATAATTGGGACCGATCCTTACGGGACTGTGGGAAAGTTAGGGCCAGGTCTGAATTGTGAATTCAACTTGAACCCGCAGTGCGCTCTGGAGCAGACACGGCTCGGGAGGTACCAAATAGGACGAATGTCGCATTGGCATTAAATTAACTTGGGGCCAATTCTATCCATCATTCTCACATCATTGATCTGCAGCTGGCCGGCGCTGCTACGTATCCTAGTTTCCAATCACCTCCGTGATGAGAACTCGCCACAACAACGCAACAATGACCGTCGTCTCATCATTTGGTTGTGTACTACAATTTTACCATTGCCACTCATGTCAGATTCTCTTGCGGCCCTCGTCCCAGTGAGCCTCATCTCCTTCTGCATCGAAACCCTCCTATATGGCTGCTTCCTGGTCCTATTCGCTCTTTCTCTATGTCTCATGATCAACGTAACTCCGTCTATCCACGGCGAGCGACGCCCCTACCCTAGGCCGATGTTGTGGTTCTCGATTCTCATATTCTTCCTCGTGACAGCCGTATGTACATTTCAGTAATCGTCAAGTGAAATCGCCGCTTACTACAGCAAATTCTTAGCACTGGATCTTGTCTGCCGTGCAGGCGTTCCAAGGATTCGTCCTCCACCACAATAGTCGAGCAACTGCGGAATTCTTTGCCAATCTATCCGAGTTCTCGTCCATTCTTAGAAGTGGCGTGTTGATGGGGCTCTTCATGATCAGTGATCTCACAATTGTACGTCCCCGGCCGTCTAATGAATGATGCAAATCGCCCATGAACGTCTGATCGGAGATATATCGTCTTTGGTTAGTCTGGGGCCACAACAGGCGAGTGGTTATTCTCCCGATAATATTGCTCTTCGCGTTTAGCGGTGAGCGAGTCTTTGTGCCTCCTCCCTTGGCTATAACCCGCCCCCTTCAGCATTCGCGGTGATGACGGTATATGAATATACTTCGGACGAAAACATCGTGCAGAATGGTCAAACTGCCATAATTGGGATATGTGTGACTAGCATCAGGTCAGTTGAATTTCATGGTGTTGCAGCTCCTAGGGTTTTACACGTATTCCTGCAGTATTAATTTTTATTGTGCTGGTGCGTAGTGCTGTCGTTGCATAGAAAAATTTAAGCTAGAATTATTGCAGGAATGATTGTATGCAAGTTGTGCCAGGCTGGCAAAGCCACCCGAGATTGGGAGAATGTTTCTTGGTTCAAGGTTAGTAACATATCATGATCCGTCGTCCAGAGTGCCGCCATTCAGCCGACCTAGTTCACTATTATTATCTTGGTGGAGAGCTTGGCATTATACACGTATGCATATTTCCAGTCCCCATAATAATTTACTCACGTTCCGCAGCATCTGGGGGGTGTTATTTACCATCTTTTATGGCCTCAAGTCCCCCATTAACCGTGTGTTTGGTGATACACAGTGTCCGATCATTGGAATAGCCTTTGTCATCTTACATGTCCGGGTTGGAATGCGTCGGCTAGGCCGTGATGCCTCGACGCTGGTTGAGGGGCGTCCGAGGACCATGACTCAGGGGGCCTAAACAAGATGCATACTCCACTAATTTAGCATTATGTATGGCAAAACGCTATGGACGGATAAATAAGTAGATAGAATATGTTGCTCAAATCAACCAATGCGCAAAAGTCGGATCATAGGTAGTGGGAAGGTCGCTATACAAGTATCCCAAATGAGCCGAATGTTCTGGGGACTGGTGGCGGCAATGAATGAATAGCGCTCGCAAGTCGGCCGTGTGACTTGGAGTTAAAAAAATTCATGAAGGAACCGGGTTACATGGACTACAAGCGCCGCATGCACCGGTACCACAACAAAATCTAATTTGGACAGGCGTGGAGAACAATTCAAGGTTACCAACCTACATGCTAATATATCGCACGACACTTGGGGAGCCAGGACAGAGTAGGGCGTGATCAAAAATGAGGGGTAGCCAGAATCTTTTTCCACCACTGGGTTGGCTAGGCGAAGCAGTGGAGGGATCAGCGAACGCGGCGGGGGAATAAACCCGCATTTGACGATAAATCAATGTCGATATTGATTTGGACAAAGCGTTGGCTCACGCTTCCACATGCGCCTCCTTGCAGTCCCGAGGATTGATCCTATGGGGGTCTGAGGAAAGCGAGGCCTCTTGCTGATTGGCTGTAGGATCCAGGGGGCTTCCTGGGATGAGAAAGCGCAGCTAGTGTTCGATTTTGGGACCCTTTTGTTGGGGAATTCGATTGAGAACTGTGCGAGTTGAAATTTGAGCTCGACGAAAATGAGTCTATTTGTGAGATCGTTTGGCGCGAAAAGGCGAGGGCTTCAGGAATGCCGAGAGGAAATAAACTCAAATACGAGAACGTTAACAATCTCGGGGAGGTCATGGGGCTGGTATCGAGATATTGACATAGCGTTATGTAATGTTCAATACAGATTGACGCGACGATCGAAGCCGATAGCCCCGGAAAGCTAGCCATGGGAAGTCGGTGTGCGCCAGGAAAAGGCAATCAAAGATGTGCGATAATGGGAGCTTCGAAATACCATTTTCTTTTTGTTCTGAACGGGCCAGGCCTAGGTCAGATTTTTTATGATCCTTGAGCTTTCGGGGCGCAGGTTCCACGGAAGGTACGCCAGCCATCTCAACCATCATGGTTTGCTCACATATGGCAGGCGGTACTCGGGGCCATTTTCCCCACCCCCCACAAAGCCAAAGCACGCTTTTTACATGATCTGGTGCCCAGGTGTATCTGCGCGGCCCCATTCCAACTTGTGTAAATGTGTGTATTCGCCATCCTAGATTACCGCGCATGGGGGTTCGATTGCCCAAACGTTGAAGCACGTGAGGGAGTGCAGCGGGGCGTACGCTAGGGCATGTTCTGAACGGGATACTCCAATGTCTATCAGGTCATGATCTGCACGTGGATGTGAGGAGGCACGGGGCCTAAGGTGTTGGTGTTAGCATATGCATGCGAGGGAAGGCAGCGCACCGAACTTTAAACCCACGCCGCTGAAAGCGGCGTTTAAAACGACAAACTTAGCTGGTTAGGGTTTGGTTAGCAGTTAGCGGTTAGGGTTCGGTTAGACTTTGGTTAGCTGTTAGGGTTCGGTTAGGGTTCAGCTAGAGTTAGGATGGCAATATTATAATGTTACAAGAGTACTGGGGAAGTTTGAGGCTGGGGAAGGCATTCTATGAGATGCGGACCCGCGCCCAAACCGTCGAAATTCATATTTCAAACTCCGCTTCAGCGGCGTGGGTTTAGGGTCCCAGCGCACCTGTGGTAGCGAACTATGAGTAGAGTCCGTGTACTCTGGATATCCTTTTGCAACCGTGGGCTGAGAGGGGGTAGAATGGCGGCAACCGTCCGAACCGTTCGGGGTTCAACCTCTAGCTTGATATGGCAAGACTTCCCACAAATACGCAATATCCAGGCAAAACTTTTGTGCTTTTGGTCTAAAAAAACGCGGAATCTGGGCAAAGATCTGGCCTTTTTTGACCTCTCAATAACGCATGTCAATTGTTATGTAACGCAGCGATCGAGGTCGATAGCTTTGAACAATAACAGAACCAACCAGGAAAATTGATTGACAATCACTGCGGAACCCCGGTTATCGTTCGACCAACTTTGGACCTAACTACGTAATACATTCGGACTTTGGACTTGAGATCAAGCATCTTCTGACTTCTTGCATGAACCACGTCAGCCAAGAAGGTCGAATCTTGCGAGTCTTACAATCCCGACTCCGGATCAAAAAAGAGGTCGGTACTTGGATCTCGCCACGTCCAAATTATGTCCCTCGTGCGTATCCAACTAGATTTCTGGCAATAATGACTCTCTGGACTGCCAAATATCCGCTACCAGGCCAATCCCGACCCTCCCATCCGGCTTCGCAGTGCATCCTGGCTTCTGAAGATTTCTTGATGACTTATGGATCAAAATTAGAAATTTCGTCAAAGTCCAAACCACGCGTCTCCTGTCCACTATGTTGGTACCCATCCTCTCCCTTAACGACAACGTCCTCTCCCTTGAAATTGATGGTCTTGCATCTAGGCAGGAATTCTGTGTTACTCTTGACAACCCAGGGCCCTTGGTGAGTCGATATCATCTCCTAAACTACTATGCATCGACGCAACATGCAGAAAATCATTCTTAACCCGGGTAACTCTCAAAGTATTCCGTCCAAAAGGAGTGGGCCTTTCATGGATGCGGACCATACACGGGTGGACCATTTGTTGCAAACGTGAGTGCCCATGTATGATACCAGACCTAATTTTCAATGCCCAAAATCCATACTACTATAGACATGAGTCGTCTGTATCGCCCACCTGCACTAACAACTCCACCGGGTCTGAGACAGAAACTGACAGTCAGTATTCGATGATACTTGGACTATGGTCAAGGATGGATGCGCCTCCTTATAACAATGAAAATTCGGCGACGGGAACCAACTTCCGGACAGATGTACAAACCCCAGATCAAGGTGATGGCCATGATCCTACGGCCCTTCAGTTGTATTCGACACTCAGCGCTCCTACTTGCAACGATTGTGGCGATTCAATCACAGAAACTGACTCCCAGCCACATCAGGGAAAACCTCACCCTTGATTTATGTGTAATTAGTCATAATTGTCCGATAATTGTGACTTTTTAGATTATGGGCTTTTATTTTAGTCCCCAGATAATTATCACCAAATTTCCGCTAATTTCCAATAATTCCAGCACAATTATCACTGATTTTCAGTCATTCTAGCACCAATTATCACCAATCTCAACCTGATTATTGAGATTTGTTGAGATTTGTGGTTCAGGTCTTCAGGACATGTGGTTTCAGGACTAATTCTATAAATCAATTCTGTATTACAATAAATACACAGGTCTATCTAGTATTACTTCTAATATTGCGGGGGCGGTAGGTATAGGGTTAGCAATAATAGAAGGGTGCCGAGGATCGCAAATACGCTTGGTGGCCAAGCGCTGAAGGCTGGGAGGGTCGACGAACTACGAGACACTCTTTTTAGTTGCAGACTCTTGCCAAAAAGTGATGACATACCTGACGTTGGGTAGCGAGATTCTCGCAGCGACAGCCCCAACAACATAGAAGGGGGCGGTGTTGTGTTGGGCGCTCACACAGGTGGGAGTGGGATAATGCCGGTGTGGAGGTTGTGGCGGCTGGAAAACGTGCTCCGCGGTGATGGCAGGGGCTGGGGGTTGGACGAGTGGCTGGAACAGATGATGTGAGAGCCCCAGTGGTGAGTAAAACGCATTAGGGTATTGAGGAGACAGAGGGACACCCACCAGAGACAGGGATGCGGCGAGCGGCACAGCAAGCATGGTGCGGCGCACTGGGGTGGGGGTGCGAGAGCGGTGGTGCAATGGGGTAGGCCAGGGTGGTAGCAGTAATGGCTACCTGTTGACAGTGGAGAAATCGAGTGGAACTGGTTTGATATTTAGATAGTTATAGTGTACATCAGCAAAACAAACCATCACTCCGGCCACTATGGCCACTATGGTTCACTATAAACAAATAGACATATACTACAGACTACTATAGAGTAGTACACAGCATTGTTGTGTTTTGCTGATGTATGTTGTATTTTAGAGTAGAGTGATTCTACGAAACTAATTGGACGTGATTATGTAATATGAAGCGGAATTATTCTAAGTCCCTAAGTGGAGCTTGCACTCCAACACTCCCCCTCAAGCGAAACAGGGAGATTATAAATGATTAGATAGTAGTAGATGTGCTTATCTTAAATCAAATGAATGGTGTTTTGAGTAGGTAGACGATTGATGTAATAACAAGTTGCGAAACGAATGTAATGTGTCGAAAGAATGTCGAAAATGATTGTTGATGGTCGCTGACCAATCGTTGGTTGGTTCTTCTGATCCATCTTCAAGTGCTGTGGTAACCGGCGCGAGAGGGTGAGTATCCTCTTCTGACAAGTGTCCTGACCCTTCATCTTCATTAGGCATGCTTTCCTGGTCTCGGAAATCGGTCTCTGGGAGCGCTAGTGCTCCCCCTGGTTCTGAGGAGGGTGAGATCTGCCTTGCTGATTGTCTGTAGGGTTCTGGAGGTCTCTGGCCACGAAAAACGCGACGGATATGCGATTCTGGGTCGCTTCTAGGACCGCTTTGATGGTCCTTTGGGTTGGGGAAGTTTGGAGGAGATTTGGGATGGTTGATGTTTGGGTTGGACAAAGGTGTGTCCGTTGCGCAATCGGTTTTCGTCCGATTTGGCTGATTGTTGGCGCGTTCGAAAGCGGTTATATGGGGCTTCAATTCGCGCCTATTTACGTCGGGTAATTCAGCCGAACGGATTTCGGTGTTTTGGCTGGGTGGCTTGGACGCTTTGGACGCTTTCTCCCCCTCGATCTGGACGGTTCGAATTGCTGGAGGATCATTCCTTCCAAGGTAAGTGTCTTCTTCGACCGCTCCTGATCGCTCTTTGGCCCAAGGTGTTCGAGGTACCATGTATTTTTCATCAAAACCTGTGAAATGGCTTATCATAGCCATTTTCGGCTCAATGTCCTTGGTTTCTGGGTGAGTGTGGTTCGTTTGAGAGATCTCCGATGCAATCGACGCTTCTGGACAGGAATTCAGTGGCTCGTTCGAAATATCAACGCGATATAGTCCTCGAGACTCGCGGATTCGGCCAATAACGCGTGGCGAAGGTCCCGGGCTTGCAATTGTGCATTCCCCATTGGAAAACGCGATGGTGAGGCCCTTCTGGTCCATCTGACTCACGGAAATAAGGGTATAGGCAATTGTAGGTGAGTAATAAACATTCTTGAGCACAGCGCGGGTTGGCTCATGGCCTTTACCCATTGGGAGTAGGATTTTCATATCTCCTCGACCTGTGGCGTAGAAAACGCGACCGTCGGCGACATGGATCGGCTCGGGCGCAATTTTGACGAATTTAATAAATGCTTCACGGTTAGGTGAGAAATGACGGCTTGCGCCGCAATCAATTATGATGCCGTGATTGGTATTTGGAGTGGGTGGGGATGGGGTGGTTGTTTTGTCACGGAAATCCGAGGTAATAGCGAGGGCGAACTCCTCTTCGTCGTCGTCGTCCTGGGTGGCAACGTTGGCACTCGACGTTGGTTCCTCCTTTTTATCCCATGGTGCTTGACCCTCTTTTCCTCCACCTTTCATATAGCATTCGTCGCGAGTGTGCCATTTGCGGCCACAGTTCTCGCATGTCTTCACTTTCTTTCCTTTTGGTTTCTCTTCTGACTCGCCCTCTTCCTTTTCAGCAGCAGCCATTGCGTCTTGGGTGTATTTCTCGGTGTGCGCGTGGACGGTTTGTGAGTCAGCCTCTTCGAAGATAGTTTGAATGAGCTGTGCTGATGTCAAGGGCTTGTCTGTGACCATCGTTGCGGCGCTTAGGGATTGAAGGAGGGGCCGATAAGAGGTAGGAAGGGATTTTCGGATGAGTGCAGCAAACATCCGGTCATCGACTGCAACTCCCATGCCAGCAAGTATTTCCTGGATTTCGAGCATCTCTGTAATGTGTTTCCGAACGTTCGTGGATTCGGTGCACTGCATGTTGTGCAATTTCGTGAGTGTATCAACCTTTACAAGGTCTCCTTTCTTCTCGAAAATGCTAATAAGCTTCTTCCAGAGCTTTGCGGAGGTCTCTTCGCCCTTTATTTGAAGGAAGACAGTTTTACTGATCGTTGCATAGATAACTTCTCGAACGGATGCCTCCTTTTGCACATAGTCGTCGAATTTCTTCTCGTATTCTTCAAGAGCTGTTTTGTCAAGTGGTTTTCCTGGTGAGGTGCCCTCTTCGACTTTGAGGCTCCATTTTCCATCGATTTTGAGAAGCTCTGCAGGCTTCTGCGCGGTTCCGTACACATGCCGTTGGAGTCCTTTGGAGGTTAGGGTATTCAATACTGTGTCCCTATAGGTAATCCAGTTGGATCCATTGTCTTCGAGTTTTGGGAGGTTTATAATCTTGATTGATGGCATGGTAGGTTCCCCAGGGCCCATAACCTGTTGACAGTGGAGAAATCGAGTGGAACTGGTTTGATATTTAGATAGTTATAGTGTATGTTGTATTTTAGAGTAGAGTGATTCTACGAAACTAATTGGACGTGATTATGTAATATGAAGCGGAATTATTCTAAGTCCCTAAGTGGAGCTTGCACTCCAACACTACCACCCGTTGTTTGTGGCACTAGCTGTTGGGCACTAAAAGCCCATTGAAGGCATGATGAGTACACGATATCCGGGTTGATTGGAATGTACATACCGGTGGGCGCCATTGTCCTCCCCGCGGGAGCACCGAGAATGCGAGCATAGCTACGATAGAGATGTGCCGTGCTCACAGGGACGTTCAGAGAGAAGTTTGGTTGAAGTTTGAACATGAGTCACGCGAGACTTCAACCCGTCACATGATCAATTCGAGTTTTTTTTTTTCTAAGTCTTAACTTCGCCGCATTCCGCCGTGGAGTCGCTGTGGCTGGACTGCCACAGGAGCGCTCCAAGCGCATTCTTCCCTTCCTCAACCCCCTACCAAGCTTCCCTCCCAGACATCTCGACGCGATCTCCCCATCGTCATCTCCTATCGACCGATGGTGCGCAAACGCAACACCCAAATCACTCGCCCCCCTACTGTGTCCGCCCTCGCCGCTGTACCCCAATCTTGTATGGAATCGCGGGCTCCCGTTCCCGCTCGCACTTCTCGCTCGCCGCTCGGATACAGAGCTTACACATCCACACCTCCACCGAGATGAGATGGCAAATCCATTCCAGTGCGTGCATCGCGTCCTACCCTGCACCCCACTGACTTTTACCCACAGCATACCCACACCCACTCTGGGCGCTCCCTTCATCTGGCCCCGATCACATCCCAAGCCCCACGGTTGCCCCTCCAGCCCCCAAGTGAGACCATGAAATCATGGCGCCTGGAGATCACAGGACGACGACACGGGAGACAGACCCCAAGAGCGAAAACCCAGCATCGCACATCTCTCAACCACAACAGCACGAACACTGGCCACTATCCCATTACCCCTAGCGGCTATCCTCGCTGGCCTACATGCGACGGCGCCGCGCGGCTCCCGGGATCGTCGGATGACGATAATCACCCACCTGGGGACCACAGGCGACGACGCAGGAGATGGACGGGATGACCATGTGGGAGGCGGCGCAATGGCTTCAGGGCTGGCGGCGGTGAGGGACGACACAACAGCACCCCGGGACAATGAGACGACGGAACTACCAAAGTAGTACCGCAATGGCGCCGGGGGACGATGAGGGAATGGCCCAGGGAGTGACGAGGCGGCGATACCGCACGCTAGTCCGCACGTCACCCCGCCCAAGGCATACAAGACATGCCACCCGCATTCACTAGGCCACAACCCGGCAAAACCACAGCACCTCCGCTCGGCACTCGCCCCCCCCATCCACCCAGCACTCGCCTTAAATCCAGACGCGCGCTCCACTAGGCCGCGGGGGTGCGAAATTCGTATCTCCACCGCCCCTCTCCCGGCCCCTTTCCCAGCAACAAGCACTCGAATGCACGAAGCTCGATCCAGGGGCGCGACCGATCAATTTACCCCCTCTGGGGTGCTTTGAACTACGGCCGCGCGCCGCTGGACCGCCCCACGTATCCGCCACAATGTAACTCAGTCCTTCCGACGGAGCGCGGAGTGCAGAGAAGAAGCTCGGATGCGTCCGCGCGACACCACACCGAGGACGCGCGTAGAGTACGCCCGGACTGGGGCTAGAAATTCTATAAGAGGTATAGCTAATGGTGCGTGCCCCCCGACCCCGAGCGGTGCACAGGCAAACGACGCCCAGTCTGGGCTACGAAACACAACGGAAGACTCGCCATGCGTCGTGGAGCGCAAGACGGCCATGCCCGGACTCCACCGTCCGCACGCGCCGCACCATCTCTCGCCCACTCCCACTTGCCAGATGATGATGGTGTCACGGCACCCGGGATCGCGAATTGACGACGACTGAACCATATCCGAACTACCCGGTGAGATGGTTCGAAGCAAGCTGAGCTCGATATTGGGAATCGGGCGGTTCTTGACGAGTGTACCGGCATGCGCGCGCGCCGCAGCGTTGGGGGTAATATGTACATAGGATCAATAATAATCAGTTTGAGCACCTGTCAATAATCCAGTGTAATTGCAGTGGCCGATTTCTAAGTTGAGGTAATTATGCATAATTCTGGTAAATTATCAAATTTTAGCTGACCATGGCAAATGGGCTGGGGTGACTGGTTATGACCCGATTATTACCTGATTATATAGTCATTATTTTGAAATTATCATGAATATGACTAATTATGGCTAATTGGACATAATCAATAATGTAGGTTTTTCCTGATGCATGCATGCATGCTCCAGATCGAAGCGACAACACCAACCTTTCTGGGCAACTGTCCCCATACCACCCTTCAGTTCATCGTGAAGTATCTACACCCACGTGTTCCATATATTTCGATAGCCAGCCACCACCCATGCTGACTCCAATGACCGCCAAAGCACAACAAAAGCGCTTTCTTGAAGTACGTGCGCACAAAATGGCCCAAGAGCGCCTGCACTTTTTTGATGATGTGATGGATTCTGAGGCCGGGGATACTCTCAACACCGAGACTGCTGCCTTCGTTAGCAGCAGACGCCAGCTTTTGGAGTGGCAGCAAACTCATCTCGTGGCTGGAATAGCAGGCACTAGTGCCCATATAAATAAGAAGGCACGCCTCTCCTAGCATAGATGTCCAGAGCTGTGTTGATATGTGTAAATTACTTGTAGAGACTTGCTAGATGTATTTTGAACTGATCACATAAGCATGTACCAACGCTTGATGCTATTCGACGCATCTCACGGTTCATCAACATGCCAGAAAATGTTATCTGCTCATGCTCTGATTGCAAAGGCCGCTTAATACCTGCAGCCCGTGCTAGGACCCATGTACGTGCTCAAAGTCGAGCACATACATTTCAAGCTGCAAGCACAACTTCCCGGCACATTCATACCACACCGTGCGGTCGGAGAGCAGGGTCAGGACAAATTCTTATAACCAACCCTAAGCCTCTTGCTCCGCCAGTCCCAGAGCTTATCGTACCCAAACACACCTTTCCTGAGCCTGTCGACCGGGAAACGCTTGAGCAACACAGATTTCTCGACGGTGGAGGCCCGGATCACCAATTTTTCGGCAGCAAACTTCCTAATCTTGGTCCAAGCGTACACGACCCTCACGCTCTCCTTGGTTTGGTTGACCATTATGAAAATTATAATGTGGCTGCAATAGCTGCGACCCGCCCCTTGACCATACACGATGCTCTTCGGAACCCACCCCCTCCAGATCGTTACGAGGATGAATTCATGGACATATTCCGGCAGGTGTTTGATGAAGAAAGTACACGGCTGAGAGATAATGATCGTAGTGATATTGATACCCCCCAGAATTCATTGAAGACAACATCGACATCGACCAACCAGATCCCATAGATGCCCAGCCTGATACCAGCCGTGACGACTCGTTGAATGCCCCCGCAACCTTAGATGATCTTCTGCATGAAGATAACCCAGATCCATTCCGTCCAGATCTTGATGGTTGTTCTGACCCAATTGATGTCCATCGACTCCCTCCCCACATTTGCTGCATATATGCTGTGACTACTTGGTTGCATCTCCAGTTTCACCTTCCACGTATCGCCTGCCATGCACTACTTGCCATCCTGGCTTTTGTCGTTGCATTTCTTAATCCATCTATCGAAGTTCCCAACATTACTCTGAAATCCGCCAACCGTGCACTTGGGATCGAATTTCCCATCCACATTCTGACGGTATGCCCAAATTGCAAGGAGGTATACCCTGGTGCACTCTCTACTCCTCATGCATGCCCACGCTGTGGTTCGGCCCTTTTCGACACGGATTGGACTTCACGCGGCAACAAACAAAAGGAGCGCGTTCCATTGCTCCGCTACCCCTACCTCTCAATCTCAGAACAACTCACCTCCATCCTTGCGGTTCCTGGGACTGAAGAGATACTTGATAGGTGGCGCCAATTGCCACGGAAAGATGGTCTCTACACAGATATATTTGATGGTCGTATCTGCAAAGGACTGAAAGCCCATGATGGTTCGCTTTTTTTCTCTAACCAACCTGGTGAAGAAAAAGGTCCAAATAATGAGCTTTGTATTGGCTTGAATTGGGGTGTTGATTGGTTAGGTTCCTATTTTTCTTGTTGAGTAGTAACACTAACAATATGTAGGTTTTCATACATACGCAGCAACATCGCCCCATCCCACTCATCCTGCCCAACCTCTTTTTCAATCTGTAACCTCCCTCCTGAGTTTCGGTAAGTGAGGAGAGAGTCTGCAATTGTTGTTTATTCATATGAGTATAGATACCAGACATCAAATTTAATATGTACAAGTATACTCCCTGGTCCCAAAGAACAATCACCTGATGAGATTCAGCGCTACCTCCGCCCCATTATCAGTGACCTTCTAAGACTTTGGAAAGAAGGCGTGAGGATCATTACTCCCTCACACCCAAACGGTGAGTGATTTCGTCTGCAGGACAGGCTGCTAGTATTCACGATTCTGAATGAACTTTGATCTAGGTCGAATTGTTCGTGTTGCTCTTGTTGCACTTGTGTGTGACAAGCCGGCAGCACACAAAATTGCTGGTTTTGGCTCGCACTCTCACACCTATTTTTCAACAACAACCTGGGTTTCAACCAAGGATCGAGGGGCACCAGGGTCATTTGAACGTGGAGGTGCATACTAATTATTATGTTTTTTTGACTCACTAACGATTATTACAACAGCCTTTCCGCCACGCACAGATGCGGAACAGCGACGCTTAGGTGAAGAATATAGGAAGTTAGCAAATAAGACTGCACACATCAACTTTGTCAAGGTCAATGCCACACGTTACACTCAACTCTCGTGTTTACCATACTTCAATCTCGTGGACCAAGTCATCATTGATCCCATGCATAATCTCTTTTTAGGTATGTATCCTGGTGCTCTCGACGTGTGTATGATTCTAACAACATGTATAGGTCTTGTCAACACTCATTTTTATAATATTTGGATCCAATCCAAGATACTATGCCCCAAGCATGAGCTTCTCGTCCTTCACAAGATGCTTGATGATGTAAGTAATTGTTCGAATCAACCATTTCCACCATCGTTACTGTCGGCCATAGTTTGTACTTCCTGGGACCTCTGGAAAATTACCAAAAGAGATAGGAATTCCAGCAGGGGGCTCGCTCACTGCTGATCAATGGCTCCTACTTAGTACGGTTTTCAGTCCTATCATTGTGTGTATATATCCTTCAATTTCGTCGAATTGGTTTTGACCTCCATGCAAACCAGATCCCGCAGTTGTGGAGTGCTTGTATGCCACACGATGATGATGATAATCGGCTGTTGATCAACAAGCGAGCTAAGGTCATTGCAAAATCTCTGATAGCCAAAAAAGCAAAGGCCCAGGGTCAGGCGGAGAAGGCTCGGATCGCGGAGGAAAAAAAGCAGGAAAAAGCTTGGATTGCAGAAGCAAAGAGAGCAGAAAAAGCCCGAATCGCAGAAGAGAAGAGGGCAGATAAGGCTAAGATTGCAGAGGAGAAACGCATCAAGAAGGCTCGTATTGCTACAGAAAAGAAAAATGGTAAACGCAAAGCTGTAACACAAGATGTCGACGATATGCCACTTCAAATACCGCCTTTACCACCCGGCAGTTTTCCAGTGGATACCCCCTCACACGCTACAACCAACCCACTTGGACCCAGCACATCCGAAGCACCTCCCTTGGGGGCTCAACCCTCTGGCACTGGAGGCCGTGACATGCAGGATGGGGAGCACGACGGTGACGGAGATAAGGATGAAGGAGAGTTTTCTCTACATCCTGACGATCCCAAGAATTTTCTCAAATTGTGCAGCGCTCTCAAACTTCTTACACAATGTTCGCTCACCGACCAAGACATCAACAAGGCTGAGGCCCTTTTACGAGACTACTGCAATGAATTGATGACGGTAAGAATGTACCGTCAGAACCCATAACATCTAAAAGCTAATCCCTTATTGTTCTAGCTCTATGGTCAAGATGTTATCAAGCCGAACCATTACTATGCAATGGATGTCGCAGATTGCTCCCGCAACTTTGGGCCTCTCCATGACTTCTGGTCATTTCTGTTTGAACGCCTTAACAAGATCTTAAAGTCATATAAAACGAACAACCATGCCAATGGTGAGCTTGAAACCACGTTTTTTCAAGAATTCCAACGGACATGTCTGGCTGCTCGTATTGTCAGTATTTTCTTCATGCTATGCTATAGTAGGCTGAATCTGGTACAGACTTGTTCCCTCAAAACATCCCCACCTGGTTCATTGCAGCATGATGTTGCGACTATCATGCTCAAGGCTACAAATGAAGAGCGTGGTACGGTTGCAGGCCTGGCCGCACTATCGCATGATCTTGATAATTTGGACCCTGATGGTGCGTTTATCTACAGGCTACTACCATGCTCAGAAATCAATAAATCTCTCCCAGCATTTCAACCATATCAATTAAGCCCGAGGAAAACAAAACAGGTTCTTAGCATGGAAATATATCGTACGCTTGTGTTACGTCCTGCTAACGCAAGTCAATGAGTCGACAGTAAAGACTCAAGGACACTTAGCAAGGTCTGAAGTCTCCTGGGTCAGGAGGCAGTAGAGGGGGAATCTGATAAATGATTAAACGTAGCGAATACAGGAGTATGTAGCTACGTTTATATAGACATGGATGTAGTTCTATGACTACGCAATAATGACTGTGTCCGTGAGTATGATAGGACATATGGAGTATGCTGACTGAGATAGAAGAGAAGCTGACTGAGCAGCTGAGTAACAACAATGAAGATAGCAAAGATAGAACAACAACCATGCGGTAGGAAGGTGATAAGGAAGCGCATGATGTATCATCTGATGATGGAGCATGTGGAGTATGTCAGATGATGATGTAGGAAGTAGAAGCGTCTATAAAAGATGGGATCAGTCAAATGACTGATGAATGATGAAACAGAGAAGCAATGAATCGTAACAGCTTGCCCAGGTTTTATCAGCACGGTTTCCCAACCACCCAGTTCATTGCCAATCTGACCGGGCACGTCACCCAAATAGCATCGCATTAAACCCCACTGCATGCTTCCACGATTATGTTGTGCTTGCAGGCAAACGGTACCATGCATCGCATGAAACAGGGAGCAATCGGTCATCCCTCATTGAAGTCATATGCACTGATGTCACTGGCACGCTGTCTCATAGGTGTGGAGAATTGCTCGAGATCTTCGAGTACAAACACACCAAAGAGGGTATAGGCCTATGGTTTGGGCGTATGCGGTGGTTTAAGGAGTGGAATGGAGATCGCGAGGATATTTGGAATGAATAGTGAGTTAACGAAATTCTCTATGGCTGCCAAATATCATGATAAAGCTCACATTTAACTTTAGCAAATCACTTGATGTGCGCTTGTGGTCACTCGAAGAATATAACACCTCTATTCCACCCCTCATTGATTTGGAGTCTATCAAAGGCCATTTAGGACGGACGGTTGTTACGATTAACGAGGGCGGCATAAAAGTTTGGGCCACGATCGCCCTAAAAAAGGTGCTTCAATTCATACTGGGTGCTAATGATCTAACATTATGCAGACTCGTAATTAACTAGGCTATGTACTCTACAGCTATTTTGGCAGTACGTGGCGTTTTTACTACAGAAAAATGAATTTTGCGAGCTAATCCTATAATGCATTACTAATTAGCATTGAAATTTGAGTTGTTTTCAATCCACACACCTGAGGCACGACAAACTGCCTATCAAATGCCAAGTTGGACGTCAGCTTTCTGACACTCGAAGCTATCACCACCATCAGTATCATCCTCCATCTCGGCGAGATATGCTTTATCATCTTCAGATATGTCGTCACCACCAAGGTCCCCCATCCAGGTCTTCCACCATGGTGGATCAATGCGACGTTCCAATAATGAGGTGGAGTTGTTCTCAATTAACCACCGCTTCCGAACCATGCCATCGGTGGGGATAGTTGGATTAGCTTTCGAAGATGCTGGGGCACGGGGGTTAGTCTTTCCACCTGGTGCATAAAATGTCTTTTTGATCTTCTTCGACGACTTTCTCATGGGTGCAGTCTTGCGGCGCTTGGGTAGCGGCCCCTCCCTGGCCGGGGCACCGTCTGAAGGTCCAGGTTCGTCACTGCAGGCCCTGCGATCGGGAGTGCCTTGCCTGCTGATGCCTTCATCTCTCGGGATATGTGGTCAAGAACCTTCAAGAAGGTTATTTACTGACAAATCGGTGAGTTGAAGTTCAAAATTTGGTGCTAACAAGCTCTACCTTTTTAGACCGCCACGCCCGCCCTATCACCATATGCGCACCCTCACCTGCCCGTTGGTTAGTGCGTTGCGTTTTCGTGGCATCACTAAGCTCATCCTCATCCACTGAATGGAAACTTGAAGCGTAATCTGTGTCCAAGAGACCCACGGCACCCGGACATCCCCACTCCCGCTCAAAAATTGGGGCTGCGGTTCTTCTATCATGTGTAATCTATACCAAACCAGGTGAGTTCTGTTTTCTTCAGCTAACTTATACACTGCTTACTGTTGCCCGGCGGGAGCGCCGTCGGTCGCGCTGCTTCTTACCATCAGCTTTTAGTTGGCCTTCTGGTTTTTGAAGTTGCTTCCACATCGCCCCAACAAAGCGTATGTAATTTTTTGCAATAGAACTGACAATATCCGCTGAAAAGGACTCATTGGGTATCTCTGGTTTCAATCCCTGTGCACGGCGGCCCTACGAAAAAACGAGTAAGTTTTCCAACCTCACTTGTAGCTTATGGATGGCTTACCTCTTCGTTCTTCATGATGTTATCTGTGAGCTCCTTCAAGAATGTTGCATTGATGCATGAATCAACCCGCCCATTCCAATCTGGATGCCAATGCTTCTCATTGTTGTCAAGTAAGATGTACATCTCTCCGGATTCAAGAGGTGGTGATAACTTTGCGGCGCAGGCATTCAAATCATCTCGGGTGGTGGTACGGTCGACGTTGCACATCATCCAGAAAACTTGGTGGACAAGAGTCTAGTACCGTTGGTATTAGGGTATGTAAATAGCCAGCGTATTGTTTAAAACACTCACCTTTACTTCTGGGTGCTTATTAGCGATGTTCTTCTTACCCGCAGCTTTCTTCGAGTCGATCACATTTTTGAACTGACTCATTGCATCCTCCTGGAACTCGGCTGCTGCCTCCAACTCTTCCACGCGCTGTTGCAATACCTCTAGCTTCTCCTCTAGCTCCGCAGAACGATCGTTGGCATCCTTCAATTCGCTCTGGACGGTTTGCAGTGCAGAATTGATTTCCTTCAAGATAGTTTGAATGCCCAGGTCTGGTGGCTGCGCATAACGCGAAAGGTGAGTTTGGCGCAGCCCGCTGTGATACTGATGGCTGTCAAAAACATCAGGCAGAGAGATGCCACCGCTAGGTGCATACGATGCGGGGCCCATTGTGCCGACAGAACCATACATATCATCATGATGAGTTGGTAAGCCATATTGGGAGCCGTATTGACGAGAGTATCCAGGGCTGGGACTGGGGTACATCCCCCGATGGCGTGGAGGTTGCGGACCATCCCCGAGGTCGTGCTGATGGAGGGGGGCTCACTGGGTTGGGGTACTGATTATATCGCGCGCCTCAGGTGTTGGTGCATGGCTTTGGGGTTGCTGCGACGACATGGCAAGGTCTGGAGTATCCAGGGATGTGGTGTTTGTGTGTGGGTATTAAAGGGAGTGCGACGACGAAAAACAGCCCCGCGCGTGTGGCGGGGGACCGCGGGACGCGTCCATAGCTTGTTTGGAAGTCTAAAGATCATCGCTCCTTAGACACTCTCTGTACGAGAAGAGTGGAAATCTTGATTCTTCCTTGCCATATCAGCAAAAATCTTAAGACTATTATGAGTTAAAAAGAAAAAGTCTTCATATCTCAACGACATTTGGGCTGACATCTTGGGAGTGTACTATATATACCATCTGCGTCGCAAGAGTGTCCGACGATCCTGTCGTTCCTGACCATCTTGCTATCCAAGAAGCAACTGTCGCGGAGTCTGGATACAGTCTGAGGATCGTCGCTACCTGGACCCTCTTCGTAACCAACTATTTTGGAGGTTCCGCAGTGAATGGCATCCGAACTCGTTATCTCCGGTTGACGATCTGCTTTCATGCCCGCACCTATATACCTCAGCTCTGCGGGCCGTGTAGGCAGGTGGTTGCTGTAACCAAGCCATGGCACCAAGATCTCACCAGCCTTGAGCGTCTGGTGAAATGCGAAGGCCACATATATGTACGAGAACTCTGACTGACAGCTGTCAGCTGGAACTTGGAGGCACCGAAGACACCACCGACGATGGCCCGAGTTATAGCGCTCCAGCTTGAGCCCCATTTTGGAAAAGAAACCAAAAAATTATGGTCCACGGACTCTACATGCTTATGCATATGTGCACCCCCAGCCTCTGATAATTGCTCATTTTCTGCAGTATCTGGGCGATGGTATTCACCATCTTGTACAGCCTCAAGTCCTCGATTTACATCATGTTCGGTAACACACACACCCCAATTACTGGAATTGCTTTTTTTATCCTACACATTCGCGTCAAGATGCGTGGGTTGGGTCGCAATCCCGGGACGTCAGTTGAAGGGCAAGCTGCATGGCTTTCAAGTGTGGTGTCACAACGGAATACAATTCAAAGCCATCAGTAGGAAGAATAATTCAATGCTACCAATTAATGAAATACATCTGTTCCCATGTAGTAGAAGCCCAGCTGAGAAAAGTCTCCAAATAAAGACAGTATTCCTGCCATTTTGAATACTCCGTGGCCCCCATCGGAGACCCAGGATGTAGAACCCGGGGTGATCATCGACCAAGAGTGATAGAAAGAGCCCGCCGACTGACGCGATGTCGGTGGGAAGTACATACGCAAGCCGAACGCAAGGCTAGTTGTGGGGGGGGACTTGTAATACAACGCTCCACTTGCACGCGATGTGTAAAATTCAGTACCTGGGGGTGCTAAAAGTGAGCCAGTGTGTGCTGTGATGGCTATCGAGATCTAAGTAAAGGCATCAGCTGCAAGAGGCAAGAATAGGACGCATTGGTAGGAACTAAGCACGCGAGCGAAACACAAGGCCAGTTCCAAGGAGGCCGTGGGCGGGCGGGTTTGGACCCGAGTGTTGTAATGCGACACTCTGCTTGCTCGCGACGGAGTACTAAGAGCGAACCAGTGTGCTACAACGCCGTGAGGTTTATTAAAACCTCAGCCACAAGAGGTAACATGCCAAGATATTAATAGGACTGAGCTACATCGAAGGGTGTACTGGGCAATATATCCTGCCCAGACTCTTTTTCGCATGGTAGGGTCATTTGGGTGTAAGTAGAAAGAGGAAGGATGATGAGGGAGGAATCAGTTACACGGTATCACATCGGGATACAATCTAAACCCACCGCAGAGATGAACATCAAAACATTAGCAAAACGTCATGTAATTAATGGATCAACGCGGTGATCGAGGCCGGTAGCCCCGGCCGAACGGTATCACTGATGGCACGCAGCACGCCAGGAAAAGACAATCAAAATTTTGTAATTATGGGAACTTTTGGAATACACACATTTTTTCAATGGACCGAGCTTGGGTGGGATTTCTTCATGATCCTTGAAGTTGAGGTTGTGAGCGACACGATTAGTGGTGATGTGGTATCGTTTTCCTGGTTCGAATTTGAAAATTTAAAATGGGAGATATCCCTATTGCACACCTTTTACCCATGCATCAGGAAACAGGCCAAACCCACATAGACCCCCAGTTAGTTATGTTGTTATATATTGCATATGTAGACATGTCACATGTATACATATACCCCATATACCCCCATATACCCTATAGACCTACATAGACATGCTACATGTCTATGTAGGTCTACATATCCACACTATATGTCTACATAGGTCAATATATACACACTGCATGTCAACATAGACTATATATGTCTACATAGTTCATGCTTGGGTCTATCCAGACAACCATAGGCCATGATAACACCACAGGTTCACCACACAATTTCATCAAGGTTTATTGTCCAACACTTTCTAATTAATTATCTGATCTTCGGAATATGGGCTTCGAAACTAAGTTGATAATTTGACTATGTAACACATGGCAGGTGGCTATCTAGTATTAATTTTACTGGTAGGTAGGGAATTAGCAATGGTAGCAGGTGGAAGGGGCGCCAAGGACCGCAGCCGCATTCGGTGGCCAAGCGCCGAAGTTGGTGAACTATGAGATACCCGTCTTGAGTCGCAGACTCTCACCGAGAAAGGGGATAACATACCTGAGATCCATAAGCATGCGACAGCGAGATTCTCGCGAATTTCGGCCACAGCGTTTGGATGGAGGCCAGGAGAAATGCCGGGGCATAAATTGGTGGGCGAGGATGGATTCATATTCGAGGATGTGTAAAGTGATGGATCAGCAGGCCCTCTGTATGCCTCGGGGCATTGGGGAGGTGGGAGGCTAGGCGTGACTCTAGCCGGTTGTCGGGTCAAAGCCTGGGGGTGTGGTGAGTACACGCGCTGTTGGTGTTTGGAATACACGCACCAGGTATCATGTGTTAGCGAGTGTAATAACCTAAGCGCCACGCTGGGGTCGAGGGAGGGCAGGAGTGCGCAGCGAGGGTGGCGGGTGCATAAACGACTTACATAGTGCATGGCAGGGGGCTGGATGGTGCCTATGTGTTGGCTAGGTGGTGAGGGCGGCACAGTGTGGCGGGGCAGGGCAGATAGCAAGGGCAGCGCGGCGCAAGGGCGATGGAAATGGCAGGAGTGAGGCGGCACAGCAGTGGTGGGGCAGATGGCGACCGTCGAGCAACATAGCGGGAGGGCAGACAGCGAGCGCTGAGGAACACGCTAGTGCCCAAGATGTGGCTGTGGGTGAGGAAGCATCAGTGGGGATTAGGGCATGCCACGAGTGCGGGTCACTCATAGGTACCCACGGGTTGATCCGTGGGAAACCTGCGGGTATTCACGACCCATGAGTTCCCAACTTATGAGTTAACACACTCACAAGTCATTTTACTTGTGGATCCGAGTCCCCACTGCGGGTACCCACGAGTCTTGTTTGGTCTTGTTTGACTCGTCTCACTGTGTTTTCTGACCCACCCCCTTGTCACATACTCATGAGTATGTGACTCACGGATCCGAGTCTTTCTGTGAGTTTTGAACTTGCAGTGATCTGTGGTGGTGAGTACACAAGTCGCGGGGATCCGGACCTGCGGGTTTTTGTTCCCACGGATCCGGGTCGATCCGCGAGTGCACTCGTGGCATGCCCTAGTGGGGATGGAGTGACTAACCACCGCAACATACCGGGCGTGGTTGCCCTCTTCGAGAGGGCCCAAAGAGCGCCAGCCGCAGAGGCGCCGAGGCCGGAAGCGGCGGAATGACCGGGGGAAAACTTTGAAGCAGCCGTCAACACTCGAGAGTTGAGCGTTGAACACATTGAACAGAACCACTGGTTGAAGTTTGAACATGGGTCATGCGCGCGTCACATGATCGTGGCCCAAAGTTTTTTTTGTCTAAGTCCCTTCTGAATCTTTGCGCTGAGGCCTGAGGTGACGCTACACGTCGATGTGGATCGACGCCGTCCATCTCCACCATGCTTACCTCCCGTGGTGCTGTTGCACGTCTCCCGAGGGAGTTCTAAACAGTGCAAATGAGGTAAACTGTTCTTCTCTTCCTCAGGCTCAGGCTCACTCTTCCTTCCCAAACACCTCAACAATGCTCGCCCACTTCTCGCTTTCGCATCTGCCACCTCCTTAATGTGTCACCCCTGACCTTGCCCGCGCTCTCTCTCACTGGCACCCCCTTCTCGCTCGCGCTCCCATTCCCACACTACACGTGCAATGAAATCCATCAACGAAATCCATCATAGGATCCCTAGGTGAGTACATCGCATCCCACCCTGACACATCATACAGCTGACCTCCTCTCATAGCACCCAATGTGTGCTCCAGGAACCCCATCCGTCCCCGATCGCCGCTCTGGGGGCATCCCAGCGCGCCCAACCACCCGCCGTTATCCTCCCTGGCCTCCAAGGAAACAACGGCGCTGCCCCACCCGGAGAAGATATATTGATCGCAGTGAGGGAGTTTGCGACATCAAAATGGCCCGGTGGGTGACATGTTCATAATACCGTAGCCTACAATGCGCTGACCCATGCGCCGTCCACTCCAGAGCCTGTAGTGCATGCCGTTCACATGCGCGGGACAGCAATTTGATAGTGCCCGCATCGCACCGCATCGCAAGACTCCAGCAACCCCACCACGGTGCCAATACCTCGTCCCCGCCCCCGTGGCCCAGAGCTGATGGTACGCGATGCACCATTGGCAACTCGCCCATCTCCTATAACATCCGTTCACACATGGCCGCCGCCACCACACCTCAGCCCTGCGCAGCATTCATGCGCTCGCACAATAGCAAGGGTCAGCAATGTCTGTTGCAGGACCCTCAGGTGTGCATGTCGCGTCTCACCCCAACACAGCTGACTTCTGCCCACAGTATAATACAAATTGTGCCCCCCCTCTCATGGTCGACCACCACCTCGAGGGGCACACTCGATCACCCTCCGCCATCGTCCCCACCAGCCTCTGGACGACAGTCGCCCACGGCACCCAGATTGCAGGATGGTGACATCCGAACTATCTGGTGAGATGGTTCCAAAGTGCGCCGTAGGCCCGTATGGGCTGGGCCGCCAGATTTTATGGGGCTCATCCTCGAGTCGAGCGCGGTGTTGCCCGCCTCCGCCTTGCCCTTCGCGCCCTGGACTCGGGAACTTCCTGGCATCAGCGCATCGACATGCCAATTCAGGCTGGAACGGAGCAGAGCGTGCCATGGCGCCGCAGGTAAAATACACATAGAATTCGTAATATAACTGACTGGTAATTCAATGTAAAAATTCGAGTAATTATGTGTAATTATGAATGTATCAAATCTTAGTTAATCACAACAAATGGTTTCGGGTGGCCGATTATTATCATGAATATGGCTATACAATAACCTATATACCACCAATGTCTATGCAGTCTTTATAGTCATGGCTGGGTCTATGATGTATATATATGTCTATGAGAGCTATTGTACTATGCAAGAAGCCATATACCATTTGTTGAAGGTAACGCCCGTGACACCGCCGAATACCAAATACAGTATCCCGCTTGGCGCGTGCGCCTGTACGCTCTATTTCATTTTTACTCTATTTCATATCGTCTTTACAGTTTCACTTACATCTTGTTTCACCAACATCAATGACACGGGTTCAACATGCCGTGTCTCACTATTTTCTTTCCCTTATATATTTCACGCTCCCGTACCTACACACCTCAGTTTGCTCTCACTCGTGTGACGGCATCTGAGGTTAGTTTATTCTATACATATCGACACGGATGCTCAACTAACTACATATACTATCTAGCTTCCGTTGTCAACAGGTAGCTAATATATTAGTTTGCTCTCACTCGTGTGACGGCATCTGAGCTTCCGTTGTCAACAGGTTATGGGCCCTGTAGCCTGAACAATCCGGATATCGTTACACGCGCAAAACTCAATACATTCATATCTACTAAAAAATGACTTCGACTACTACATCGTCTTCCCACCCACCCCTCTTCGCCGAGAAGGACAAATTCAACGGTTCCAACTGGATCGTCTGGAAAAGCGCCGTGCGTCGAGCTGCCCAGCTTCGTGGCGTCATCGGCTACCTGGACGGCACTATTAAAGAACCGGCGGAGAGGCCTACGCTTGAGGACGCAGAGACATCCCCACTTCCCATATCTGACCCAGACTCCGCCATGGCCACCCCCTGGTGGTCACTTAGCCCCTCCATCAATGAGTGGAACATGCGGAACGCGTGGGCCATGACATTACTCATAGACAACTTGATCAACCCTGTTGGATTAGGGGTTAACTTAGATGGAACTGCAGCCGAAGTCTGGACGACGCTCACCACTCGGTACAACCGCATGGACAATGACCTGGCTATGGTCCGCGCCCAACAGGCCCTGCGCACCTGCCTATACCGCGATGGTGACGACATGCTTACCCACGTCGAGAAGCTCCGGGCCAAATGGCTCGAAGCCAATGCGACGGGCGGAAGAGTCACTGACCTCGACTTCCGCTCTATCGTACTCGCTTCCTTACCCCCATCTTGGGATGCAATTGTTGCAACCTTATACGATACTAAGACGTCAGACGCTGTCATTGACAGGGTGACCATGCACTGGGAGAGGATGACCCTCGGTAAAGCGATCCACACGGCTGGGAGTTCGGTCACAGCGCTCCAGACATTGTCTAATACCAAGAAACGTGAACAGCTCGTTTGCACGAACCCAAACTGCAAGCGTAAGGGACATACCATCGAGAAGTGTTACTGGAAAGGCAGAGGAAAAGAAGGCCAGTTCCCCCCCGGCTTCGGGCAACGGGGAGGAGCGTCGACAACGTCCACAACCACCCCACAGACGGTCACGGCCACCGCGGTCATAGCCGACTCCTCAAACACGGCCGCGCATCCCACAGCGGATAGGGTATACGCTTTATACACGTCTGCCATCGACAATACTACCTCTGTCCCGGCAGCGATGGTGGCCCCTTCCACGCAAATCCCAAGCTCCGAAGACACCAACTCACCAGCCTACAGCCATGTCCTCACGTATGCTGACTCGGGGTCAAGTGACTGCTGTTTCGTGAACCGCGAGGATTTTGACACCTATACTCCCATGAATCCGCCCGTACTTGGACGAGCGGCGAGTAAGGGGAGCAGTTTCAGGATCATGGGCAGGGGATCCGTCACTAAGATGTTTGCGGTCAATGGCGAGACGACGAAGATCACGTTCAATAACGCGTATCATACCCCCGACCTCATCTCGAATCTTCTATCCATTGGGAAGTTCGACTCGGCCGGATATCGCGTGGTTTTCGAGTCCAGCGTGGCGAAGTTCTATGACTCTAAAAATAACTTAATGCTGCTTGGGAAGGGCAGTAATGGAATGTACCTGGTCGATTGCCTTGAACCACCAGTGGCGCTTACGGCGTGCTCGCATGAGAAGCCCACCGTCATGGATACCTGGCACAGGCGTTTTGGACACACAGGCGTCAGCGCCATACGCAACATGGAAAAGAAGAACTTAGTCGATGGTCTTAGTATCACGGGCGACTCAACGCCTGAAGGACTCTGTGAGGACTGTATCTACGGTAAACACGCCGCCCGACCATATGATGAGGTTGTCACTCACGAAACCACCGTGTTGGAACGCGTCCACATAGATCTCTGGGGACCAGCCCGTGTGCAATCGATCGGAGGCGCACGTTACATGCTTCTGCTGACGGACGGCGCATCGTCTTACCGGAAGGCCTATTTCCTCGCGAATAAGGACGCGGAGACTACCCTCGAAGCCTTCCATGATTTTCGCGTTGAGGCGGAGCGACAAACGGAGAAGAAGCTGCGCATAGTCCGATCCGACGGGGGAAAGGAGTGGTACAACAATTTGTGGGCTGACTACCTGAGGAAGAACGGCATCGTTACCGAAATCACTGCCGCGTACGCACACTCACAGAATGGCGTCCCTGAACGTGGCATGCGCACGGTCTTCGAAGGTGTCAGGTCCATGTTGGCAGAGTCTGGGCTCCCTCCATCTCTCTGGGCTGAGGCCGCCGCGACGACCGTTTACCTTAGGAACTTCATCCCGTCATCCCGACACCCGGACCGGGTACCGGCAGAGGTGTGGACCCGCCAGCGCCAAGACGTCTCTCATATTAGGCCTTGGGGTTGCACCGCCTTCGCGAAGATCCCGGCGGAAGTGGGTGCTTCGAAATTAGACCCGAGGTCGATTAAGTATGAGCTCATTGGATACTATGGACGTGGTGCGTACAAACTTTATGATCGGGCTACGGGGAACATTATCAAGAGCCGGGATGTCATCTTCAACGAGGGGACGGGTCACCGAACTGGTACTGCTGCGCGCCCACCTGTGGATGACTTTGACCTCGGCCCTGACGATCAATTGGGGGCTGACCCTGGTACTATCACCCCTGGACCGCTCGCTGTCATCAAGGACGCACGACCGCTGGCAGCTCGTCCACGTCCCACTGACCCTCCTTTGCATCCTGCACGCCTCGATGTGGACCCTCCAAGGACGGATACGGCGCCACCTCCCATACCAGCACCGCGCAGAAGCGATCGCGCACATGTCCCATCACGCGCGCTGCACGAATCTCAGGAATCCGAGGAACGAGTGGCCGCAGCCTCCGAGAATTCTGAGGACTGGGCTACCGACCCCCCGCACGCGCTCGTTGCTGGCAGTAATGCTGGTGACTTAGAAGCCGTGGCGCCCCGGAACTTCAGGAGGCCATGAAGCGTCCCGACCTTTGGAGGAAGCCGATGGAGGATGAGATGCGGGTTATGAAAGAAAAGGAGGTATTTAGGCTCGTACCACGCCCTGAAGGCGCTAACGTCATCGGACTCCGTTGGGTCTACCAGTACAAGTATGATGCGGACGGAAACATCGTTAAACGGAAGGCTCGCCTAGTTGCAAAGGGGTTCACGCAGATTCCTGGCATGGACTTCGATGAGACATACGCCTCCGTGGTCCGTCTGGAATCGATGCGCATGGTTGCGGCAGTCGCGGCCGAACTTAGACTCAAAATCTGGCAGGTAGACTTCATTGCCGCATATCTCAATAGCGAGAACAAATACACCGTCTACACGGAGCAGGCGCCGGGCTTTATCGAGCAAGGGGAGGAGGACAAGGTCTACGTTGCTGATAAGACCGTCTACGGGATGATGAACGGTGCGAACGCATGGGCAGAAGAACTCAGCCGCAGCTATGATGGACTGGGCTATTACCAATCACGCGCGGACTCATGCGTCCGTTCTCGGAAGTTTGGGGACGAGCTCACTATCACCAGCACGTATACTGACGACGTCTTCGGAGCCTCTTCCACCGACGCAGGTGCTGCACTTGCCAAACAAGAACTCTCCAGATGCTACGAGGTCAAGGATTTAGGGGAGCTCAAATTCATCCTGGGTATCCGCATTGATCGCGACGAGACTACTGGTGCTATCTCATTGTCTCAACGCGCGTACTTGGAGCGCGTCCTGGAGCGATTCAAAATGTCGAAGTGCAACCCAAAATCCACACCGCTCCCAGTAGGCTTGACGCTCACAGAAGCGGACCGCGCGACGTCAGATGAAGACGTTCGCTTCATGGCAGACAAACCCTTCCGCGAGGCATTGGGATGTATAATGTGGGCTCAAGTAGCCACCCGGCCAGATCTATCCGAGTCTTATGCGGTTAACTTGCTCTCGCGTCATCAAACTAACCCTGGTCCAGCTCACTGGAAAGCAGTCCTCCACGTCTTCGCATATATCAGGGGTACCTTGGACTTCAAAATCACCTACACGCCGGGCACCACCACTGGAATGCGTCCTGTGGGATATGTTGATGCAGACTACGCTGGAGATCCTGACACTAGGCGCTCGACTTCGGGGTACGTCTTCACTATGTGCGGGGGACCAGTCTCGTGGGCATCGAAGCGTCAACCCACGGTCGCCTTATCCACGACGGAGGCAGAGTATATGGGCCTGACGCGGGCTTCTCAACAGGCGTTATGGATGTACTCATTCATGAGCGAGATCGGCATGCCGCAAGAGTCACCGGCGAAACTCAACGCGGACAACGAGGCGTCCATAGCACTCACCCTCAACACCAAGGGACACTCACGCGCAAAACACATCGACGTTCGCTATCATTACATCCGAGAGCGAGTCAAGGAGGGTGATATCACCGTCGACTACGTCCCATCAGCAGACAACCTCGCAGACATCCTAACTAAGCCGCTCCCGCGCATTGCCCACCAACACATCTGCCGCGCACTGAATGTTGTAGGCGGCGATGCCACGGGGTTAGGGGAGTGTTGAAGGTAACGCCCGTGACACCGCCGAATACCAAATACGGTATCCCGCTTGGCGCGTGCGCCTGTACGCTCTATTTCATTTTTACTCTATTTCATATCGTCTTTACAGTTTCACTTACATCTTGTTTCACCAACATCAATGACACGGGTTCAACACGCCGTGTCTCACTATTTTCTTTCCCTTATATATTTCACGCTCCCGTACCTACACACCTCAGTTTGCTCTCACTTGTGTGACGGCATCTGAGGTTAGTTTATTCTATACATATCGACACGGATGCTCAACTAACTACATATACTATCTAGCTTCCGTTGTCAACAGGTAGCTAATATATTAGTTTGCTCTCACTCGTGTGACGGCATCTGAGCTTCCGTTGTCAACACCATTGATGTCTACATGGTCTATGGGGGTCTATGTAGTCATGACCTGGGTATATATAGTTGTGACAGGTGTCTACATAGTAAATAATGGTAAATGATGAGTTATGTAGACATATGGGTGCTACATAACTAGGGACTTGTATATGGGTATACGGCCACTATATTGACTACATAGGGCTACATAGAGCTATGTAGACAAGTGTTGGCAGTGGAGGAGGCAGATGGGGGGTATTAGATATTATTAGATAGGTATAGGTATTGTGTATGTATTAGTGTGTTGTATGAGGAACAATCCTCGAATGTAAAAGACTGGACGTGCTTATGTAATCAGTAATGCGAAAATTATTCTAAGTCTAAATACTGAGTAAGCTTGCATTCCAACACTTCCCCTCAAGCGAAACGAAGGGTCTGAGCTTGGTAAGTAGGTAGGTATACCTCATAATATAGTAGAATATATTGAATGATTGTCTTGAGATGATTAAAACGAGTCTGAATGATTTTTGGTGTCGAAATGTCCCGATTTGGACGTTTGAATGCTGACCGAGCGATGGTTGAGTCTTCTTGGGCGCTTCCTCGAGGTTCAACATCGTTGGCCATACTGGATAGGTGAGTCGATCCTCTTATATTGGTCACTGACCCTCTATCTTCCCTAGGTACATCTCTGGGATCCCGATAATCGACTCCTGCTGCCCTGATCTCCAAGATAGGTGAGTCCTCCTGGATAGGCTGACTACAGGTTCCTGGGGGTCTTCTTGCCCGAAAATCGCGACGGATAATCGCTTCTGAGTCTGTTGGGATGTCGCTTTGAGAGCCTTTTGGGTTGTGAGATATCGGTGGGGTTTTGGGAATGATGGGTTTGTGCTTGGACGAAGGTATGTCCGTTGCACGGCCGTTTTTAATCCGTTTTGGCTGATTGTTAGCGCGTTGGAAAGCGGTTATCGAGGGCTTCAAGTCGCGTCTATTCGTGTCCGGCGGTTTGTCCGAACGGATCTCGGTGGTTTGTCTGGATGGTTTGGGCGAAGGTAGGTCCGTTGCGCATTCGTTTTCCGGCGGTTTCGGCTGATTCTTGGACCGTTCGAAAGCGGCTTCCAAGGGCTTCAAGTCGTGCCTATTTGCGCGCGGTAATTCGACGATTTTATTTTTGATGCTTCGGCTGGGGCTGGAGATGCTGGGCGCATTCTTCCCCTCGATCTGGACGGTTCGGGGTGTTGGGAGGTCGTTCCTACCATGGTAAGTGTTTTCCTTAACCGTTCCTGATCGCTTTTCTGCCCTACAGATCCCATAGTTCGCGGAATCTTCATCAAAATCGCTTTTATGGCCTTCAACCACTTCGGGTTCGGTTTTTCGATATTCGGGGTATTCTTTTTGTATTGTAGGATTTCGTTCTTCAATATAATTCGGTTTGTCTTCGTTTTCTGGTGTGATTTCGGGCGGATTCGCGTTTTTCGACGACATCTCGCGCGCGATTGGGATTTCAATATGGATTTCAGGCGGTTTATGTTCGCAATTAGTTTGGTATGTGTTTCGACTCTCGGGGGTTCGATCGACGGTGCGCGGCGAGGGTCTTCGAGTGGGTAGGGCAGGGGTTTCTTCACAGGGGTATGAGATATCGCGGGGTATATCCGACTCTTCGTCGGTGCCCTTCGTTTCCTCTTCCTGTGGTTCCTGACCTTCTTTTTCTCTTCCTCTCCTATAGCATCCTTCATCGCGAACATGCCCGGCGCTCGTGCGCGGTTCGCTATTCTTTTCTTTCATCTTTTCCTCAGGCTCTTCCCCTCGCTTCTCCAGTATTACCATCGCGTTTTCGGCGCGTTTTTCGGCAGTTCGAAGGGATCGCAGTATGGCCATAAAGGAATTGTCTTCTTCGTTCTCGAAAAGGCTAACGAGCTTGTTCCAGAGCTTCGCGGAGGTTTCTTCTTTGTATATTCGAAGGTGCGTGTATCTGCTGATCGTTCCATAGATAACACCTCGGACTATGGCCTCCCTTTGCTCGAAACGGTCGGTTTTCGTTTCATGCTCCTTGATTTCGATTTTATTGAGTGTTTTCGTGGGGTTTCCTTCTAGGACCCACTTTCCATCCACCTCGCGAAGCTCCTGTGGCTTCGGCGCGGTTCCGTACAAATGTTGTTCGAGTCCTTCGTGAGTCAGCAGGTTTATTACCCTTTTCTTGTAAATGACCCAATTTGAACCAGTGTCTTCGAGGTTCGGAATTTCGGGTGACAACATTGTAGGTTGCCCAGGGCCCATAACCTGTTGGCAGTGGAGGAGGCAGATGGGGGGTATTAGATATTATTAGATAGGTATAGGTATTGTGTATGTATTAGTGTGTTGTATGAGGAACAATCCTCGAATGTAAAAGACTGGACGTGCTTATGTAATCAGTAATGCGAAAATTATTCTAAGTCTAAATACTGAGTAAGCTTGCATTCCAACAACAAGTGCTTTTTTCCTGATGTGAGGTCACAGCCGGCGGCGCTGGAGGTTCCACAGGAAGTGCATCAGCGTTTTCAGCTGGTGCGCGCGCGGTTACAGTTTACCCATATACGGCCAGCGGTACTTGAGTTAGTTTCATTCCAATTTCTGTAAAGTCTTGATCAGAACACGTTTCTTATATAACCTGGTGCTCGGGCGCGCCTGCGTGGCATGCCCATCTTAACTTGCGTGAACATGTATTTGCAGTCCTGGGTTACTGCGCGCAGACGCTCGACTGCCTAATTAAGTGTGCAAGGGAGTGCGGAGGGGTACAAGCTGAGGCATGTTCTGAATGGGGGCTCATACAGTGAGGAGAGGCAGCGCGCCTGTGGTGACGAACAGTAAGTAGAGCTCGTCCATGTATATACACCCTTGGTTCTCATTGAGCTGACACAATTGGTAGAAAAAAACAGATGCATTGGTGGGAGCCATTGGCAGGAGGGAGTCCAACTTGGAGGAAGACATTGATCTCGAGATGATTGACAGTGACAGGTACAAATATTGAAAGTGGAAGACTGAGTCGAGTCGAGATTGATGTATGTATTGGCCAAACATTTGTGGATGGGAAAACCTGGATAATGTAACCTGAACTGACAACGTTGTTTGGCGGTAGACCGTACCATGCCGTCACAACTTCAGGTTGTGTAATCCGTTGCGATGTCAATTGCGGGAACGGTGTGAATCCGTACCGTGAGCAACGCTATTCAGACTTACATAAACCCTCGTAAATCATCACTAATCTCAGACAACTTCTTTCTCGTGCTCCTCCGGCCGCGATTCTCGAGCCGAGGTCGTCCTGGGCCTGCCGGTATGTAAGCTAGTAGAGGGAAAGCTGAGAAAATAGCGCGAAGGGTCAAGAACAATGGGAACTAACCCAGTGCAAGATTCTATCAGCTGGGATTGCAGAGGCTACGCTCTGGAGGGGGAGTTTAATCGTGTGCGGCGCTGCACTATCAATTAAATCGGGATAATCGTGCTTGAGGCCATAACTGAGGGTGCGAATGGGGTGCGTTGAAGCCAAGGGCCTAATCTCACAATCAACAAGAATCGTTGGAGCCAGGGATACATCAACTCACTTTATATACATGCAACACAGCTCCATTGCTGGGAATACCTGATATTTCTCTACGGCCTCACCGAGTGCGAATAGGTCGTCAGGGGATAGTTTGGATATACCCGATTGGCGTGATGGATAAACGAATTGGAAGAGGACATCAAGGATGCTGGCCGGCTCGGTGAGCTGCGCAACAGCTTGTAGATCCGTTTGTCCAGGGCCTAATATACCGCTGTTCATTGTTAGATTCTTTGAGTGAATGCGGAAGTGGACCCCGTCGCTGGAACTAAACACTACATCTGCGTCGGCAGCTCGGACTGTGGTCCCAGGAAAGAATGATCAAACGATTAGGGATGATTCAAGCTTTGGAGTACTCACACTTTTCTGAGAATGTGTGGGCCGGGTTAGATTCACCCATGATATCTGGGGTTGGGATCGGTTTAACCGCCAGAGGATATCGATCGAGGTTATGTAACACCCAGACCAGCCTCATGGCTCGATGCCGGTGCGACACACCTATCCGGTGGCCTATCAAAACAAAGATAACATTCTTAGCATTTCGAATACTGCGTGACACTCACCGGGGAGTCAAGATGGAGCATGGGGTAATTATGTTAGTATCGAGAATCCAGAGTCCGCTCACTGGCAGGATATGGATCGCGTGGGTGTAGGTATGATGTCTACAAGAAGGATGATTTAATGAAGCCTGATAAAACCAGCACATGGTATCACAACGAAATGCAATCGTACAATCCAAACTCACCTTGAAGAATAATTCAATTCTTCCAACCCACGTACGTACACACCGGGTAGGAGCTACGATCTAATCGCCCTCGTCCTGCTCCATCTCCTCCTCATCTCCACTTCCCTCCTCATCTCCTTAGGCTTCTCATTGCTCGCCTCATTTAGGCGTCAGAGTTCACAAGTTAGCTGTGCGGTTTGTGATTGAGCTTTGGAACGGGAGGAGCCAGGCTACATAGCTTATAAACATGCTGGTATCACAAGAAAATCCAGTGCGAACAGGCGTGAAGGATAATTCAAGACTGCCAACCTATATACTCCGGATCATCACTTAGTTCGGACCGTAAATCATCACCAAACTCAGACAACTTCTTTATCCCCTTGACGTCCCTTTCAAACTATCCTGGCATGTCTGGAATATGCTGAATTTGCAGAGATGCTTTCCCGCTACGGGCATGTTTAAAACGCGCGCGCCACGATCATATCGCGAGCGTATTTGATAATACTTGAGCATTGAATGCAAATGCTCCTCGCACTGCCCACACTTGTTACATGACGAGAAACCAATAGCAGATAGAGCGAAAACATGATGGCGCATGATATCGTCCCAGGCCTGGCGGTATGCGAGCTAGAGGGCGAGTTGAGAAACAGTGTGGAGGGCCGAGAATAATAGGAACCAACCCAATGCAAGACTCTGTCGGCTGGGATCGCAGAGACTACCTCTTGGAGGGGGTAGTGAATCGTGTATGGTGCTGCACTGTCAATCAAGTCGGGATAATCATGCTTGAGGCCATAACTGAGGGTGCGAATGGCATGTGTTGAAGCCAAGGGCCTAATCTCGCCATCAACGGGAATCGTTAGAGCTGGAGATGCACTAACTCACTTTATGTATATGCAGCACAGTTCCATTGCTGGGAATACCTGGTATTTCTCTACGGCCTCACCGAGTGTGAATAGGCCATCAGGGGATAGTTTGGATATGTCCGATCGGCGTGACGGGTAAATGAATTGGAAGAGGATCTCAAGGGTGCTGGCTGGCTCGGTGAGCTGCGCAACGGCTTGTAGATCCGTTGGTCCGGGATCCAATACACCGCTGTTGACTGCTAAATTCTTTGAGTGAATACGAAAGTGGACTCCGTCGCTGGAACTAAACACGACGTCGGCGTCGGGGGCTCGGACTGTAGCGCCAGGAAAAGGTGACCAAAATGACTGCTGGTCGGGATGATGGTTCAAGCTCAAGCTTTGAAGTACCCACACTTTTCTGAGTTGATAGACGCCGGAATAGGTTCATCCATAATATTTGAGGTTAGGATATCAATCGAGGTTATAGCACCCAAGGCCAAGAGTGCTAATGAGCGCTTGAGCTTAGTACGCTGTAATACACTGCCACTGTAAATAGCATTGTCAATATGTGACAATGATGTTACAGTTCTTTTTGATGAAGTCACGCAGACTAAGATGAAGTGGCGTCGCAACGTTGAAATACAATCCACCGAGAATAATTCAATTCTTCCAACCTACGTACGTACACACTAAATAAAACTATTCGCGCTCCATCTCAAAATCGCCCTCGTCCTGCTCCATCTCTTCCTCATCTCCACTTCCCTCCTCATCACCTTCCTCATCACTCGCCTCCTCTTCACTACTCTCCTCATTAAACGTTAGAGAAATATACTCATCCCCAAGCTGCGCGTCCTCCGCCGTCGGTCCTACAACCGGCGCTACCTCTGGCACCATCACAGGTGCATCAGCGGCCTCAGCATCCACTCGGCGCGCGCGGTCGCGGTTCGCCCTGATTACGTGCGGCAGGCGGCATTTCGGGTCCTTGCATCCTCCGCCCTCTGCGAAATCGGGACACTCTCTGACGTGCTCGCTTGGACAGTCGAGCCCGCGCGCACAATATCCCAGAACCGCGAACGCACGGCACACGCCTTCGCGCGCGCCGAGACGGACATGCGGGAATGGACATGCAGTACGCGTGCACCGGCCGCCCGCGGCAAAGTGCACACACACAGGCGTACGCTCTGGGGTCGGGTCGTGTGAGAGCGCACAGCGCGCGGCGGGGTACGGGCATTTCCCGTGCAGGAAGTTCCAGCAGATTGCGATTTGAGAGGGGTCGTGGGTGTATGGGCATGTGAGCCCGCGAGTACAGGCGCCTGGGTGGATGTGGGTGTTAGTATGCGGAAGATGGGGAGGTGACGCACCAGTGGTAGTGAATCGCGGGCAAGGCTTATCGGAGTACTTGACCTTTTTGCGGCTGCGGGGGTGTAAGGTGGATCGGAAGGGAAAATTGAATACGAACGCATAGACTCGCTTGGTGTTGTCGAGTGTCATATTTACGGGGCGGCCTCTTCCACGGCCGCGCCCACGGGTGGGTTTCCGGATTGGTTTGTAGGGATGGCCTCTGGTCGGACGGTGGGCAAACTTGCGGGTGTATGCAGGAGCCGGAGGGGCTGAAGTTTGGGGAGTCGGGGTAGTCGTTGCTGTGGGTTTTGGGACTGCTGATGTAAGAAATATAACAATAAGAGGGGAAGTGACACACGATCTTTGCGGACGAGAGAGCGACTTGAGGACGAGAATTCGACGCCATTGAGGACCACGACCTGGTTTTGGGACTGGGACCGATTGCTTGCGCTAGATTGAGGTCTGCTAGGTGGTTTGTAATTAGGGTTGATATAGGTATTGGACCGTTTCTGGGGCGGATTTGCGAGGAGAGATTTGCGTTGGTTGATGGTAGCTGGAGCATAGTGAATAACAATATAACATAGGAAGAAAACATACCTGTAAGCCGAGCGATTTCGCTCTTGAGGTGGGCGTTGGAGGACGATGGTGGTTCCATGGAGAGAGTTGTTGGTTGTTATTTGGTTGACCGGGTATAATTTTGAATTCACGTGAGCCGACGTGGTTCAAACTTGACTAAAGACTCGAATGAAGGAGACAACGGCGCCTCGTTTCCGGGCAAGTCCCGCCGCCTCCTCAGCCCGCCCATCCGTCGAGCAGATAGCAATGGGCCTTCATTTATCCCGTACCCCACATTTCCGCCCACAGAGCCACCAGCCACTACCTCCACCGCCCGCTCGCTCTTCCATGAAGTCACACACACCCTCCCCCAGCGTATCCACAACCCCCCTTTGCTCAGCGTCCTCCACAACAATTACCTCCACCACTCCACCCCAAAATCTCCTGTTGAAGCAGCAGCCAGGGCCCCGTCCCTCCATCCGCACACGTTTCACCCGTCTACTCGCACGTACACCCCCACCCACACCTCCGGCACCCCCACCACCCCGCAGAAAGGAAGTCCGTTTCTCTGTTGATGGCGACTGAGAATAGTCCAGCACACCACAGCAAACCTCTCTCAGCGCCGCCCGCCGCCCGTATTTAACGCCCTAACTTATCCCGGTACATATGCATTCGTACACATAATCTATACGCAGCGATACTTTCATATTAGGGACAATAGGATCGGAGTGTCCAGGCCAATATCATATCTACATACCGGATGTACTACACAGCTAGCTACGTCGTACATAGTCTATGTCTCACATCCCATGACCACCACCACATGCAATCCACATGCTGTGCCCCACTCACACAGCCGCACACGCGGCAACCACATCTGCCTCGCATGCGCGATACACATCTACCAACCCATCATACACCCCGCGGGCCTCCTCGCGTGGCCGGGCGACACACCGCATCTCCACCGCCGCCGCCTCCTTCAGCATGTCCTCGAACGACGCCCCCGGGTGCTGCGAGTGCCACCATGTGTACCGCGCGAGCAGTGCGCCTCCCAGTCCCGCTGCCTCCTTTGTCGTGCACACGTACACATCCATCCCAAACACATCCTGCACCCAGTTAGCCCGAGTATGATGAAAAGGAAGACACGCACGGCAGCTATACCCTGGATCACTTCATTCCCCGAAGCGCCCCCGGTAATTACTAGTCTCCGCAGTTTCTCCGCCCCTGCCGGGATGATATCCGCTACGCGTGCCTTGACGCTCAAGAATTGTGACTCCAGAATCGCGCGCGCCCTTAGTTCCTGCGGGATCCCCTCAGCCTTCTTCACGCCACCCTCTCCATGAGTGAAGAAGAACTCGCCCACTACGCCAGGGGGTATGATCTCCCTTAGGGGGAACCACAGCCCCATGTGCCCTGCACATCCCGGGGCGGCGGCGCGCGCCTCCGCGCTGAACTTCCCCCAGTCTTCCTGGGCGACATGCGCGCGCGCGAGTGCACCGTTCTTGTAGCACAGCATCGCGATGGAGGCGCCGCGTGCCGCGGGGTGTGCGAGGAGGTGGGCCGTGGTCGGGCGCGCAGGGGGCGTGGGCGCCGGTGGGAGAGATAGTAGCAGCGTCGTTGAGGTCCCAAGAGACAGCAGTGCATCGCCCGGTCCCGAAAGCGCCGCGGACGTCGCAGGGTTGTCGCCTGTAAATGGTGCCACAACGCACGCTGCATGTAGTCAGCACTCGACCTGTTCGGAGGGGGGATGGGCGTACAGGGATCGAACCCCCAGCGCTGCACCCACCAGCTGCTGATGCGCCCAAGAACCGTGCCGCCAGAAACAGGCTCTGGACCGAGCTTCGTGCGCAGCTCGGGGCCGCCGCACAGCTCAAGCAGGCGCGGGCTCCATGTGCCCGTGAGCACATCCATGAGGTTCATCCCGCTCGCATCGGACACCTCGATGGGCGCGATCGCACCGAGGAACAGCGAGGCGAGGAACGAGGATACAAGCGAGATATGGGCTGTCGCAGCGTAGACGGCCGGCTGTGTCTTTCGGAGCTGTAGGAAAAGTTCGTAAGCGCTGGTATCCGGCACTCGGGAAAGAAGGGAGACGCACCCGCGCAATCTGCGGCCCGGTGAATCGCTCGTAGGCCCTGCTGCCCGTGAGATCCGCGAGCGCCTGTGCGCCGCCAGCTGCTTCTTCTAATTCTGTGCACTCGGCGGTGGTAGAGGCGTCCTGCCAGATCGGCGCACGTGGAGTGGAAAAGGCTGCAGGGCCAGCTGTGGAGAAGCGCGCGGGCAGGGTCGAGATCCGGAGGAGCCCTGGGGCCGCGGTGGACCAGTACACGGAACCATGTTGCTTGAGTAGAATCCCATGACTTTTAGGCTGAATGAAAAATAAAAGACACACCTGCGCCGCCCCACCCACCGCCTTGATATCCCGCACGCTCACACCGGCATCGCTCACCATCTGCACGACGCGGTCGAGTGCCTCAAGCCACATTGCGACGGGGGACGTCACCTCATGTGGTACAGGACCATGATGCGCGCCGCCGGTGGTCCCGTAGTGCGGGAGGTCACGGTCAAAGTGCACCGCGCACTCGTGCGCAATTGTGTGCGCGGGGGTAAGCAGCAGCGCTTTGAGCTGCTGCGTCGAGAGGTCGAAACCGAGGAAAAGCGGCTCGGGATTGACGATGCTATTGGGTTGGGACATGGCTGTGTGGGAGAGGGAGGGGTGGGAGGGAGGATGCTATGTGGCTGCACCGGCCCGTCCGGGGAAATACTGGGACGCGGAGGGCCGTGCGATTGGTTGATCCCAAGTTGATCCAGGTTGAATTAGGATTCCCGGTGAAAGCGAGTATACTGATAAAAGATCCGAGGTCGAGAGTCTCGATTACTAATAGAATATAATTCCATACCTCTTGAACTACTTTTCGTGGTAAATTTAAGTAGCACTGGCAAAAGTGGACGCCCGATCCTGGATATATGTTATCTACATATATGTCGGACACAGGCTTGGTAATGAAGCACAGATTTTTACCGATGAGGGCTCGAGGGATATCCCCGGCCGCGGCTAAGTATACCGCCTCGGTTAAATGGGCGGCTGCAACTCAAGCGGCTGCATCAAAGCTGCACGTGATATACACCCGATTCCTGAGGTTGGCCCTGTTATGGTTCAACGCCATCGGCCCCACGAAGATCCTGGGCCACCTCGACCAAAGAGTCCCAATCGTTTTTAGGTGAACACTGTCTGTTAACACTGTGACTGGGCGTTGAAACGCCGGACACTAAACATAGCCCAAAGGATTCCGCCACCCAGTTAGACTGGAAATACCTTCACGTCGACTTCAAACACTCCAATGTCAGAAGTGAACTTGAAATATCTGGTCACCACCGCTCAGACCGACTTGACTCCGAGTCGCCTGAGTCATGGCCCGCTGGGTGGGCGGGGCTAGGGGGTACCGGGGTTAGGCAGCTTGACACAATGTGGGACTAATTATTGAGATAGCTTGGGATCAACCCAATCACTAACGGTAACCATCATTCCTATTATTGATCTGCTGGTACGCATCCTGGCTTCTGTGGTGGTAATTCACAAATGGATGGCACACAAATAACGGAAGTATCCCCATTTGATTGGGTACCCCGGGTTTTTACTTCCCCTGCCCATTGGCAAGTGGCACCAAAATGACGGCCGTCTTTTCGTCTGGTTATATATATACCTTAGGTCCCCACTTCCCACATCCACTACAACCAATGTCAGCTTCCTCCACGGGCCTCGTCTTAAATAGCCTGCCGCTTTCTGCATCGAAACCCTCCTGTATGGCTGCTTCCTTGTCCTGTTTGCCTTCTCTCTATGTTTCATGTTCTTGGACGTGACTCCATCGGCTCGCGGCGAGCGACACCCCTACCCCAAGCCGATGGTATGGTTCTCGATTCTGATATTCCTCCTCGTGACAGCCGTACGCGCACTCCGGTTATTACCACTCCAAATCGTCGCTCACCACAGTAATTCTCAGCACTGGGCTTTGTCTGCTGTGCAGGCGTTCCAGGGCTTCGTTCTCCACCTCAATGGCCGAGCGCTGCAGAATTCTTCGCAGACCTATCTCAGCCCTCATCCATCTCCAGGCAATGCGTGATGATGGTGCTCTTTATAATAAGTGATCTTACAATTGTAAGTGACCGCGATCTAGTGAATAGTACAAGTCGCCCACCAATAACTGATTAGATATACCGCCTCTGGTCGGTCTGGAGCCACAATGGCGGGTGGTTATCGTCCCAGGGATATTAATTATGGTGTCGTGCGGTGAGCAGGTCTTCACATCGCTTCGCTAGTCAGCCAGAACTCATGAGGTCTTGAAGCATTCGCAGTGATCATCGTATACACATCCGTTTCGAACACGAACATAATACAGAATCCCACCATAGGGTTAGGCATAACTACCTTGAGGTCAGTAAGATTCCAAATGATGCCGGAACTCCCGTGATTTTACGAATCCTCGCAGCATAAATGTTTATTGCACTGGTGAGCACCACCAAGCTGTGTGGGATTTTGTCACGCCCAAGCTGACAAATTTCAGGAATGATTGTGTGGAAGTTACTCCGAGCTAGCAAGGTTACCCGAAACTGGGAGAATGTTTCTCGGTTCAAGGTCAGTGGACCGTCATCGTGAACCACAGTTCAACCACTGTCGCTCATCTTCTCCTAGTTCATCGTCATCATCTTGATAGAGAGCCTGGCGCTTTACGAGTATGGGTACCCCCCAGTCTCCATGACAATTACTCACATTCTACTGTAGTATCTGGGGGATGCTCTTTGGTATCTTGCATCTCCTCGGGTCCCCTGTCAGCATCGTGTTCGGTAACACCCAATCTTCAATCATTGGAATTGCCTTCATTATCCTACATGTCCGCGTCGGAATACGTCGATTGGGTCGTGATGCTGCGATGTTGGTCGACGAGTATCCAAGCCAAGTGAAGGAACATGAGGAGGCTTGAATTTCGGGTACATACTGTAATGTATAACAACATGTGATTGGATGAATAGTGAAAGGTTTCGATGCACAGGGAGGCGAGATTGGCTGGGACGAGGTCTGCAAGGGGAATCAATTTGAACATCAACATGGGGTAGCAACGGAGGGAATTTGATGGGGCGAGTAATGATCCGGGGTATAGTATAACTTACCAACTCTTTCAAGTTTCAATAAATTTAAGCTGTACGTTGTTAGCGCAGGCCGTCATTTCCGTGGGATTTAGGGAACTTTGGGGGACTAGGACTATGATCGTGGCAGACACTGGACAGATGCCATACGTCAGATCAATGGCCAATCACAATCCCTGAGTTATGAATATATGAATCTTGGATCAGGTTGCCAGCGCGGCTTGGAGTCTGTTCCACCACTGCCGCAAAAAGACGTACTATGGGTGCCACTGCCAGCGCTGGAGCTGTCTCTGAATCGAAGTGGGAGGCCAGCAGACAAGGATTGGTTCAAGGGGCCGCCTACAAATATAGGATTATGAATACCATATAGATATTATTAGTTCAAGGTGATCACAACCAAGCAGCGGATGTTTAGGATGAGGTGCAACTACTAAGCCAGCTTCCGTCCTTGAGCTGCCCTTCCGGTTTACCCACTCACGACTCCAGCCAGCCATATCCCAACCCTCTTTTTTTTAATCTTTTTGGCGGGGCCCTATGTCAGAGAGAGATACACGTAGTTTGTCTAGTGGTCCAGTAGGTGTAGTGTCCCGTCTAATATAGTATCAATTGTCCTCTTCTGGTGCTGTGGAGGTTCACAATTGCGAGCCATTGTGCATGAAATAGTATGGCGTAACTTCCGTTAATACTCTCGCAGCGCCGGCCGGGGCCATCAAGAAGTACGAGGTGTTTCTGGCTGTGAGGTTGTGCAATATATACCTATGAAGTAAAACGGTATAACCTTTATCTTATCACGTTTGACGGCTTCAACCAACGCCGTGGCATCACGACCTGAGCGACATATCCTAACATAGATATGTAGGATCGTGAAGGCGACCCCAATAATCGGAGATCCTGTGTTAACAAAGATGGGGAAAAAGATGGATTGGGGGTGGCGGGGGGTTACTAGAAGGAATATCCCTCTGATCCTAGAGATAGTGAGTAATTATTGCACATAGGCTCTGAACTAAGAAACGCTCCCAATCCTGGCCGTCCCCGTTAGCTCCGTATAACCTGTAGCCAATCATCCCTATAATTTGAGTCATATCAGCCAACAGATGACAACGCGAAGCAGTGATGGTACACATCGGCGCAATAAATATTCAAGTTCCAAGACGACAGGGATCCAGTGCTATAAATTGCTGCTGTGGGTGGCGAGTATACATACATCCATCGTGAAGAAGAGTATGAGAATCACGAAACACCACATCAGCCTGGGGTAAAGGAGTTGCTCATTTTGATTATCACTACGTTTCGCGTCAGTGAGACGCGTCCATCAGGAGCAGGCTTGCTGGGCTGCCCTCTCCTGCGCTACCTTGACAGATAATGTGTATGGCTAAGGGTACACACGCTCACTCACCACTTCGTGAAGCCGGGCGATCGTCATGGGTACCATAATAGGATGTCGGGCGACCCATTTTCTCCCCTAGAGCTCAATTAGATCCTACAGAATCTTAACACTCGATGGATAGGATGAATAGTAACATTAAACTGCAGCATAAACCGCATGTGTGCCTTAATTACATACTTTCGTATTAAATTCAAGTAGCACAGAGGTGGGCGCCCGACTGTCGGGTGTGTGTTACCTATATACATATCAGACACAAGCGTGGTAATGAAGCACAGATTTTACCGATGAGGCCTGGACGAGGGCTTGAGGAATACCCCCGGCTGAGTATACGCTCAGCGGTTCGGTTCAGCAATGTTGGGGGTTCGCAACGCCTGCCAAAAAAAATGTGATTGTGAAAAGTGGCCGCTGCCGTTTTCGGAAATTATTTCCCATACCCAATATCAATGCTTTTCAACCCGGCGTTGCAGACTGGTGGGGACGTGAAAACCGGTGCGGTTGAGTGCCATAATGTATATAGTGAATGTATACTTGCATTATAGGCACTGCCAAGTATGGATAGCAAGTGGGGAGGCGGTGCAACTTTCGTGTTGTGTCCGATTACCATTTTAGGCAGGTACGCCTCTCCCCGCACTGCTCTCTCCTCGCAGAAGATCAACATCCAGGCGCTCTCTGAGGCTCAAACAAGTTGCGGGGTCTCAATATCAATTCTGAGTACTCAAAATTTGATTCTCTCGCGTAGAATTTTTATAAACAGCCTCACAGGCTGCAATGTGCATCAAACCTCCACGTGATAGTATCTTGCTCCGATCCCTGGTTGGCCCGTTATGGTTTCAACACCATCGGCCCGCGAAGATCCTGGGCCGCTGAGTCCGTTTCGGGTGAACACTGTCCGTTAACACCGTGACTGGGCACTGAACACTGGACGTAGCCCAAAGGATTATCTACAACGCTCTGCAATTCCACCGCCCAGTTGAGCTGGAAATATTCTTTGCATCGACCTGAAACATTGCAACGTCGGAAGCGAACTTAAAATATCTGGCCATCACCGCTCAGACCGACTTGACTCACCTGGTTCATGGTCAATTGGGCGGGCGAAGTACCAGAGTTAGGCAACTTGACACAATATGGGATTAATTTCGCACTGGCATTAAAATAACTTGGGATCAATCCAATCATGGGTAACCATCATTCCTATATCATTGATCGACCCCACGGTGGTGATAACCCAGACTCTCACCTTGCTATTTGATTGCATACCCCAAGTTTTGATTTTCCTTGTTATCACCAAGTGGCACAAAAATAACAGTCGTATTTTCATCTGGTTATATACCATAGGTCTCCTTCAACCCATGCACATTATAACCCATGCTAGCTTCCCCGACGGGCTTCGTCTTGGCTAGCCTCGCCGCTTTCTGCATCGAAACCCTCCTGTATGGCTGCTTCCTTGTCCTGTTTGCCTTCTCTCTTTGTCTCATGTTCTTGGACGTGACTCCATCGGCTCGCGGCGAGCGACACCCCTACCCCAAGCCGATGGTATGGTTCTCGATTCTGATATTCTTCCTCGTGACAGCTGTGCGCGCACTCCGGTTATTACCATTCGAAATTGTCGCTCACCACAGTAATTCCCAGCACTGGGCTTTGTCTGCTGTGCAGGCGTTCCAGGGCTTCGTTCTCCACCTCAATGGTCGAGCAGCTGCAGAATTCTTCGCAGACCTATCTCAGCCCTCATCCGTCTCTAGAGAATGCGTGATGATGGTGCTCTTTATAATAAGTGATCTTACAATCGTACGTGATCAGCCATCCAATAAACAGAGTGAATCACCCACTAACAACTGACTAGATATACCGCCTCTGGTCGGTCTGGGACCACAATGGGCGGGTGGTTATTGTCCCGGGAATATTAATCATGGTGTCGTGCAGTGAGCAGGCCTTCACATCGTTTCGCTCAGCCAGAGCTCATAGGGTCTTGAAGCATTCGCAGTGATCATCGTATACACATTTATTTCAAACACGAACATAATACAGAATCCCACCATGGGGCTAGGTACAACTACCTTGAGGTCAGTGGGATTCCACAATGATGCCAGAGCTCCTGTGATTTTACGAATCCTCGCAGCATAAATGTTTACTGTGCTGGTGAGTACCACTAACTTGTTGTGTGGAATTTTGTCACGCCCAAGCTGACAAATTACAGGAATGATTGTGTGGAAGTTACTCCGAGCTAGCAAGGTTACCCGAAACTGGGAGAACGTTTCCCGGTTCAAGGTCAGCGGGCCGTCATCGCGAGCTACTGTTGCTCATCTTCTCCTAGTTTACCATCATCATTTTGGTAGAGAGCCTGGCGCTTTACGTGTATGGGTACCCTCCAGTCTCTGGCATGATAATTACTCACATTCTACTACAGTATCTGGGGGATGCTCTTTGGTATCTTGCATCTCCTCGGGTCCCCTGTCAGCATCGTGTTCGGTGGCACCCAATCTCCGATCACTGGAATTGCCTTCATTATCCTACATGTCCGCGTCGGAATACGTCGGTTGGGTCGTGATGCTGTGATGTTGATCGACCGGCATCCAAGCCAAGCAGAAGAGCACGGGGAAGCTTGAACTTAGAGTACATACTCGATTCGGTGTAGTGTACCAAATACGAATAGTTCAACACCCCCCAACTTCATCAGCAAAACATGGGTTTGACTTATTGGGACTTTGAGGACTATTTTCGTCTTGAATACTTATTTGAACTAAATTTAACTATGTAAAAGTACCAAAAAAGTCGGACTTAGGTCAAAAGCATACGAGTTAACAAAAAGGCATAGAAAGTCAAGATTTCGTATCGAAGGTAAAAAGTTACTCTATGAACATAATATCATTGAAACACTGTGAATGGTGCTCCACCAGCGAAGTCGGGCTCGAAAATTTACATACCTGTCAGGTGCATTGCCGAGTGGGGGACCAGCGAACGAGCACATTGGAGTGATAACAGGCTCTATCGACATCGCCATGTTACTCGACTGTCCATGGTTGCCGAAGCTTCCACCGGACCTGTTGTTCTCGGATCCTTCCTTGCCGTGTTTGCTGTCGGTCCGGTCCTTTGGAATTCTGGGTCCACACTGGCTCGCTGTCCACTGCATAGGCCCAGGTCGCCTGAGGAGTGAGCCATTAAGAGATGCAGGCCTACTACCGCTGGTCATTTTGGATCGCTCCATAGGATGCTCCAAGCGGTGTCGCAAATTTGCCCATACTATTGAAACCACTGCCGAAGCCAGGCTTGCTGAACTTGGCGGAGGGCCTGAATCCGCCCATTGAGGTGGGTGTGGGGCCAGATCCCTGGCGGTAACGTCCAAACCCTTTATGGTTCATTTGGTGCGGCGTCGATACTTGGTCGGGTTCCAGCCTCATCACGTCCAGGGGTGGCAGAATATTAGGATTTTCTGTGCTCCGACGCATTTCTTCGTTGAGTAAACGGTCCACTACACTTGAGTGTAATTCCTTCCAGCGCCAATGTGTCGATTGAAATAGTGAACGTTTCGTACGGACCGTCCAAACCGTTCGTGAGTATCAAAAATGCAATCCTCGTCGGTTACCTCAACCCCGGTGGTCTCCAACCCGGATGAAAAATCCTTCACGTGGCCAACCCAAGCCTCCATTGTTTCATCTGCACCTTTGACCAGGTGCATAAGCTGCCGCTGCAACGCAAGTCGCGCTGTGCAGTGTGGATTTGGATTTGAGCTAACGACTGCCAGATCTCCATTAGGTCCGATTCCGCGTGTGTGGCAACTGAGAACCCTCCACCTTTGAGATAATCTCTGCCCGCGCTTCGATCATCTTTTTTGGTGAACGCCTTTCCCCCCATACGGCCAATGCCTTTTCTATTCCCACTGGATCATGACCACCAACTTGAACGTTTAAACGTTTAAACGACCATCTTCTTTTTGGGGGAACTAAGTGACTATACACACTAAAGGGGCCATCATGATGCACTCCGAGGTAAAATCCAACTCGTGTCCGAGACGTCCTGGATTGCAGCTGCCAACGGTACGGAGGGCACCTTTTCGAGGTCCTCCAGCATTTGCAGCTCTCTAGCCCAGAATCATACCAGAAGCCTGATCACAGTCTGAATGCGATGTTCCAAAGGCAGAAGATGCCCGGTTATGCCAGTATCAAGTGTATTTCCCGGTGGCGATGGGACCTTATGGAGGTGCTCGCAGGAAAAAACCCCTCGATCTCAGTTAGATTTCCTCGTTAAAAAAACAGTAGTTTACTGGGCAGCAGCGTGTAGCCGAGCAGCAGCTCGGGGCTGCTCGATGAATTTGGGGGTATAGTGCTGCTTCCACCAACGTGATTTTTCAGCTCCCTCCACCTTTTCCACCCTGCTTTCAGTTGCCCATTTGCTCCTACTTTCGCTTTTGCTTATTGATAGTCATATTACCTATACCTGCTAGCCAATGCCTCATGGTATTCCCGCAATCTAGAGGGAATATCGCAAGACCTGGGATGACCTCTTTGACCCCGGAGCAGTTCGTAGAAACGCGGACGGATTTCAGAGATCGGGAAATTGTCTCAAATTCTTGCGGGACACAAGAGCTCGGGACCTCGAAATTAGAATTCGCATTGGATGGGAACTACACGCCTGATTCTTGTTACGGAGGTGCTGGCTGTTTGATTAGATTATGCTAGTGGCGGTTACCAAGAATTAGATTTCTACACATATTTTTATGTTTCGAGCACAATGGATTTCGAAGTCAGGTTTACCCCACAGATTCATCACTCGGTTCTACATCCGCCAAAACATGTCCTCTGAGGCCAAACGGGTCCCTGACATGGATTCTCATACCTCTGAATCAAAGCGCGTCAAAGTAGACCACAGTGTGTACTATCCACCACAGATATACTTGACCAAGTACCCATATCCATCCAGCCGAGCGCCGAAACGACACCACGAAATACCGGGACGCTGCGGGCTATCCAAAATCTCGGCAGGGCAAAGAAAAAAAGGGCAAGAATGTTGGCCGCAACAGCCGCCGGGGCACCCGTACACTCGACTCCGATGCAGCCACTGATGCAGAAAAGAAACCGCGTCTGCCCAAACGCCAGTGCGCACTACTCATCGGGTTCTGTGGCTCGGGCTACAGCGGTATGCAGATGTGAGCTCCCAGTCACATTGTAGTTCGTTTTTCAACCAACCAACTTTCGCAGCCAGCCCAACACCCGCACGATTGAGGGGACGTTGTTTGCTGCCATGGTTCGCGCGGGTGCTGTCTCCCAAGATAATGCTGATGATCCGGTCAAGGTAGATGCTCATGTATCTTGTGGTTGGTTGGCTCATCACTGGGATAGGTCAACCTTGGCCGTGCAGCTCGCACGGACGCAGGCGTCCACGCAGCTGGCAATGTTGTCTCTCTCAAGATGATCACGTCTGTCCCAGACGTACCCGATATCGTAACCCAAATTAACCAAGAGCTCCCACCAGAGATCAGGCTCTGGGGATATGTGCGTGTGTTGGGTTTTTCCAAGAGTTCTCTTTTAACCTATCTTATAGGTCCGCGTTCAAAACTCGTTTAGCGCACGCGTGTACGTCCAGGCCTGTTTCTCCTCCAATAACTTCAATTAACTCTGCCGCGCTACCAAAAGGCTTTGTGACAGTCGCAAATACACTTATTTCTTCCCCTCATATCTTCTCCTCCCGCCAAAGCCCGATAGCGGACTCTCCAGGGCCTTCCAACACTACGCTGCTACACTCTCCCCTGGGCCAGCCGCGCCCCCGCGGCCCACGGTTACGTCGCAGTTCTGGGAGGAAGAAAGTGAAGTGGATGAACTAGTGAGAAAGAGGGCATGGAGGGTTCCGCCGGAACAGATCTCCATCCTACGCGACACGGCACGCAAATTTGAAGGTACCCATAACTTCCACAACTTTACTGTTGCGCGCGAGTTCTCGGACCGGAGCAATCAGCGGCACATGAAGAATATCACAGTAAGCATTTCCCTGGCTTTTTCAAGAGATATCTACTAATTGCTTCTGCAAGATATCGGATCCGGTGGTGTATGGCGAGACAGAGTGGATCAGCGTTTTGTTCCATGGACAGAGTTTTATGTTACATCAGGTATGCGCTCCTCCGTCCTCCTCCACGTTACTCATTGCGCTCTAGATCGTACGCCAAACTGTGCACCCCAACCATGCGAACGAGTACTAACCCCCACCACAGCGCAAAATGATGTCTGCGCTTGTTCTGTCCTGCCGTACCAACACGCCCGGGCATTTCATCTCTGAGGTTCGCCCTTCCCCTTCCTACCTCGTACACGCTAACCCCCTGCAGCTATACGGCCCTCACACGGTCTTCATCCCGAAAATGCCCTCCTTGGGCTTGCTACTCGAGCACCCCATCTTTGATTCGTACAATACGCGCATGGAGTCGGTGAACCAACATCTGCAGCCCACTGACACCGAGTACCGCCCGCCCATCGATTTCGCCGCCTATAAGGACGAGATCGAGGCGTTCAAGGAGACGTACATCTACCGGAATATGCGGGAGGTCGAGGACCGAGATGGACTGTGCGTGTTACTCCCCTCTTCTTTTCCTCCTTTACTGAGTTGGAGGATTATGTAGGTTCGACGCATGGATGCGCACGGTCGACGCGTACTCAGGGAACGACTTGCTCTATCTGAATCCAAAGGGAATCGTCCCCACCGTCGCTATAATCAAAAAAGGTGAACGGCGTGCAAATCCGTTCCGCGAAAAGCGGAAGTTTGATGCGACGAGCTTTGCGGCTGGTGGCGAGAAAGCCGGCGAGGCGGAGGATGTGGACGAGGATGAGGTGGAGATGGATAAAAGGACACTGGTCGACACTGAGGGCTGAGATTAGGCTTCGTATGATATTTTTGTTCCATTACACTGTATTGTAGTGAGTCCTAAACACGTCACCGCTACATCTATTTGCTACATCCGCCCTTTACGCTTGGAACTTGCGCATTGTTTGTATCTCGTCTAGTAGCGCCTGTAGATGATCATCGTCGATCTTGACCAAGCTGCGCCGTACCGTATGAGCCGTGATTCAAGGAAGTAGCAGGTCCATACCTGGGATAACACTCTTAGCTTCGTCCGAGTCCGCAGGGCATAGGTTCGCGATCTGCGCGGTCTCGAATTGCGTGAGCGCGGGCTCTCGGCGCAGCGTCCTAGATGTAGCACACAATTGATAAGCGCACGACTACATGAAGAGTAAGACGCACTCTCGCACAGCGCTCGCCGAGTCGGTGGTGTTGAACTTTGTAAAGGTCTTGACATACTCGAGCGTTTTATTATACACACTAGCACAGACATAGGTTAGGCGTCGGTAGGAGGAAACATAAGCGACGCACGCAGTATCTGGGGCGTCCTTGTCCCGGTTCTCCAACAAGTACTTCACCTCTGAGATGAGCAAGCAACCCGCATTATTGAATTCTGCCACAGCGAGTCATTCACCCGCCTGACATTGGCCGGTACCACGGACCTGCGCCGAGCTTCAAGGCAGAGGCATCCTCTTCCTCCGTTTGCGGGCGGTGTCTTAGTCTTGTGGACATGTTTGGGACCTGATGAATTGACGTTCAGGCCAACGTCGTCGAGCAGTCGTGAAAATGGACGAATTGTAGCGAATCGTCCATTGTTGTGCCAAGTCCGCGATAGCATGTAATCCAAACAGGGCCACCCCGACAGACCTTGGTCAACCTCATATGTTATTGAAAGCAATATATATTCTCGAGTACAAAAGTTCTCGCATAGCTATTACGAAGGGCTTTTGATAATAACAACACTGGGACGAAACAAATAGGTGCTTCGATAGCGCAAAAAAAAGAAGCAAAAAGGGAAACAGCGAAAACAACAGCCCAAAGCCAAAAGGAATTCTATGTTGAGAGTGCCATTGTCGATGCTGTATGCTGGCTTGGGGTCTCGGCCAGTGGTGCACTTTCCAGCACTGGCTCACCCAACGTCATCGAAGCCACCTGTCCCACGAGGATGGCGTTGGCTACAGCGTCTCCGCGCGCCTTCTCTTTGTCGCCTGGGGCCTTTGCGCCCGTACCATTCCCATTACTGCTGCCGTTGCTATTGTTAGGCCCAGTCGGTCTTCGTACCATTTTAGGATTAAATAGTTCAGCTGACTACAATCGCGCACAAAAGGGATTACTACGTTTCCTGAACATGCCTACAAAATTAGTCTCACCTTGGGTGGGGGACGCTCGAACCCGCGATCACGGTCTTCGAATCGACCGTTGGATGGCATGCCTGACTGCATATTAGGGTGTTGGACATGTGTCGTGGGTCCGTTCGGATGTCCGGGCGCTGGCATCAGGATTGAGCGGGTGGACGGGGGATTTCCCCATGCACCAGCCACGACAGGCGGCCGCTTCTCCGCCGCGGAGGGGAGAGAGCTGAGTGGGGGGAAATCAGCCGACTGTAAGCTGACCGGCGTCTGCCCAGAGTGTGGGTGCGAGGATGTATTTGAATGTGGTGACCCTCCGTTGAGAGTTCGCGGAGGGGATATAGGGGACATGGTGCGTGAATTGGTGAGGGAGTGGTCGTGGTGGCGAGCATGGGATGAATAAAGAGTAGGCTGGGGCTTTAGTCCAACCGCCCAATCAGGCCGGGGAGGAAGCGGGTGGTGGGAGGAGCTTGTTGAAGTATATGTTCTCTGCGATGATGACGACGCTGTCGATGATGACTGCCAAGCACCTCCATGGTTAGCAATGGAGCTGCTTATGCTTTGTGCGATTACTTACAGCATTTGATGACGCTTCGTCGCCATTCGATGAGGATCGATTACCCATATTAGGGACCCTCATAGATATGAGCGTGGGCCCACTGCATCCCCCGCCTGATGCGAGGGTAGAAGACGCGGACCCATTGTGACCATACCCACCAATTGTGATACCTGGCCCATAACTCCATGCTGATCGGGCCGGAGCAGGCGCCAAGCTTTGACCTTTCATGGAGCCGTTTGTAGGCCTCCCAGGACCTGTGCCAGGTCTTGAAGGATTCCGGCTATGGGAAGATGGGGAGATCACACCATTCCCAAGGCCATTTCGAATGTTAGGATTACTCGGATTATTACCAGATCCAACGTTCCCATTCATTGGCCCATCGTATCCTGACTGGGCGGGCATGTGGGGTGGAGGTGGGGGCATCTGCTGCGTAGGATGGGGTAATAGCCCATTGGATACGCGTATGGGTTTTGTGGATATAGTACTGTGCGCTATGCGCAGGAGGCTGGTTTACATTATGGTTAGGGTTCTGGTGTGTGGAGGTTGGGGGTGCTGTTGGACCGAGGGCTGTGGTTGGAGGGACTGTGGCCCTGGAGGTGCCCAGCCGTATGGAGCGCCATATCCGGGATGCTGGGGAGCAGGGTACAATTCTGTGCTCGGCGGTGCTGGATGCGTTAGATTTTGTTGTGGGTGTGGAGGGTGTTGGTGCTGGTATGGGCCATACGCGGGATAATACTGTATGGGCCCAAGAAAGGAGGGTTTGGAGCCTGACTTGGAGGGTTGTAGGGATATAAGTACTGTGCTGGTTGGTATCCAGGCATCGCCGGAGGGGCTGAGTGCTGTGAGGGATCGTACGATGGTACTGATGGGGGCGGTTCGTACAGGGATGGATATGTGAAGGAAGGTGAGGAGCGCGTGAGTTACGTGGATTTTCATTTATATGTTTATTGTATGGTGCTGTAGAGTGCACTGAGCGAGAAGATGAAGAAGCTGTGGGTGCGTTTGTCGAATTATAACGGCCATCCATTTTGTCACGAGCGGTAGGCCCAGAGGGCCCAGACCATTCACTCTCGGTTGCGGGGGAACTAATAGAATCCTCCAAGTCATCAACACTGCTTCCGCCTCCACCGCCACTGGTCGACCCAGATACGAGGCTTAGGGACGAAGAGCTCGCATTCATGTCTTTTTCCTTCTCCTTCTCTTCGAAACCCATGAAGATCCGGGACCGAGCAACGTTATAGGCAGCTTCTCGCTCTTTGATGGTCATTCGTTTTGTGTTGCTGCCACCAGTGGCATTGCTGCGCCCGCCGAGACTCCCCGCCTCAGATGGCTCAACGTCCGAGAGATCTGCGTCCTCCCCAGCGACAGATCCAGCTTGCGACTGTGGCTTACTCCGCCGATCTTGTTGCAGGGATCTACGCATGATTTTGAAGGCTGGCTGTGGCGCAGCTTCAGCCGGCACGAGTTCGCACAGCCTCCGACTCGGACTGGAAACGGTGTGAGCGACGAGCAATCGTAGCAGATGGACAGGAGACTCACATTCGACTCTCAGCGGTCGCAACGACAAATATGCCCTTGCTCACCGGATCACCTTCGGGTACCAGTTTGTAGTAGGCCGAACATCGGTGCACGAGGAGCCGCTGATACGATGTTGCGGGCGCCAGGTCAATACGTAGTCTGAGGGGTTGGCAACCAATTAGCATGCTAGATTTGTGGTTGGCCGCTCAAAAGCGCCCAAGCAAAGAGCAAATACAACTTGCCTATTGTTATTAATGAGCCCTTCCATCTGCTCCCCCAGCTTTAAAACGTATATTCTGTCTTTGCTTCTAAGGGCTTCGAGAATTTGAGGGTCCACGTCCGCGTTTTGATGGGAATTTGCAGCCGTTGGGCTGTCCGGATCGCCGTTGGCGCTATGAGCATCTGAGGAGACCGATGGAGGGTGTGAGCCGCCATTAGAAAGGAATGGAGTGTCTATGTTTCCAGCAGGAGAAGAAGCAGCGAGACTGGCGGTGCTGGAGCTGGGGGTTATGCCATTTCTATGTGAACCAGCCGACATTATGGATATGGGAGAAAGGGGGGAGGCGATGCGGATGATTGATGGGGTCGAGTGAGAGAGAAGAATAGATGGTTCTGCGAATAAAAGGCCGAGAAAGATCAGATGGGGTTCGTATAGCCCTCAACGATCTTTGCGGCCCCGAAGAGAAAGAGAAAGCTGGCTCTACTCACCAAGCGACATCAGAGACGCTGGTGTATGTTCCGTGTTAATGCTTCAGGCCGTGATATTTTCAGCGCTGTGAGGGTCGTGGTGATTTTGTGAAGAAGACGGAGGAAGGTCAAGACATCAGGTCAGAGGGGAAAGGCAAAAGCCATAAGCGCCTGTCATCATCAAGCCCGGGGCGTGGGTAATTCCATTATACTGGCCGTGATGGCACCTTTTCTCAGCAACAAATTGCATTCTTCTATTTCTATACATCCAGACTAAACCCAAGATACAAGTCGTCTTATTAATGAGCGGGCCCCCCACCTCCCAAATGAATTACTTGATATATATTAAAACTAAGGCTAATGGAACGCTAGACGTCAAACGTGACTTATACTTGAAAAGGACGACATACCAGAAAATAAATATTAGCATTCCGTAGATAGCCAGACCCAGCGCGGCCTGATTGAGTGTCTTGCTGGTCGTGGGGTCGTTACGTGTCAGCTACGGTGTGAAATTAGCAATAGTTGGTGGAGTTCACAGCATCGTACCTTCCAGTAGAACAATCCGGGAAGGATAAACGAGATGGTAGTGGACCCTGTCGAACCAACGAAGGAAAGGACTGAGGAACGGATTAGTTTGGGGCAATCGAAGCGGCAGAAAGCCCACCCAGTCGCAAATCATCAACGAGATATGCTATGGTCAAACCGCTCACAATGATGACACTTGTGAGTATTGTATGTTTGAGGGGTGTCATCTCTGCGTTGCCGTGGTCTTCAGCTACTGCCTCATCTTCCTCGCCACCATCTTCATCAGCATGTACCGATTTGGCGACAGCGGGCTGTGCCTGGCCAAAATGGAACACCTTATCGAGGCAGTTCCGGCAGGGGTGCACTTGCAGTGGGTATGAAAACATCACCAGAATCACAATGGCGAGCTGACCAACTGCAATAAAGAGTGACGTAGAGGGATACATCGCAATGATATTATCGCCAACCTGGTAGAAATTTTAGGCTGGGGAATAGGAGCATGTCCGTAAAACAAACCTTGGAACCGAATGTAAGGTACCCAAAGACCGCAATGACTTCATACGTCAACGTTGCAGAACCAATTGAGCCGCCAACGATAATATTCATTCTTTCCTGCGTATTACTAGCGACCTCATTGTACATCGGAAACAGCTGCGCAAATAAGAAATTTTAGTGACAGAGCACACATTGCGAGCATCGGACATACATTCTGGGCACATGTGAACGCAAATACTTGTATTGGAAACGTCGAAACAAATGTTGGCGTAAAATGAATCAGCCGGATCTCCCCCGGTTCAGGCATGTTCTTCAGCGGCCAAAAATACGCTCTAATCACGATAATCACAAGATAGGCTATCAAAGTTAGTGGACGTTCATGTTATGAAATGGCAATCAAACACACCAACGGAAAACAGAGCAACATAGCTTGTGTGCCGCAAGCTATCTAGCCGCCGGAAGAAAGCCAGGGGCACAAGAATGAGCATAAAGATGGTGAGCCAGTTTGAGCCGTTCATTGCCCACGCCGGGGGGTTCGTCGTCGGGGAAGTGAGGTCATGATAGAGCGAAGCAACGACATTCGGCATGAGCCCCTTGATGATGATCAGATAGCTGAAAGAAACCCAATTAAGCTCAGTGATTTCGTTGAGGAAGGCCGCGCACGACTAATTGAATGAAGATGCACCTTATAGAGACCCCAAAGCACTTAATGGCGATCGCAGCATCAAAGAAGACGGCTGCATTGGGGAATGTGAGCTGAGCAACGGCGAAAAAAGAAGAACGTCTATGACGAGTCTTGGTAGCACACAGAGATAAGAGATAAAGACCGAAAGCGGCGACAGAGCCAGAGAAGACACATGTTATCATGCCAGGTATTATGCCAGCCGATGCCATAGCCTACTCATAGGTCAGAGGGACATGAAGGGGAATCCAAAGCACACCTGCCATTGGGAACGTTAACATCCCTAGATTCAGCCGGTCAATTGATGTACCCCTCGAATCAGCCGGGACGAGACATACCACTACCAATAATGGTGTTGGCCAGGTTGCTGATGCAGCTGACAATGGTTGCGTGCCCGTCTGGTTTGTTGGCCACACGCTTTATTGTCGCATCTCTATTCCCACCTAAGAGTGCACTTGCCTCTCCAACATTGACTTCGACCTCAGTCGGATCTGAGTCCAAGGAGTTGTGTCGCGTGGTTGCAACGCCATATGAAGGCGACATCTCGAAATGTTCTGTCTCTCCGTGAGCTAATGCTCTGGACGACTGAAATATAGAGGTGTTGGTAGGGTTAGTGAAAAGGGAGTTGTGGCTCGGAATGAGGAGAGGAGTTGAGCCAGCGCTGATGGGGTAGTTCGGACGGCTCTCGACTTTGGGGAGCACAGGGAGACAAAGGAGGCAAGCAGCCGATAGGCTAAGGCTATACCCAATCAGGGTCCATGGGTGGGTACCTGAGAATTAGATTATGTAATATGGTCAGCGGGCCGATCGGCCACTGATTCAAAACGAGTCCAAAACTCCGGCGGTCTGGACTCTGTGGTGAGGAGAAGGTCATGAACCTGCACAAAGATCCAAGGCTAAAACTTACTATGCTATTGGTCCCACAGCCAGTGGTTCGGAGATAAGTAAGTATGGCCTGGAGATTCTTCCTACGACGCTCGGACCTCTTCATGGCTTATCCCCTCAGGTTCAAGCACGGCTGTAGACTGTCAAGTGTTTGATACAAGTCGACCTATCCGGGGGCAGCTTTTGAGCAACAGTCCCTTGAGAGCCAGGGTGATCACGTTCAGTGCCTCTCGGCATGCGATCTCCGCGTGGTTGGTCGCTCTGTAAAGCCTGGAGGATCACCAAGAGCAACATATCGCCAGTAGAGCAGCACACAATGCAGCTGTAGCCCGGTTCGCGTTCTGCGATAGCAAAGGTGGAGCAACCGTCAATGTATGGCCTTGCTTGAAAACAACACGAGTCTTTGGGGCTTTTCCTGTTTTCGGTTGGGCAATTCGGCTCCCTACTATCTCCCAAACACTTCGGAAATTTGTCCCCTCTCAAATTCTGTCACTGCTGGGCCGTCTCCCCAGGACCGGGTGCAATTTTTCGGTACTTCTATATGATACGCATACACAACACCAGCCCTCAGATCAAGGCGGACCATTTCTATCCAAGCAGGCCGGGCTATCACCAGAGCGATCCTTGTGATATTTCGGCAGCCTGAGTTCCGAACGTGCATCTCTGGGTGATCAGAGTTCTTCAGCATTGATTTTACCAAGGTCTGCGTCTTGAATATAATTTTCATCTTAATAACATGATAGATCATGCATTGATATTATATTAAACTTTGACAGTTGAGTACCCAGCGCAAATTAACACCATTCGTATAGCGGCTGAATCGCCCATCTGTTCACCTGCTCGAGAAACCTGAGCAATCATAATCATTTGATGCTGTTGCATCCCATATTGCGCTGTCACCCTAACAAGCCCAAATCGCGTAGCGGGTGCTATCCCAGCATTCCATTATTTTCTGATCCAACATCAGTGCCTATAGTACATAGGGCATCTCGGGAATCTCAGGTGTTTCTTCCGGGTTTGAGTCGGACATAACCTACCAGTGGTATTTTGATATTCATAATTCCAGCGCCCAGTAGTATTTATAACCGGCTTGTGAATTAGATGTGACTGCGATACCCGGAGACAAGGTTATTTATAGCGGACGGCTCGGTGGCATTGATTTTGGAGGGGCTTTAATATACGCTCTATTTCTCGTATCCTTACCAGTACCCCTGCTCACGTGCTCGCCAGGTCTGCACCCGTCCACAGGCAATCGTAGTAGCGTATGTGCGGGGTGCAATTGAGGGTCACTCCTGCAGACCCACTTGAACCACTGCGTCCAGTCGCTTCCCCGCTCCACCCATCCTGAGAACGACCCACCGTTTTGGGTGTGGACGCGAGCAATTGCACTTGACTGCAATCATGTCTGTCCATTGTGCTCCCGCACCTCATCTTCTCCCGAAAGCAGGTTTCTCCGCCAACTCCCGTCAGGTATCCCCATTCGACCTAGTTCCCCGCATGGACTGAGGTATAAAGCCTTCGTATGTAAACTAGGTTTCCCCAGTGCATCCAACGCGCTAATAGTCCACTCCAACCAAAGTACTATCAAATGCGTCTCTCTACTGCTTTTTTACCGCTCGTGTCTGCTTTGGCAGTCGCAGCATCCCCCCTAAACAATGGCACGACGTTCGAGAAGCGGGCGATCTCCAAGGTTTGCGCATGTCCTCGTCTGTGCAAAGCATACTAACCGCCATGAGTAACAGGGGTATTCAATGATCTAGTATTCTACTTCCAATGTTGCTCCCCATGTCCCCGTGAAGGTTGTCGCTAATACCGCTAGCCCAGATGCTTCTTCCGCGTATGCCACCGCTTGTGCAAGGCCCAATGGAAACACATTGGTCACGCAGTTGGTCATCAACCCGTAGCGACGCATTCGCTGATATAATGACATACAGTTCTCGAACGCCGCGACTGATACCCAAGGCTTCATCGCTCGCGATGAACAAGGCGCGAGATTGTTGTTGCTTTGCGCGGAAGGTATCCGACATCACACCCCTAAATCTCCTAACAGCCGCTGACGCGACTGCAGTACATCCGTAGCCGACTTCATCGTTGATTCAGAATATCCTCGCCCCTTCGTCTCACCCGGCGTGAACCCCCCCGGTAAGGCCAACTTACTCATCTCCTACTCCACTGACAGGTATGCACAGCGGGCGCGACTGCTCACACCGGTTTCCTCACCGCGTATGTACAACCAGCACTCTATTGTCGTACAATTACAGATGGCGTGTACAGATGGAACTCCGTTCCAACACGGTCATCTCAACCGTACGTTCGCAGCTGGCCGCCCATCCGGCTACGGGCTTGTGTCTACGGGCCACTCACTCGGCGGCGCGCTCTCGAGTCTGGCGGCGTTGCTCTGCAGCAGAACTTCCCTGGAAGGTGAGCCCACGCACTGCGCGGCAGGGATCAGCTAACGGTGGTCCTGGTGTAGCGCGACGAGGATGTTTACCTATGGACAAGTGCGCGTCGTTGTTTCTCTTATGACTGGTGTTGATCCCAGTGTTCCCAGCCCCGCACGTTCAATCCCACTGGAGCCAATTTCGTCAACGCTCAATTTGGTGGCAATGCGTTCAGATGTGAGCACCTCATCCTCGCGCCTTCCATTGACAATAACACCATCAACGCCAGCCGTCCACACCACTGATGGGTAAATGCCCACTCCCTTTGATACTCCAATCTCACCGCCCTTCAGAGTCCCACCATCATCCCTCGCATTGATGGCTACCAACACCACGGTAAGACCCGCGTCCCAAATATCCCAAGTACTAACCACCCGATAGGTGTGGAGTTCTTCCAGAACCCAGACCCGCGACGGCCGCAACAACGAAGCAGTGTGCCGCCAGCGGTGAAGACCCGACGTGCTCAGACTCCATCCCGTCCAGGGGTATCGACGCAGCGCATCTTACGGTGAGTGTTACCTCCCCTAGGGTTGATTTTTCGGCTGCTAAGGTGAAATACAGTATTTCAATATTGCGGCGGCGACACCATTCTGCACTTGATTTTATTGGGGCACAGTAGCTGGGAAAGCAGAGAAATTTATGTTGGATTTATGCAAATTTGTATCATTCTTTCTACAATCTATGTTATTGTGAGCCGAAAGTACGGACACAAGGGACAACGACAACCGCCCCGTTGATACACTTGAGTCGGGTGAGTCCCGTCTCCTCCACAAAGCGCCGGCCCTCCTGCTGTCCTCCCACCCCCTCCACATACCCCGCATCTCCTAAACTTCCCATTAGGACCAGCGCAATGCAAACTTGAATGACCAACCCCCTAACTCGCTTCACAGTTCACTGGATTGCCTATGGAATGGTTAGATGCTTCCTTCTCCACGCTTAAATCACACAATTTCGTCGATAAATGTAAGAGTTTCTATTACAGTCAAGGATATGTTTCGTCTACATGAGATGCATGGATATATACGTCTATCACCAACCATCCCTCATCGACGGTAAGCTCGGCCATAACCCATCATGTCTATTCATCTATTGGGACTTTGATTTGACGCGGTATTGATCAGCAGGCCTGCGGATGGCTTGTCCTTTCTTGTCGCGGTAGAACAGAACATCACCTAGGACAGAATATTAGCTTGGAGTGACCAGATACCGGCGCTTGGCGTACCTTCGTCCTCAACAAATTGGCACTTGTTGTAGTTTTCCCACAGAGCCTTGAAGGCTGGGGCATCGGAGGTAACGTAGTGATCACCGATGAATGCTTTCAAGTGTTGAGTGGCTTCTGGTCCGTGGTCTACATCATATTGAGTTCGTGTCAACTTGGCGAATAGTATGGGGAACTTACAGAAAGGCATCTTGGGGAAGAACTAGCCGAAGTAAGATAAATAAGGATTTAGTATGAGATATGTAGTAGACTTACGTGGTGGATAACGTGGAAGTGGGCGACATCATGGAGGAGGAATCGTCCCTGCCATCCAAGGATGGGTCGGTCGACGGTTGCAGCGGCACCTCGTTGGAAGTTCCATTCCTTTCCGCGGTAGTGGGGCATAACAGGGTCGGTGTGGTGCAAGTAGGTGATCATGATGACTGTTACCAGATATAAGTTACGCTGCGGCTTAACAGGAACACGAGTACATACACCAGTGACTGACGCAGAGCCAGGGGATGCCGTAGAACTTGGTGACCTCGGAAGCACCCCAGATCGAGCTAGAGTAACTGACACCCCAAACCATGGCAGCGATACCGAGGTTGGACATGATCACAGCATTGCGTTGGGCCTTGGTGAACAGAATGGAGTTGGCTGAAGGAACGATATTAGTCGTGTTGCTAATCTGATTCTAGATTTTACTAACGATCGAAGTGGTTGGTCCATTTGGGGTAGGTCTTCTGGCCGGATACGTTGAAGACTGGGCGAATGGTCAGCTATGGCAGACAAAAGAAAACATTCCACCTACGCAGGTAGGCGGGGAAGGCCAAAACTTGTTGCCGGATTAACATGTAAAGAGTATAGATGGGGGTATCTCCGAGGATCTCCTCATAGTCGAGACCGTCATGGTGTTCTGGAATCCCGAGATCAGACCTAGTCTTGGGTACATAGACTTCGTCCCGCTCCATCGAAGCATGGTTGCTGTGGTGACGGTGGTGGAGATCTTCCAGCTGAAATACGGGGTCCAGAGGAAGGAGTGTGTGATCTGCGCAGGACACTATTAGCGGCTGTGCGAAAACCCAAATGGGACAACGGACAAAGCCAATGATATCGTTAACCCATTTGTGATCCGAGAAAGCTCCATGTCCACACTATCAGGGGGTTAGATGGGAGGATAGGTTGGACGAAGATCGTTACCTCATGTCCGATAACCCAGATCCCAGTGAAGATAAGACCTTGGAACCACCAGCTGTAAATTCCAGTGTCAGGCAGGATTGACCAAAGGAGGGTAGATACTCACTAGACGCCCCAGGCTGCCCAGCGGGAGAGCTCAGCACCGATAGGCTCAAGCCTGCCTTGTAGACGATTGTTTGAAGTAGGGGTCAATGTAGGCTGCAAGCGACCAGGCAACGGTGGCCAATAAGAGATCACGAGCAAGATATAATAATCCGCGGCGCGTGTCCCGAACGAAGAATTTGGCAGGAATAGCTGCACGAATCTCCTTCAGAGACCTGAAATATGTGTGAGAATATTTCCTATATAGTACGGCAAACGTTGCCATGGCATAGGCGTGTAAGCCGGAAGGTCGTCTTCATTGTATTTCTGGACAACTTTGGAGGAACCCATCTCGTGCTGTTGAACTCGAGGGGGAGTTGGAGTGAGGATACACCGGGAACATAGGCCAGGCTTATATAGACCTACCCAAGAGTTACTTCGTTCCGCCAGATAAACATCAGTCCTTCTCCAGAAGTGACAAAAAACCCGAGTCCCGTATCGAGGTAAGAGTATACTTCCATAACCGTGCCAGTCGGATCCACAATTGGAGACCCGATACGAGATTGGGACAACTTCTTTCGCTGACATGTGATAAATCGCAACTCCGCCATTGGCCTTGGTTTCTTTTTCAAACCCAGCCAGAGTCCATGCGAGACGGTGTATTGAGAGGTACCCCGGGCCCAGGTTCTCAAAAACAAAAGTGGTATCTGATAGATCCTATCAGGACGCTTGGGGTTGTACAAATCACCTCCAAAAATGGTTCAAACTCCAGCACTTCAGTGCGATGGTGCAAAGGTCTTCACCTGGCGGATTTGGGAGCCATAAGGGATGCTTCATCATGCCGCGGGAATTCCCCTACGCGGGCCTCCTCCTAGGCGATGTGGGGCTTCATGCTTGCCGCCGGCCCCGACCCACTAAAACCTCGGTACTCCTTGGCCAGCATCCACCCATTTCCAAATTTGAGTCGCACCACAAATTCTATTTTTCAAGCTGTGCCATTTTGATTGAACTCGACCAGGAATAACCCCCCCCACACCACCGCAGCTTGCTATATATGAGCCTGGTAACCCGCCATCTCTATTGTTGATCCAAGCCGCTTCAATAGTACCCACCATGGTGGTGGGCCCGACGATTTGTATATGTAACCAGCCTTGCTAACTTGTCGAGGCTGCTAGTGGGGTCTTCCCGCCTAGTTCTCACATCAGCATCTAGCCATTGAGCCCTCACGTCGCATCCTCGGGCTATTGCAACTCTATAATTTCTCCTCCGTCCAGATTCCGCCTTTCCCATGCCTCTAGCCGAAGATCACGGTCCAGACTTTGTCCGACGCATACACCGGCTGAGTAGACTAGAGCACCCATGGTGCAGCATATCCTCTCTGGTTCGCACCGGATCACGTTTCGGACCCCGACCACAGTGTGCGGGGTTTGTCCCACCAAATGCGAGCCCTTCGTCGCAGAAATGTATTGCCATACCGGACTCCAACAACTCGTCGCTCGGCCTCTGAGCGCCACCCACAGAGTACATTACATTTTACATACGATCTCACTGCAAGCCACGCGTTCCGCCACCAGATCAATGTTCCTGACAGTTGACTGCTCACAGTATTGGATCCTGGCGTAAGTTAAGACTATCACCTAGGTAATAGCCACGACGCCACCCGGCTGTCCATTCGTTTCGAAATCGGCTTCAGCCACTGCGATTGATGATCTAGTCCTCTACTTCTGATATGGACTTATGCCCCTCAGGCACGCCGTTGCCAAGTACATATTGCAGACCCCTCCGCGTGTGCGAGACCTCGCTAACGGGAAACACAGCGAGGCGCGACCACTCATATCGATTCCTTTACTGCCAGTCTGTGTACCCCAGGGTATTATGCGGTCATCCATGTAATCACCGATAGCCCTGCGCCGCGTGGTGCAACTGGAACCTGATCGTATGCTCGCAGCTTGCGGGCTATATCATCGCCTCCACGGGCCGACAACGCGCTTGCAAGGTCGGCCATGATCTCTGCAGCAAATTTTCCCATGCAGGTGAGCCCGCGTCAGTCGAGGCCACCGCGATATTCACTGACGGACATTGTCAGAGCGTCATGCCCGCTCTGATAAGAACCCGACGCCCATACCACCGATAAGCCCATGTCTCCAAATACCCCGCACATTCACCATCCGATAGGTGCGGAGTTCTTCCAGGCCCCGCGGGGGCAACGACAATAAGGCAATGCGCCGCCAGCTGTGAGAATCCGGTGTGCTCGGACTCGATCTCGTCCGAGGGCATTGATGCGGCACATCTTACAGTGAGTGCCTCCCATTTATATCGGTATTTCAATATTGTGGTTTCAACACTGTCCTTGGTCCGGATGTCATGAGAAGACACAATCATATGAAAAGGATTGAATTTACATTACTGCATTTGTGCGATTCATACCACCCCATACATTTTACAATCCATCAGATCCGGATTTCGTTTCTTATTATAAAGCTAGGCAATCAAACACACACCGAGATGATGGGCGAGCATAAAAATAACTGCTCCAGAGAGGCTCGAACTCTCGACCTTCCGATTATCAGGCGATGCTTAACAGTCGGACGCTGTAACCAACTCAGCCATGGAGCACATGTTAGGGGTCCAAATCATATACCTCAGTTCCAAAGTGCTGCGTGTAACCTTGGGCCTCGGGGGCATGGCTTGAGGGTAGAGATCTTGCGTAGTAATACATGATAGACTTGGATATAGCATATCTCGCGCCTCGGGCCACAAGGGCGCTCGGGTGAGTGGTGATGATATTTCCCAAATCACGGGCCCAGGGAACGGTGCATGGTGTGTGTATTGATAGGGTTAAACACTAAGTATGCTCCGGAGATATGCAGTTGCCTGGGAGAAGGCAGAAAAATAGCGGAAATGAGGCACTGTTTATTGTCAGGTATCGAGCAAGTAACCGATAGATACGGCATCGCAGCTTGTGGGATGTAATAATATCAAGTGAGCTGAGGAATGCATTGCACGGGCCTGGTACCCGAGAGGCGCTATATGAGTTTTTGTTATGGGATTTCATAAAACTATATTGCTAGCGGCCGGCCGTGTGTGTATGTGAAGTCTTGGGTTGATGGATGCGTGGATTTTTATTACGCAACAATAAAGCGCCCATAGAGTGGCCAGCACCAACGAGCTGCAACGGAGATCCGGGTCGGAGTTGCGACAGCCAAATAAAGGCATTGTTGTTTTGTCAACAATAGGGTGGTGTACAATGTTGTATGCTAGTATTTGGCTAGGGCTTGCACTGTTCTCTGATCATGGCAATGGCACGCAGGATTTTTTTATTGTTCGGTGGGGCTTTTGTCTGGCAAATTCAATATAAGCACTGGTCGATTCAGGATGGAAAGGCCAATACGCAGCAGAGCTAGTCTCGCCCGCATCGTACTCTTTTTAGCTTGACGCTACAACGCCCACAACGAACACGAACTTATACGAGATGGCCCCTCAATACGCTTTCCTTTCCCGCCCACCTCCCCCCCAAAAGAAGCGCCCCACTGCGCCTCTGCCGCCCCTGCCATGCCAGAGCCCCCATATCCGCTCGGCCATCGCCAGCTGGGCCGCCCATGTCCAACCGGGTTCCCCGGGTTCTCCCCACTCCCCCTGCCGCCGCCCCTCCCTCACCCGGAGCACCCGACGCCCATCCATATCCCGCTCGACACACGCTCGTGGTTCTTCCGGCTCCTTCCTTCTCGTCGAGACACCGACCTCGGCAAAAGATTTTGATCTCACGACACTTGGATATACCTCTGTATTTGTTCATGTCCCGAAAACGCCTGCTACGCCAGCCATGTTCGTTCAGTGCACGTCTGCTACGCCCGCACCTCCCATGCCTCCTACTCCGGGATCGGCACCGGCATCCGAGACACAAGCCGCCCCAAAGCGCTTTCGCTCGCTTGCCATCCTCCGTGGCAACAAGCCCAAATCAAAGCCCGCGACTCCAAAACCCAAGCCAGTGAAACCCAAAAAGCGCGCCTATCCGCTCCCGCCGCCGCTGCACACCACCCTTCTCCTCAACCAGCTTATTGACGGCGGATCCATGGATGCCACAATCCACTCTACCCTAGCCGCCCATCCATCCGCCGCAGCGACCAATGGTGTTGCCGGAGTCCACCGTGATGCCGGGGCCGTTTGGTGGGATCGGGAGGAGCAGGAGGAGTACATGGCTCTCCTTGGCGATGCCGAGCCAGAACAATGGGTCCAATTCCCCTCCCTCTCACCCACCATCATGCGTAGCGCATCCACCCAGACTTCTACCCTCTCCCCAACCTACCTCTTGCTCCCCCTCCAGCCTGCCGACTCTTCCGAGCCCCTCCCATCTGTCTACCCCGTTTCGGCATTCGGCCTCGGCCCTCTCCCAGGTTTCCCCACCTCACCTCTGTCTCCCCGCTCACCCGCCGCATCGGCCCGCCCTCCTCTCCTCACGCTCCCGTCCCGCCCCCAGCGCTCAGCGAAACACCTCCGCCAGCAACCCTCATACATGCTTGACCTTTCCGCCTTCGTCCCCCCTCCCTCTCCCCCGCCCCCATCCCCATCTGTACGCGCACCTCGCACACCCCGTACCACACGCGCCTCCAAGCCCTATGCAAGCACCGGCGCCCAGCGCCAGCGCAGCAAATCCCGCAGACGCCCCGCCCCTCTCACACTCCCGCCCACTGCCGGCGCCATGGACATTGACGTCACCCTCGAAAAATCCGCATTCCTCGCAGAATCGTTCTCCCCCGCCCCACCCGCGCCTGCGCCTACCCCCAAGTCCGCGACTGTCTCCTCTCCCGGTGAGGTCTGCACGGACATCAAACGCGGCATCCACCACCGCGGGCTGCTGCACAAAATGAGCTGGGGCGCACTCCGTGTCCGCTGCAACTGAGCCTGGTGCTCGTACTTACCCATAATCCATTCGCATTCCTGTATGTAGCTTTCCGTGACATGATTCTTTTGTAATACCGCTGTCGTGTATACCACCTGTCTAGCTTATCTTGCTATCTTGTTGTCTATTTGTATTGCCGCCTAATGTATCCAAAATATCTTGATCCGTTCTCCCGCCCTGCCAGAGGCACTAAGCGTTCAAAGGAATATTAAGGTCAGTCTCAGTATGTATTTCTCTTACCTCCCGGGATTTGACGGATCCTAGCAGGCTGGCGGCGCCAGCTTGCACATGCTCCATGGCTGAGTTGGTTACAGCGTCCGACTGTTAAGCAACGCCTGATAATCGGAAGGTCGAGAGTTCGAGCCTCTCTGGAGCAGTCATTTTTCTTCCTTGGCTCTGCATGCTCACCTCATGTTTTTTGATGACCAAGTTCTTTTGTCCCGGCATGGGCAAAAAAATTAACACATGATCCCCTTTCCCTCTAGCCGACTTGAACGACTGACCTCGTCATACCGGTTTCGGTACTAGTGACGCGCTCTACCACTGAGCTAAGAGGGATATGATAGTTGCTATGTTCGGACAATCTCAATCTCCACTGAATCACTTAATCACCTACCATGGTAATTCAGCTCACCATTCAAGTTGTCTCTGCCTGTGCAATTGACTCGGTATGTATATGGTATTTCCAGAGTTATCATCTAATTTACGACGACTATTGTACAAAATGGTATCCACATGGTAAACGTACATTATATACAGCTTTTTCAGGACCTCCACGACTGCATCGAAAACATGCCAGGCGACTGCGGTGGCGACTGTGACTTGGAGAACTGTTGGTACTCAGGGCCAGCCGGGTACCCACCCGCATTCTTGCCGCCCCCAGGATGCACCGCGTACGCCCCAGTGTCCCTCTTCTGCGAGGCGGATGGGAACAGTGGGATCGTCGGGACAAGCTCCACCACATGCTGCGCGACGGCCCTGGCCTTCGTGCCCGACTCCACGGGAGGCGTCATCACGACGTGCACCTGCGCCTCGGAGCCCATGTCCTCGCGTCCGTGGGCCCCCGTCGCGCTGACATTCGTGCCAACACCACGGCCGTCCCAGATGCACCGCACGTCGGTGCCCGGGATGATCTGCGCGAGCCGTCCGGTCTCGACGTGCCGTACCTCGATGAACCGCGAGTCGAAAAGCAGGATGTAGGGCGAGTGCAGCGCAACGCGCTCGGCGGTACCTTCCCATTCGATGGTGGCCGCAGACCGGCTGGGATCACCATGTTTGTCGACGTAAACACCAAATTCTGGTGCGCGTGAGTGTGATGGTTATGCTGACGGAATGTCCGACTTACCATCATAACAGAGCAAAAACTCGTCGTCTGTGGAACGGAACATGCCCAGGGGTCGACATGATTCGCACCGCTTCGCAAGCTGCGCAAGGCGGGCGTCCTCTCTCTGGGGAATAGTCACACTATTGAAACTGGGGAACCATTACTGGGAGTAGGTGGGAATGGTAATAATGCTTACTCGTTCAAATCCATAATCTCAAAGCCCTTGGCACAGAGGATGGCTATTCTAGCCTTCAGGAAGATGAGGTCAAATGACTCTGATGGCAGGAAGAAGTCCCGGTAGATGCGGAACCATTCTGATTTTGCAGAGCGGAAGCCCAGTCGTGAGCCCAGGCCGACGGGGGCTTTGACCCGTTCGTTGATCTTGTCGCCCACGGGCTCGAGAACGCGGAATATGCTGTCAAGCTGGGCGTACTCTATCAGCAGCAATCGATTTGGGGCGAAAATGGACATACGCCTTTCTTCTTCATGTAGATGATGAGTGTTCGTCCATGGAGGCTACCGACGCTGAAGAAATGGACATCTTTTGTTCCATTGAGTTTCTGGGGCACCTGGTTCGTTTGTGCCGAATGAAGGCCTGAAGGCACCAGGGCTTCGATGTGGTACGCAAATAATGCCTAGAACCATATAAATTTGTCGATTTTCCTACCAAAATATAAATACCTTGTCCGCCAGAACGAGAAATATTCCAAACTCCTGCAACATGGCGCATTGAGTTACCATTTTCAAATGCAGGACCCGCCTCATTGCTAGAAAGAAATCAATAGTCATCTATCATCACTGTTGGAAGCATACATTTTGGATCATGGCGGAATCCTATCCAAACGCCCTCCGCGCAACCAATTGCGACAAGACCACGCCCATCAGCGGTGTCTACGGCACACTTAGCAAACGCAATAGGGTGCTTGTGGGAAACACGCACTGAATGGCACTGAGCAAGTTACCCGACCAGTATATGTAGCCTCTTGGTTCCATGATGGCGTCGCGGAAGGTCCACTCGTCATAGCGGGTACGAGGAACGTATCAGTGCTCAACATCTCAACTTCGAAGACTTTATTAGACTCCTGCACAATCTTGCGCAGCCCAAGTGCATGCTCCAGTTTGTCCTTCCACTCCGTTCGGGCCTGAGCTGTCTCCGCGTATAGGATATAAGGACCACCCAGTCTGCCAGTGTGGTGTAATGTGATAGGATACGCCGAACGAGCATCAGCCGGGTTCTCTGCAGACGCAGCAGAAGTGGGGGTGGCGGCGTCCGCATGTCGCTCCCCGCCACGAAGATTGCGGAGGAGACCAGTACTCCGCTGCGCAGGAGGATCAACGAAATTGACGAGGGTAAGTAGGTCAAGTGGTATAGGCTTTTAATTGATTAGTGGAATATCGAGCCTGCGGTCGATGGGACATACCCGACGGTTGACGTTGTATTTGGTAATGCCATCTCTTTCCTTTGGTTTAGTTAATACCACTAAATCCCCTTAGTGAATGCTTGAGAAGCATGGATATGAATACCCACAATAATTATCGAAGAGTAGGACAAAGAGCTCAGTCCAGCCATTCCATTCCAGTCCACCATCGGGTTGGCGTAGAAGTTTCCCAGAGTAAACCAAAGACCGGTCTGGGTCAAGGAGGCCCATGTCCTAAAAGCGTTGAACATAAATATACGAAAGGGGGAGACTGCCTACGATGTATTCTCCAGGTTTAAACGAGAGGTGTGAATTATATCGCCATAGTTCCACCTTCTGTTTCGCAGCAGTCACCCCGGCTCGGTTTCCTTTCCAAGGGCTTTGATGACATCGATGACATGGGGTATGGCATCGATATCCTCATGCCCGGGAGGAGTTTCTTCGAGAATACCTTTGAGAAAAGTTCATAGCGGAGCAGTCGAGGGATTGGGCGATTGATGAAACTTTTCATATCTAATCGGTGAGCATCAGGATGACGAACGCATTGCTGGGAGCACCAGTAAATCATATGCCATAACATGGAAATAGTGGATCCACCTCAACAAATGTCTTGAAAGGCGCGCTCCGTGCCATTTCATCATCGATTCGGTACGCCGCTATGGATAGTTGGGATATATTCCATATATGCATCACGGAAGTTGAGTGCAGCATCAAATAGGCAGCAGTTATGTGTGTATTGTGGGGTGCTGCTCTCGTTGTATTCATGGAACTTTTCGACCAATTTCCTGTGATGTAAATGTAGCTCGGCGAAGTTGTGGAAAACGTCTTCGATAAACTGGTCGAGTTTATTAGGAGGGATGATGGGGGGTTCCGCGTTCCGCAAGGGCTGAATATACATCTACGAGGGATGTTCAACCAAATGGAACAAATGAGAGGGATTGAATTTACAATCTCAATATTCTCCAAATCTTTGACGTAGGCCATCTCTCCCTTTATTAGTTCAAAAATAATTCTTCCAATACATCAGGCTAAAGAAGGATGGCATGGAACGAACTCACGATTGTCGCTTAGCTTCGTCTTTGGATAAACCCTTCCGTATTTCGGCAGAAACCATGTCATGCCATTCCCATTTTCCGGGAGCCCCTCTACCCATAGCCGACTGAAAGGTCCGCAGCTGCGCAACGTTTTGGAGACTTTTAATGGAGTCAATGGCCTCTCGCAGGTAATCTGTGTCGGGGTTGCCAGTTGCTGTCTCGTGCAACACTGCCTCAAGTAGCACTGGATATTTTTGGAGATGCTCAGAGGGCCGATTCAGGAAATGTTTTAGATCAAGTCGGACTGTGTCTCCAGTCCTTGCAGATTGGCGTGAACAGTGCTGCGAAAAATCAATCAGTATGACACAGTTGGCCATAACCTTGTTGCACACCTCAAGGAATAACCGGAATTCTGGGTTAACCTCCAGCTCATCTTTCATTCGCTTCTCGGCCAGGGGATGGTGCCCAATATATATCGGATAAGCCAATCTGAACTCTGTTGCAGCATCGAGAAACACATCCCCAATTCGTTGGATGATCGGTGCCTGTTCTCGTTGCCGCACGAACATGACCTCAAGAAGACGACGGTTGCATTCGCGAAGATCTAGAATATTGCCGAAGACGTCATCGATGAAATCGTCAAGTTTATCCAGTGGTATTACGGGAGGGTTCGCCGTTCGTATGGGCTTGATAAACGCAGATTCTACAATGTCCAGGTCCTGCAAATATTGCTGCTCCTTGCCGATAATCTTGTGGATGATGCTGTTGATGGGTAGGCAGTTAGCTACGAGTGGGTGATAACTCTATCAACATTACGTTTGCCGGGTTATTTCGCTCTCTGGCAGAGAGCTCAAGACTGCCTTCTCCACTGTCTCTGACCACTCCTGCTCCTTCGTTTCGGGGACTACCTCCGCAGGACCCAACATAGGGCCAATGATAGAATTGCCCTGAGAGTGGTGAGGAGGACATCTGAACAGATATTTGATTGCCTACCTTTCGAGGACATCCATAAGCGTAGCAGGGAGAGCCATCACCACAACTAGGTGAATAGCACCTCGTGAGCATCGTCACCACTCCTGTCGGCAATTCCTCCCGTTCCGGTGCTGCATCTGAACCCCCTTCCTGGTCATCCAAAAACATGTATACATCTTCCACACCATCTTGAAGCACTCTACCACCCCATTCCACTTCGTAGAAAAATAGCTGATTTTGGAGACTCCGAGCAACTTGTAAGGCAGCCCGTCTATCATTGGTGGATAACCCATGATTTATGGCTAGCTCGCGTTGATTTGTGATTGAATCGTCGACTAGGTGGGATCAGAGAACGCTCATAAGTGCAATGATGAACTTACCACAATATCCTTTCCGGTAAATGCTCGAGGATAGGGAATACTTCCTTTCACATGTGTGCCTCGTGGAACCTTATCCCTCAACTGTACCGCGATGTGTGACAAAAGCGAAAAATTAACAAATCGACTCTCGTCTTCTTCATCATCCTCCCAGTACTCCCCATCGGCTTCGTCATGAAGTTCCAGGGGCCCACGTGGTGTATAGTCCGCGAGTGCATGCAATATGTCCGTGGGCCGCCGAACCATCTCGCTGGGTCCTAGGTCATAGCCGAAATATTTATCGGAGGCGGTTTGAGAAACATAGGAACCGGCGGAGTTGCCGCGATTGATGGATGCGCTGCGCTGGCTGGAAGCGTACTGAGCAGGTGGTTGCATGAAAAACCCTGACTGGGATGATGCGCTCCTGGCGAGATTAGTATCATCTAACATGAAAACGGAGTCAATTGGCTTCCAGTGCAGTGTATGAAATAGTAACCAACACGGGGAGAGAACTTCTGGAGATGCTGCATAGCCTACGGGTGGAAGAGGAGGGACTAGGTCCGGCGAGAAATTATCGTGACTTGCGATACGGGGTGGGAAAGATGGAGCGCCCGGGGCATAAGAGGGCGCTGGTATTTGGTCATACATATTAGGTCCGGGTTGGTAGGCGTCGGTGTCTTGAACATGAATGTCCACGGGGCCGACTAGTTCTGGAGAATAATGCCGGCCGGGAATTCGGGGTGCTAATGCTCCTGGGGGAGGTGCAGGATTATTGCTGGGCAGGAATATAAATATGTGTATAGTTAGTTAATGTGACAATCGTACCCGTGATGCGTGCTTGGGCGCGGGTCGGTTGAATTGCCCCGAACAGGTGGTCTCTCTCCCGCAGTATTTGGTCTCATACTAGATGTGCGAGCGGGCGCGGATGGGAGGCGCCGGCTGGCCGTACTGGTTGCAGTACCTTTCCTCAAGAGTTCTGTCGAATGGGCGGAGGTGTATGAATCAACACTGTAGTGACTCGGGCGCGGGGAGGTAGCCCCTTGGTCATAATATGGTTCGGGTTCCGGCATAGCGAAGGATGTTGTCGGGGATGATGTTACTGATGAACCACCGGGGGTTGGGGGGAGGCGTCGAAACCCACCGGATTGTGACGAGGAGGTGCTCTGTTGAGGCCTGGGTGGTGGCTGGGATTTTTTGGCTGCTTGGAAATTATATTTCTCTATTTATGTTGGGCCGTGCACATCAGAAAGCGGGTACTACGCACCATGGTGATTGCCGTTGGGTTTCGTTCTAGATATATATTCGTTTTCGCCATAAACATTATAGATGGTATCGAGGTCTTCAGCGGCACTAGACTTCTCCTCCGAAAATCCAGCCCAGACTTCGTTGTAGAGATTTTGAAGATCTTGATCAACCGGTGAGGTTGCACGACCGGCGGCGGAAGTCATTAGGTCGATGCCTACGGTATATGAGAGCACTAAGCCAGACCACCAGGCGGGCTTTGAGGACGTTCAGACAAGTAAGTAAATGTGTGGGTAAGATATCCTTCCGCTGAATGAAGAAGTTGGGCGCAAGCCCCAAACAGATCAAATGTCAGAATATAACCGAGGTCACCTGCTTGCTCATCCCATTCATCCAAGTCCCTCTAGTTTAATTTCCCTTCCACCTTCTGCGCCCACTCCGGAGCGTCTCCTGCGAAGACAAGACTAGACATTGGACCTATGTAGTATATCCTGCCTAATAATTATACATTACTCGTTCCATGCATACGCTAATCAATCATAATGACTCAGCCTGTCACACCACTGGGTTACGCTGGCCGGTGGCACTCGCCGCCGTTGTTGTCTAACCTATTTGAACGGTGAGCGCTGAACGTTGGATCAAACTGTTTTCGTGTGGTTATAAATGCGAATATTCAAAGTGACAAATCGCCCATCTGCTGCCTTCAACTTGTTGGAAGTTGGCGCAGTGAAATTGTTGATAGGGTGGCCGGTCCGGGTCTGTCCTGCAGGTCCGTCGGTAAATATCAATTTCCAACCTTCCGGCTTTAGCATTTAACGTTTAACATTGATCTCGCTCGGGAGTTTAACGACTTATTACAATCTTCAACCCAGCAATTCATCCCAATCAATGGCAGGCGACAAGGAGACTCTTCTGGGCATGGGATTTGAAAGTGCCCGAGTGGAATGTTCGCGATTCTTAGTTCTTTCATTGGCACCGATCTGTCGTCTCACTAACATGAATGGTAGGGGCCTTAAAGGCGACTGGGAATCGTGGATTGCAGCCCGCGATGGATCACATTCTTGGACATGAAGGCGAACCAGTACCCGACCTCGGCGGCGTTTCTGAATCATCGAGTGGTGCCACTCGAAGGGACGCGATGGATGTTGATGAGGACGATGAGGATGCAGATGCACTAAAAAGCTTAGGGGCCGAAGTGAACAATGCCGTGGAAGCCAAAGTGAGCCATTTCCGGTAGATATCAAGTGCGGCTATGTCGATCACACAACATCCAACCAGAGCATCAAATGTTCGGAGTGCGGCAAGATCTTCAGGAATACCGCACTTGCGAACTTCCACGCCGAGAAAAGTGGACACGATCAGTTTGAAGAGTCAACAGAGGAGGTGATTTTGTTCATTGGTTTCTGCATCCGTTGGTAACGGCTGAGCCGGGAATATTTACTTTAGATAAAACCATTAACGGAAGAGGAAAAGAAGGAAAGGCTATCGGAACTGCGGGAAAAGATGACTGAGAAACGTGCCAAGAAGGCTGAAATAGAGGCACAAGAGAACAAGGCTAACGAGGCGATCCGGCGGAAGGCTGGTAAAGTGGGATTCCTATTATTCATGAATTCAACGCCAAGTTAATCATCAAGTGATCAGGACATGAACAAGATTAAAGAGGATCTAAAGGTCAAGCAAGCACTCAAAGACGCTGAGGAGAAAAAGCGAGGTACGTATTCTCTGGCTAACTGAGGACCTCCATCGATTTGCCCTGTCCTCATATTGTTTGAAGAGAAAATTGAAGATGCGCGCGCAAAAGCTGCTATCAAGGCTCAGATTGAAGCCGATAAAAAGGCGCGGGCCGAAAAGTTCGCCAGGGAAAAGGCGATCCGCGACGGCCAGCCAATCCCGGAGAGCTCTTCTGTTCAAACCACCACCCCCGCTGTTGCCTCGGCTACTGTTCCAGGTAAAGATTTCAAGGAAACAAGATTACAAATACGCATGAGTAGTGGAGGCCAACCCTACAACACAAATCTGCCAAGTGACGCACGTAAGCTAAGGTTAAACTGATGCAATGTATAGCTGTTACTAATTCATCTCCAGCACTTCGCGAGGTGGCAGAGTTTTTAGCAGGCCAATTGTTAAGTGTTGATGTGGAGACTGTGGTGCTAACACAGAGTTTTCCCAGGTAAGTTTATAGACTGCTACATGTAATTCTTATGGATCCGTCCACCCTTCCAGAAAAACATTCACTCCCGCGGATTTCTCGAAAAGCCTTCGAGAACTAGGTCTCACACCTTCTGCTGTACGTTACTCTTACTCCATTCACTCCGAACTTAATCTCCCAGTGCAGGTCATCATTGCCACCATACCGTCATAGGAACAGGGACAAAGTCCACGTGTATTGGGTGCTAATTTGTACCAAATCTCGCCATGTCGAATACCTCTAAGACAGGGATCAATTTTCAGTGTATTTCTAACTATGGGTGAGACAACACCAAAATATACATCATAAGTGTATGGGTAAATACCCCGTGCTCAAGAGCTTAAGCTTCTACGCATAGTCGAAGATGATAATCTTTCCATCATCACATCCGATGGCAATCCTCCCTTCTTCGTCATCGACAGAAACGTGGACCCACCCCTCCTCTTCCTGGTAATCATAGACTGCTGATGCGGCAACAGACTCTATCTCCAATTCCAGGTTTTTGGCAAGGTCCATGGAAAGCGGACTGCCCGCCAATCGCTGACCCTGGCCGCTACCTGCAAAGTAGTCTTCTGTATGGCTGTCAATCCAAACGGCAGTGCCACGGGAGCCAACTGCCGTGTGGGACTTTGAAAAGAGGCGCATCGGAGAAGCCATCGTTCGTATTAATTGCGGAGAAGTAGAATAAGCTGAGATACCAATATTGCTTGACGATTCCCCATGCAAAGGGTTGGGTTGGAGGACGTATTGGTGAAGGAGATTGATAGGCTGAATGGACGTTGGCGTCAACGAAAAAAGAACCCGTGGTTGTGGAGGACCTACCCATGGGAAGTGGCTGCCGAACCGAACCAGGATATTGATAGGAGGATAGTCGTTGAGTTGGGCAAACCGTCGAGGCGCTTGGAACGAAAAGGATAGGCTGAAAGCTTTCCAGGGCCACCCATGCGAGGTAATCGGGTAAATGATGCTATCGCGAGGAGATTTTATGTGGTAAATATCAAGTGTCCCAGGTTTGAAGACCACAGCAAAATCCTTGTAAACTGTGGTTTTATAAGGCGTCTCGGGCTGGCCATATCAAGTGAGTGAACTACCCAAAGCTAATACTACCTGATCAGAAAAGCTCACTGGACGGTCACTAGGCATCCGCAGTTCAACTTTTGATTGGGAATTCTCAAGGTCCCATAAATATAGCCTCTGGTCACCGCCGTACGTTATCAAATTGGATCCAGTGAGTGAATTGATTCCCTCGGTCTCCGTTGACAGTGTAGAGGTGGTTGTGAATGCGGATGCTGGATCAGTGTTATGGAAATCGATTGTTAGGATATGAGTGCTGTTCCCCTGATAAGTAAAATAGTTGGCAGCGCGTCAAGAATTTATACCGGTGCGACTGGATAGCTATCACTGCCGTCTCGGATAATTCTGTGTTGAAAGCGAAACTAACAACTCCAGGAAACTCTCGGGAGGCAACGCAAACCGGCGGGGAGGTTTCGATGTCCCAGCATTGGAGGGTTCTATCTGGTACACCTTCATCACCAGCCAAAGACATCAACCATTTGTGGCCTCTTCCAGGTAAGAAATGAAGGGCTATGATTCCCAGTTGACCATGTGAAGCTTGTGCCCTTAGGGTCCGAGCGGGGGACGGCGCGGCCGAGTTCCAGCTGCGATGCAACCGGAAAGCTTTCGAAACGAACCGTTCAAAGTCTTGAGCGGTGAGGGAGTCATCAAGGCACCTTTGAGCGAGCCCTGGGACCGGAATACCTTGATCCAAAAAGCAATCGCATAACACGGAATGCCAAACATTGCGCAAATGGGTAACGCTATAGAATTGCTTGCATGTCTGGAGTGGGATGGTATGATTATGGACCAGTGAGTGGTAGGAACACACTTGTCTAAAGTTCAGTATATCCGGAATTAGGAGGTAACGAATCATTGACAAAAGAACGTCATCGGGGAGGGAATCCATTTTTTGTGGGTCGTAGTTGAAATCTGAAATCAAGTTTGAAATTTCACTGCTTGGTATTTATATGTTCTTAACACCTGTGATTAGAAATTTAAGAACACTTTTGCGCAAGGATTTTGTGAAATTAACCCCGGCGGTCAAGCTTGCATCGAATCATAGCGGTGGTCGCCAACGCTAGGATTCATTCAATCAGGAAGTACATGACTTTATCCAGGCTCATGGAATCTAGAAGGAGGTGTAGGGTTTCCAATTGAAGCGTGGTTTACCCGTGTGCCTCGCTTTTTGTCGTGTGAGAGTGCGATTTAGGACGTGAGATGAGTGACTCAGGTATAAGTATACCAATAATCATGTGGAGAACTTCACGAAGTGGAAGGGGGCTCACGAACACTGGTAGCGATGGCCGGGGGCGACATACGAAAGAAACGGAAAAACCAAGAAGCCGGGCCGCGACTTGTCGACGAAATCGCACTTTTCTTGATCAGTCACATCAGTACCGTGAGTGAGGCGGCCCACCCTATGTAATTCAACCAAAGATCCCATGGCTCGGAAGCACTTGGCATATGTTTCCGTGGTTTTACTAGAATGTCAGTCTTGTTTAGATCTTAGTCAAGGATCTCGTACATCATCCATTTTTGTCGATGCGGGTCATGCCGACGGCCTTCATCATCTATCTACATAGGAGCTAACACCAAAAGACAAGTTTCACCCCACCAGTATGTACCAACATCTACCCCATCGATCTCTGCATTGCAGATAGCCGTTAACCATCCTGTGTTAATTTCGATTTCGATCTCATTTAGTAGCGTTTGTATTAAATAATTCTCGGTCTGGGGCTCTGGGCCGGGTTTGTATAGCAATTCTTCCCTTGACTGGTGTCCCACACAATGCTCAACAGGGTGGACCACGGAAGCCACGGTTGTAAAAGACGTATTTTCGGCCACAGGAGCGTGGGGTGGCAGAAGATGTATGGCTATGGTCTGGGGGGGTTTATGGAATCAATACAAGGGAAGACCACCATGCGATCAAATCGTGGGTACCCGTGAAGCAAAGAAAGTAACGCATGGGGGTTAGCCGCCTTCGAGACGGCAATCAATTGACCTGGGAGGGCAGGACTAATTCCAAACAGAACCGTTGGTGGAGTATGGCGGTGAAAGCCCCTGCATGCGTGAGGCTGGGCTGACGGCCAAGGGTGACGGAATATGAGTAGACGGGGAGAAATTCCAGACAATCAAGAATCGGGTTCCAGGGGATTGATAAGCCAGCAGGGTTTGATTGCGGATTGCGTGAAAACCGCGCTGTGTGTCCGGGAAAGGTGGACAAGCATTATGATAATTTATCTTTGGGTTTGGTGGATGATGGGCTTCATTTCCGGAATATTATCGAAGCCAACCCAGCGCCTGCCTTGCGCAGCAGGAGGTTTCATGCAGCCCCGGGCGGGTTTGACAACGCTGTTTGGCGCAAGCTTATCCTAACCGGTGTGGGGCGCAGTCGACCCGGATGACGTTGCCGCACCACGGAGCCTGAAATTACGCGCAGTGGAGACATGTATCAAATAATTAAGTGATCGGGTGCTCACTTGGCGTGACCACTTCATGAGTAAGCTTTGGGTGGGTATCGGAAGGCAAACTAGACGATTTCAAATGAGGTCTGGCGTTGGTCCAGTGGCACACCAAATATCCAATTCGAAATTAATTAATCACTCCTACTGGTCTTCTCCATTTGATGGTCTCCGAATCCGTCATACTGAAATCGTTGAGTGGCTGGAGAACCTTAGCACGCGGCCAATGATAACATTTAACTCGCAAAGTTGGGCTAAGGCCCCTGCATCAAACATATAAAAATTTGAAATCAATAAATTATCAACGATCGGTCCACGGCTAAAAGCCAATTGAAGGTAATACAAAATCGGATCAGGTTGGGCTGGTGGAATATAATGGTCAATACTCACAATAGTTATTACCTCCAATCCTAGTCGTTGCAGTAGATACAACCTCCAGAGCGGGGATCGGGTTCTATTACAATTCCAAAATTAGTCTCCGTACTTCCTCGGCCCGCTTCTTGAATCTTCCAACCTCCCGTTCGCCGTCACGCTTGAATTTATCATACTCAACATCCATCTGATACCTGACCCATTCTTCAACCGTCATGTCCATTTCTGCGTCGGTCAGGTCGGCTATGGGTGTGAATGGGAGTTTGGAGAGTGGAGGGAAAGTCACGGGAGGAGGATGTGGAGGTTGGACTGACGTAGGTGGTATATGGTTATTCGGGGGTGGGGTGACAGGGCATGTGGGCGGGGGCGGGTTTTCGCCCTTTGCAGTTTCTACATCACGGGGGCTGGTGTCGCCCATTTGGACATCTCCGGCGATTGATTCAAGAATGGGTCCATCAATAAGTGTAGGTTCCGCGACTACTTGGGTGGTTTCCGTTGTCTCGCTGAGGGGCGTTTTTGCCGATTCCTGAGGGCTGTGAGTTAGGTCTACTTTGGCTGAGTGTTCTATGGGACTTGTGGTTGATCGGGGTGGTTTGGTTGATTTTCCGCGCCCATCATCATTTTCGCCTTCTTCGTCTGTTGAAATTTCAACCACCTGTACTCCCTCGATGACTTCCGCGGAATCTATGGTCGAAGCTTTCTTCAATGGAGGAGCGGTACCAGGGTTTTTCTCGCTAAACCTTATCTTGAAATCAGGGCTGCTAGCCCTACCGGTGCTTAGCTTTGTGAACGCTAGATGGGCGTCTCCTTTTGTCTTCGCGGATTTAGCAGGTGGGGTCGGCATTCGCTCCGCCGGCTCAGCCTCGTCTCTCAATGGCAGATCGCCATCTTGCTGTTCGATCACCATATCATCTTCTGTAGCCAGCTTTGTCCTCTGTGATCTCGATTCATGGGTTTCCGTCTCGCTAACATCCATCATGGGGGCTTATTTCCACGTTTCGGTATAAAAAGCTGGTCCATTTCTGGATCACGGTTGGTGTCGTCTGTTTTTTGTTGCACAGAAAACGCATCGCTACTGGTTTTATTCTTGGGTGTTGATTGGGTAGGTATTCGTAGCGGTGTTTCTGATTGCTGTGTTTCCTCTGGTTCTGGTTCTCTTTCAATCTCGCCATTCAGATCCAAGTCCACGTCCATATCTGACTCCGGTGGTTCTGTGGTATTAATCTTGGGTTTGGTCTTTGGTAGGGTTTTCGCTATTGTTTTTGAAGCCTTTCTTGTTACAGGTGGTTTGGCCACTAGTAACGACCTACGATCGAGATCTTCCTCTGGAGATTCAACGCCTGGTGTGTCATGCTCCATATTCGACTTGGATTTCGAACGGGAAGTTTGCCGTGATGCAAGTGAGGCGGCTTGCCTTTCCCATTCATAGTGGGTTTGGATCGGGTAGGTTTCGGGGGCATGTCCTCTGGGCCATCCAGATATTTCACCTTGGAATTTCCTCGGACCGCTTTTCGTGCCAGAATTTCCCCTGCCTCCTCATCAGTTCCCTCCGTGGTTTTGGTTCTCTTGACTTTCTTCCCTATTGTCTGATTCTCCTCCTCGTCCTCCGTTTCCAGGATTAGCTTGGCTTTCGACCTTGTCCTCGTGTGTCTCTTTGGTGCCACATGTTCTGCCTCCTCCGTTTCATCTTCCTCGACACGCAAAACAGACCGAGAGCGTGATACTGATTTCGACCTTGCCTTCTTAACCTTTAGGGGAGGCGCAGATCCACTATCATCTTCTTCCGTTTCTTCTTCAACATGTTTCAATTCCCCTCTCGATCGACTACGCGTCGAACTTTCTTTGGGCGTCTTTGTAGTCCCACTGGTAGAGCGCGGCTTTCTTGGAGTCTTCCTGACAATTTTTGAAGTTGAGGCTTGTATCGATAATGGGTCCGGCTCAGGGTCACCGTCGTGTGTCTTGGTGGGGAGGGCAATATCTTTGTGTTTCGATTTAGAAGGTTTTGACATAGATTGCGTCCGGGATGGCGGTTTGCTCTGCGATCGAGAGGGAGGTCGGGAGTCGGGGGCAGAGGTGCTTTCGACAATTGAGAAGAATGGACAGGGAGCTTCAAGTTTCTCTTCGCGGGCACGATGCTCTTGCCTATGAAAAACAGTCCAGATCGGCCGCAGGGACAGGAAAAGAGCTTACATAGGATCGTCATCTTTATCCCAGCCGCTGAGCGAAATATTGCAATAAAGGCAAGTGGCGAGATCATCGCCGGGGTGCTGTGGCGTATAAACGAAGCCAGCGCGGGCCATCTCGTAGAATGTATGATTAAATCGCGGGGAAATGTTTTCAAGTATACCAAGCCAACCTTTTTGGATGATGCACTATGATTTCGGGTTTTGTCATGTATCCAGCCTTCCCCAGCGGTGAATGTCTCCAGCCTGGCCTTCTCCATGGCCTTAGAACTTGGTAGGCGAGCGTCATCGGGGAAGATGAAGCTTGAGGATATCAGGACATCTTTCAGATGAAATCAACTGCGCCTTACCTTCCTTCCTCGTCCATGTCCTCCCGAAGCCCACACCGCACACTTGCCCAGCAACAGACACGGCCACATTTCTGCCAATGTATGTCAAAAGGATCGTCTTCTGCATCCCAATCGCTCAGTTCCTTATTGCACATGAAACATGTCACACTATCTCGATCCTCGAAGGAGGGAGTGTAGTAAAACCCCGCTTCCGCCAGAGACGCGGGCGTCGCCTTGAAGTTTTTGGGATGTGGCCATTTGACAGTCGTAGAGGTAGAAGGTTTGGAAGGATTCTTCAGTCTCCTTGATTTCGAGAAGGACTCGAGACGATTCTGTAGGATTTCCATACCAGCTATAACTGACGCCCGGGTCGGGGGAGGTTTCAAGTTGCAATACAGCGTGACGTACCGTGTCCATATGTATGTCACGCGATTATGTCACGCTAAATCGCGGCTGAGTCCTCCACCATCATTCATTTCCTACACTAGTGATGCCGGCGAGCTATGGGCGTTCCACCTTCAATGCAAAAACATACGGGAGAAAATCTCTGACGAAAAGGAAATTAAACATCGACGAGGACTCTGATGCAGTCCCGGACGCGCTACCGTCACCACCAGCGGAGTCCACATCCGTGAAGCGTCCAAGGGTATCTTTGAAAGAGGGCCCTTTGGAAGACTCAACTTTCGACTCGGATAACCAAGTATCACCAGTTTCTGATAGTTCTAAGCGTTTGCCCCGTACTGGTCCAACGGAATCCTTTGTGGTAGAGAGGCCAACTCTAAAATCACGCAGGTCTACTGGGACTGCCGAACCCAGAGTGGGCGGACCTGACCCACAACCACAGATCACTTCCTCTGCGCGATTTCCCCCGCCCAAGTCTAGTAGGAGAAGGAATGGAATCGCTGTGGAGGTAGTTCAGCCGTTGGCGAGTGCAAGCAAGGTAGAACCGGTCGTCAGACAGGCACGGACGTATGGCTCTAAAAGGAACGTCACCGCTCAGCTCCATGGGACCCGACCCAAACACTCGCGAGGGATTCAACGGAGATATTCGACTCCATCACCCACACTATCGCCCCTGCTCATTCTCCTGGCCGATTATCCAAACGAATGCTTGCTCGGTCAAAGACTGATCCATCCTCCAACACCACAAGTGATAAAATAAACGCAGAGCGTACCTCATCTCTTCCAAGTCTCTCACAAACCAAGTCGGTCTCCCTTTCCACCATTGAACCTCCTCTTCCAGCACTTTCCATCCCAGTGCCAGTACCTACACTCCCTGTTCCTGCCCCGCCAGCGAAAACGGCTCGTACTTACGCGGGGAAGTCGCGTTCTTTCTTGGTTTCTGTCCCCGCACCAGGTTCGTCTCACACCTTGCCTGCCGATGCAGAGCTTGAAGATGAGTACTCCACGCGCGAATCGTACGCTTCCCTTCGTACGCGGTGGGGTGTCGATGACTCTGAAGATGATCCATATTCAACCTACGCGCCACCATCGCCCAGCTCGGCCAACGCATCGCCTGCCAAAGGTGCAAAAGGGAAGTCTAAAGCCGGCCCTTCGCTGTTAGTGGCGCCGCCTCTCCCGGCTGGTATGATGAACCCCCTCAAGAGTATCACAGAACTCCGGAGTAAAGGAGAGAGTAGGCGGTTTCTTGACGATGTTGGGTATTTATTCGAAGGGATGGATGCAAACAGTGGTGTTGGGCTGCGGCGTGCAAGGTTTGCCAGTCAGATTTTCTTTTTCATATGGTTGGTCGAACAATCCTACTCCAGCGCCCTCGAAATTATTACGAAATTATGTGATCTGGAATTTGCACGAAAGGCAAAAGCGGCAGACTTCTTGTCAAAAACTTGGGACGTTTTTGGAGAAGCTGGTGCTGGACGAGGTGAAGACAAGGTACTTTCAAGTGCTTCTTGCTTTGTTCCGAGATCTTATGAACCCCTCAGGTATTGGACACCCTCCTCATTTTCTTTACAGCCCTTGTTGCGCGCGACCCTACGTCTCTCTCAGAGCTTGCACAACGCCCGCTGCCGCCCCCACCTCCACCGCACAAACGGAAAGAAACGCAATCATTATCTCTCGTTGATGTCATGTTCACCCTTTTCAAACTTGCTACCACCAACAGCTCAGATCCCCTCATGCTCATTTCTCCGGAGTCCAATTTTGGTGATGCTGAACTTCGTCGAGCAGGGATTGCGAAGAAAGACCGAGCAATAGTAGGCGATAATTTCAAATTTAGAGACCCGCCAACTCATACACTCAGCTCTCCACGATTTACACAACGATACGCGACAAATCCTTTCTATTTCCCCAAGATACCAGTGTGTGTAACCACCTCTCGACTGTAGCCGTACTTTTCTTACTGGCAGCTCAGATATCAACACCACTCCTTATTTCTCTAATCCTCCACGCCCTTCCACCCTCCCTTATACACCCGCACCACCTCCCGCCCTTGCTAATATCCCTACGTTCTCTTCTTCCCGTGCCACTGACTCAAGCCGATACATTAGACGGAGTACATCTTGAAACAATTGCCTATCACCTTGGTCTGTTGGACACATTTCTCCTTCACCAGTGGAAGATACCGATAGATGATGAAGATGAGGCGGATGACGGGGGCTGGCGTGATAATAATTCGAAGGAAATGGAAGAAGCGAGAGGAGGGTGGATGGTAGATGGTTTAGTTCGCTTGGGTGTCCTGATTGAAAAGCATAGCGTCGACGACGGTATGTGCGTCTCATGACCAGTGTCATACATCTCATGGATCAATATTTAGATAGCGCAAGAAAATGTATGGAAGTGGCGCTCCGTGTTCTCGTGAGCCTTACACACGAAAATGAGCCATGGGCAGCGAAAGTTCTAGAAAACAAAGCCGCAATGGGGTTGCTCATCAGGATTGTGATGAGGGCCACAAATTCTCCAATTGGGCTAGTGCGGCCGACAGATGTGAATGTGTCCAAGGATGGGTCTCTGGATATTGCTATGAGTGTTGATGACGATAGTGATTCTGGTGTCCTGCCTAGTATCAACACGGATCTCACGCATTCCTTTGATCGCGTCTGCCTTGCACTAGGCCTCTTGACAAATCTTGTTCAGGCTGCCGACGACGCGAAAACTGTTGTTCGCGAAACTCGTATGTATATGTGTTATGCGATGGATGTTATATTAATTCCACACTCAGGCCTTGACCCCACTTGTACTCTCAAACGCTCTTGCATTCACTCCTGCACTTGCCCAGACCTTATTGGGGCCCTAGAAATACTAGTACAATTTTACAGACGACAACTACCACCTCCGTCGCCACAACACACGCCCCCACATCCTAGCATGGATGGCGAACCTGATGTAGATACAGCTGCTGATGACGTCGACGCCGACGCGGCATTCCTTCGTGGGCATCTCGCGGTCCTCTTCGGGCTTCTCATGCGGGGAAGCCTCGCTAACCAGCGGGCCATCCTCGCCGCTCTTCCATCCACGCCTATGAACGCCACCCCTAAGGACGACCAGAAACAGAAGCTTTCCCAGTTGACTGAGCAGGCATCCCTATTTGTCGCATTCTACACCGACATTAGCCAGAATATGGGAGAGGAGGACGCGGATTCTGGGGAAAGGTTGCGCGGGACGTGGTACGGTTTCTGGAAAGCCTAAGAGATGGGACGCAGAGCTGAAGTAACATTTTTTCATTATTTATTGATATTTCTCACTATTAAGTCTCAACTCAATGACGACAGCGGTGGAAAGAGCTCAAGCGGATTAGTCCAACACATGATATTATTTTTAAGTGATATCCTCCCGTAGGTATACTAATAATATAGTTGCATGCCGAACCATAAATTTATGGGCAGCTCGTATCTTCCACCCAACGCTACTCTTCGCATAGGGATGTTTGTAATTATCGGTACGGTAATATCCCAAGGTGAATAGCAGCTGTTTTTGTGTTTCCACTTACACGGTTCCGTAGGTAGTGATTGTGGTCGTTTGTGTCTGGGAAATGTGGGGCCGAACACGGAGGATGGCTGTTTTCCTCGCACTCCTAATTACGAGTGGTTTGGTTGAATTTCAAAAGGAAAAAAAAAAAAAACACCATTCCAGCATACATACTACGCTTCTCACCTAACATGCAATATTCACCCATGTGTCACTGGTAATACCATCAACTGAACAGTGAAAACTTGAGCTTTGGCGACCCCCCCTTTCGCGAAGTTAGATTCACACTTCCCTGCCATAATCCCGGCTATCTCGAATTTACAATATCACAAGGGGTGCGTTGACCCCAACCTCGAGTTAAACAAAAATTGATTATAGGAGACTCGGGCAGGCCATCACCTTGCCATCACCTTGCCATCACCCAGGTCAAATGCTTGGACAATGGACAAACAGCAGGCATCTCAACTGCGATGCTGTTCCAAGTTTGGAGTCAGCCTCGAAACATCGTGATGATCATGATGGATTCGTAGGCTTATAATAAAGACCTGTATAAAGCACTTAGATCACGGCCTAGAGGAAAACTGCCAGTAAGCACCACTTGCGCCTCAGGTGTATCCAAGTTGAACCACTTCGTATTTGCTACTTTTCACAAGAACTTTGCTCAGCCGTCCACCACTTGCACCATTTCATAGACACAGATTTCCTGATGTTGAATGACACTGATCCCCATGGTTTCTGATGACTACTGGCAGTTAGCGCTCGGTCACGAAAGATGGACCATGGGACTGACACCATATATAATACGCACATTGGTACTGGCTGCTTTGAACATGAATATCTCCAACACACTGGTAATTGCACCTGCTGACTTGTTTACTAGTATCCAGCAAGTGCAACTTTCCGGGGTGAGCGCCGCCATGGGTTCGCTACTATCGTGGAGCCAAGTCATTGACCAGACGCTCTTTTAGTATTTCGATGGTATTTTCTTCATATTACTTCATACATATCACATTCAAGCTTCCATATGTAGTGGCAAGCATTGCACTTTTGGTATACCCCATCCTGAACCTCGCGTCAATGTCGAGCTTACCAGGCTTTCCAGGTCCACGATTGGTTCCTAACCATTGAGTTGGAATTTGCCGTCATCTGGAATGGGCGGTGGAATTTGGGAACATTGCTTTATATTTTCGCTCGCTATCCTGCCTTCATCGATATGTTACTCTACTTCTACCGTAGGTGGAATTTTCCAATTTCAAGAAAGTGCGAGCGACTGAACATTCTCAAGGTAATGCAGGATATTCGATTGCCATCCCGCTTTGTAAAAATTTAACATCGATATCAAGCTGTGAGTAAGTGCGAAATGCGCTACTTGAGCTCTATATTTTTAAAACGTGCTAAAGCATTACGGAATACCAATAGGGATGTTTCTATTTGGTGGTGGCTTTTCCGAAGGTATTTCTCGCTCAGCTCTATGGCCGCATATATATACATTTACGTGACCAGCGATGATGATTATTTTCGTTTGGGCCATGTGGGGAAAGACACGGGGACTCGCCGTTTTCTTCGTGGTTCTAACTATTGGTGCCCTGATTGCATCCGCTATTGCGTTGCATAGCTACCAGGATTCAGAAATATGCAAGTATCTCCCAATGCAGTTTCATAGTAGTCGATTGTATCCTCACTGTTTGGTAATACTTAGACGTTACTCCAGCCGATCTGCCTTCAAATATACCGGGCTGTCAAGTCATAACACAGGGGTTACATGGAAAAATCTACATTCTCTTCCTTGTCATAACAATAGTCGAAAGTGGTGAGGATTCTACGGCGATTCCTTAGTCGAGCATCTCCAAAATGAATCTAAATTCAGTTCTCCTCTCCCTAATGTTTTACAAGGCAGTCGAGCATAGTAGGTTTTCTACCTCTTTTTCTCCGTTTTCGAAGCTTACCAAGTGTTGATAGGCCGTGGCAGCCCTTCAGCTTTTGTTTCCGAGTGCGTCCGACATGGTGCGCTCCTAGTAGCCTTAGTGCACGCCCAATGAGTGGAATTCTCATTGCACTACATATAGGATTATTGTACTATGTCGTCCTAGATGGTAAGTTTACATTGACAGAAAGAGTTGCACAACCTGACGTGTTTCAGCCCTTTCAATCACGAGCCTAGCAAATACCGCTCAAAGAGGTGTAAGAAAACATTTCTGAATTTCCATTGACAACTGAATACTGATTTTACACTGCCTGCAGCCTAATTTTAACAATTCCCTAGCATCGTGAGTTAGCTTGGTAGAGATGACACCCACCAAGTGCGGCTTAACCTTTCGTATAGTATTCAGCGTTCACTGCACACCGTCTTGTCCACCCGGATGTTGTTGCATCTGAGATATTCAACCTGCCGAGCGGGACTTGAAGGGACTCAAACATCCATTTCATTGGGTGGAGAGATTGTGTTCCAACCTGGATCTGAAAATTTGACGAATAGCACGAATGATAGATCAAGGATATCTATTGTTTAGGGGTTACGATGAGCCGGTACATCCGCCGATTTAGATCCCGGAAGCTCATTGATCCAAATACTTACTATAAATCCTACAATAATAGCTGGCAGCAGCTTCCACATGCGATGCAGACGGTTGGACCAAAAAGCCAAAACGCAAGCCTATTCAACGTTGACTTTTCCAGTGGAAACAGGTCAATAAATCCTGCCTGTAATTTGTAGAGTCATTGATAGTTGAGTGGATTCGATCATAGGGTATTACTTGGAGGCTGGCATAAATACCCCCGCCGGGCTGAAGGGGCCTGAGGCATTTCAAACGATTTACTAATGCTTGGATCCAACGCTATCGGGATCCGGCACGGGGTGATAACCAGAACAATTTCCCTTTTTTAATTTATGCAAGGCTGTTATATACATTCATAGATCCCTCAACAACCCATCTCCACACCGTCATAAGGCCCATCATGATCACTAATGCTTCCGTCAAAGATGTTCGGCACTCCCCGACGATGCACTGGGTGCTGGTGTTGTCTTGCCCTGCAACATCATCAACAAATATGATGGATTCACTGGCAAACATGCGTACCAGGGCATAAAGACCACACGCCCGAGTCCTGGATGTGCACTTCACCCGAGGATGGTGGTAGCCTAGGAAGCGACCTGCCGTGTATTCATGTCAGCCGCTACCCTGGGGTCTCATGGAGGCGCTTACCGGGAACTGTCGGGACGAGATCCTCCCTGGAAGACGGTTAAAACTTACAACCGCACCCTTGGGGCGATGACTCACCTGTTGTTAATATGTGTCAAGGATACATGGGCATCTACGTAGTCTGCAAACGCTTGATTGCCGACCTACAAATTTACAGAATCAGACTGTGTGGCGGCGGGTGAAGAATGGAAAACCTACCCGAGGCAAGCCGTATCCAATGGTGGTGAATGTCACGCCGCTGATATGCAGCGGAAGGTACACGCCATCCAACAACGCGATCGCCGCGCCTGTGTCCATCAGTGCCCGCCACCACAGAAAAACGAAAGCAACGTACCAAGAGAGTGGCCGACAATGGTGACATGCGTCGCGGAGTGTGCGGAAATGGCGGTGCGGACGGCCGCAAGGATTTGGTGGCGGTTCTATGGCAAGCGTAAGTTGGTGTTTACCGGGATGCGCGGGGCGCACTTCGCATGCTCATCTGCAAATCCGTTGTGCACCTCGACGGAGCTGCTGATACCAGGGAACAGCGAGGAATCGAGCGACTCCTGGAAGGCATCCGCGTCCGTTGCAAGGGCTTCTCTGAAGGCTGGTTATTGGGGATTTTCAGAAAGGGATGGGAGGCCTACATTTTGGAGGGGTCCGTTCCCTGATGCGCGACAATAACTGACTTTTGCGCGGCGGAATAGCCGACATACCCTAGTGAAGGCGACCTCTTAGCCTACATCTGCGGGAGCTATACACGGTACGCACAGAATTGTGTGGATGAGCCATCGCCGCCAGACGCCACGGTGGAGAACCCTGGGGTTGCATTACAATTCGCTGCACGAAAGTATCGTCACTATCTCCCAGGCATAACAACAAAAAACGTACCACCACAAGACCAAGTCAAGGTCTTGCTAGCTGAGCAATACGCTGCGCTCGCGAAGAATGAGAACGGCTTGAACGCGGCAATCTGTGCCGAGCTGAGCGAGGTGATGCTTTGGCGGGCCTGTAGCGGGGCGGGCACGGCGTGTACGGCGAGCACCGCGGCGAAGACCAGAGAAAGTCCCTTAAGGCTGGAGGTCAACATGTGTCGTGGGATAGCTAGGAGTAAGACTCTGCCTGGGGAGCAAATCTCTCCGGGGACGGGTTTTATAGCAGCCTGGGATGGTAGTCATGTTAGATTAGAAGGGGGAAAATCTGGACGCGTCTTGGTCTTGTGGGAAAGTGACAGCGCTCCTAGAAGCGAAGGCGTAGCATTCGACTCGTGTGCACCCTCCAACTAATCTATTATTCTTCATGATATGTGAATAAACGGAGGCGGCCATGCGGGATCGCAACCACATGATCTCACCTCGCTTACTCCGATTCCGAAGAGCCACATCGTTCACCCAACGACTGCTGGCCAGCACGCATCTCTGCACCATATGGTGCGGCTCCATCTGTTCCAAGAATAGAATTGAGTGTCAATAACTTGAAAGACAGCGGGAACCGAAGAGCACCATGGGGTGACTGGCAACACACATATCGGAAGAAGGGCATCTATCACGGTGATTTCCTAGTCGTAACTTCGTCTCTCGTGGACAGACTTCGATATCTCGTGTCTTTGTATATCCATATCACGCTGTTTAGAATTTCCCAGCCTGATTACCTCCCAAATAGGCATGTACATATCCGGCGGTAGTCCCCCGTGGACAGACTTCGAAAATTCATGCAGTCATATTCATTACTCTGACGGCATACTATTTTGGAAACATATCAACCGGGTGCACGCTTCTGCCTGGCGCCCTGCGTCGATCCTCGGCGCTCAATTGAGATAGTATCTCCGTGCCCAGCCTATTCAATTATCGACCATCCTTTAAATCCCGGGGATATGCTTTCGGCTCGGCCCAATAACATGCAAATGGCAGTGACCCCCCGTTCTTTTGTGGACTGTCCCAAACGCACCTTCAAAAAAGAGGAAACAGGAATGTCAACAGCATAGAGTAAAGGCGATCGAGACGCGTTGGAGCTACCCCTTGTACTTGTTTGTCGATGCTGGAATCGGGGGCTGTTGCGGTGGCAGCGTGCGGTGATAACCAAAATAACTTGTTCCCTCAAACTTTTTAGATAATGCACAATCTTTACTACCATACACAGGTCCTAAACCCCTCAACATCCCATCTTTACGCCGTCGTACGGCCCACTGTGGTCACCCTCATGGCCATCAAAGATGTTCGGCACGTCTCCAACAATACAGTCGCTGCTCGTATTATCTTGCCCTACAGCACAGTTAGTCGAATGCTATGTTATAGAAAGTGCACGGCACGCACCGGGGCATGAGACCCACGCGCCCGAGTCTTGGATGTGCACCTCGCCCGAGGGGTGGTGGTACCCGAGGAAGCGACCTGTTGCGCACTTGCGTCAGCCGGTTACTTGCCCCCAAGCATAGAGGGGTTGCTTACCTGGAACGATCGGGACAATGTCCTCCCTGAAATATAAGTCCAGTTACTGCTTGCAGCTAGGGCGCCACTAACACTCACCTGTTGTTAATATGCGTCAAGGACAGGTGCGCGTCGACGTAGTTCGCAAACGCCTGGTTGCCGACCTGCGCGGCGCCAGAGGGGTGAGACTCGTACTAGTAGGGTGGAGGAGGGAGAAGGCCTACCCGGGGCATGCCGTAGCCGATGGTGGTAAATGTCGCGCCGGGGATGTGGAGCGGGAGGTACACTCCGTCCAACAGGGCAATCGCCGCACCTAAGCGAGGCAATTAGCATCCATCGTCCGCAAACAAACGAGAACAAGGGTGGCTCACCGAGGGAGTGCCCGACGATGGTGACGTGTGTCGCGCTGTGAGCAGCTATGGCAGTACGGACAGCCGCGAGGATCTGGGTTGCAGTCCTATACTCAACTGATCAGCCGCGTAATCCACGAGGGGAGCACAAAGCAAAGCAAAACGTACTTGGCCTGCTCGTTGGCGAACCCGCTATGCACTTCGACGGAACTGCTGATGCCAGGGAACAGAGTCGGGTCAAGCGACTCCTGGAAGGCATCCGCATCCGTCGCAATAGCTTCTCTAAAGACAGGTTATGAGGGATTGTCAGAAACGGGTGAGGGGCCTACATTTGGGATGTGTCTGTCCCCTGGTGCGCGACGATCACCGAATTTTGCGCGGCAGAGTATCCGACGTACCCTGGGAGCCAGCACATTCAAATCAGCCCGCGTGTACACAGACACGTAGAATGATACTCACAGAACTGCGTGGACGCGCCATCACCTCCGGATGCCACGGGCGCGAATCCCGCATTCGCATCGCAATTCGCTGCGCAGAACATTAATACCATAGATATGCAGCAGCAACAAGGAAACAGACATACCACCGCAGTTCCAGGACAGAGTCGTGCTGGGCGCGCAATATGCCGTGCTCGCAAAGTACGTGAACGGCTTGTACGCGGAGATCTGGGGCGCGACGAGCGGGGCGATGCTCTGGCGAGCTTCAGAGAGGCGGGCGCGGCGCTCACGATGAGAGCGGCGGCGACCACGGAGACAAGTCTTGTGAGGGTGGAGCTAGTGGTCAACATCGTTACCTGCGCGGGGTGGTTGGGAGTAGGACTCGACCTGATCCGCGGATCCCCACACTAGGTTTTATCATGTCCGGAGTGAAGGGAAAATCGACACGCGTCCCAAGTAGGGTGAGAATCCAGGCGCTCCCGGTGCAATTTAGCGCAGAATCCATGCCATGCGGCCTCAAATGCGAGAAATGCACACCGCAAGAAGGTGTTCTGTGCGTTAGGCGCGAAGAGGCCATTTTCATTATCAATGTATACAAATGGGTGCACGGCGGAAGGTCGCGAGCATATGATCCTGTCGCGTCGGCTAGCGGCTGCAGCACTGATGCGTCTGGGGTGGGAATGTGAAGCCTGGGGTGTGGGAAATGCAGCAACTTTATGAATAAAATAAACAAGCGATGACAAGTCGTCGGGCACAGGATCTCTCCCCGGCTCGCTTACCACCGCCAGCATTGCACTGCGAACCCACATCGCCCCGGAGCCAAGCCCAAAGACTCACCACGACAGCGACAGCTGCAGCAGTAAACACTCACCACGCATATGGCTTCACTTCCAGAACACAAACCACCTGCCCAAAAATCCAAAAATAAATTGTGTCAATAAATCCTCAACACCAAAATCGCATGCTACAGCTACGGCCCTGGCGTGGCGCCGCCGGCCTTGTCAGTATACCATGTGTCACGCCTTGGTGCTATTATTGACAGCGATATACGGATCGCAGACATGTGGGTCATTCAGCTTCGCTGGATCTTTATTCAGATATCCCCTCTTCACACCCTCAAGGTAGGACCTTTGGGCATGCATGAGCATTGATCAGGTCGATATAGAGGGGGGTACAGGCCATTGACGTGCGAGATCCCCGCGGTGGAGTTGGATATTTCTACTTTGAAGTTCCAGAACTGTAATGGGGGCCACATCAGCACCACACCAGGGGGGTGCGAGAAGAGGAAACGGACGCACCAGCCACCCAGCGCTGATAAAATACATGAGGCGACCGGCGGACTCCTCGATTAGCTAATAGATTACCTTAATTACTTAGCCGCTCCTTTAGTTTTTCTCTCGCGCGTTCGAACGGGGTATACACGATATATCCGAATTCATTCTTTTGCCTTGACGCTGCCCGGACCTGTTTGGACGAGAATTCGACAAGCGCCCCTGCTATACGAGAACTTTTGTGCGTCGGCCCACTTGTATAAGAAGTCTTCCGAACTGCGACAAACTGTGTCGGGAGGCCCCACTCTGCGCGAGCGTGTGTGCAGTCATGTCTTCGCGCATTCACTATTCCGACGGCATACTATTTTGGAAACACGTCGACCGGGTGCACGCTTCTGCCTGACACCCTGCGTCGATCCTCGGCGCTCAATTGAGATAGTATTTCCGTGCTTAGCCTCTTCAAGTATCAACCGTCCTTTCCCGGGGATATGCTTTCGGCTCGGCCCAATAACATGCAAATGGCAGTGACCCCCCGTTCTTTTGTGGACTGTCCCAAACGCACCTTCAAAAAAGAGGAAACAGGGATCTCAACAGCGTAGAGGAAAGGCGATCGAGACGCGTCGGAGCTACCCCTTGTACTTGTTTGTCGATGCTGGAATCGGGGGCTGTTGCGGTGGCAGCGTGCGGTGATAACCAAAATAACTTGTTCCCTCAGACTCTTTTAAATAATGCACAATATTTACTACCATACATACATAGCTCCTACACCCCTCAGCATCCCATCTTTACGCCGTCGTACGGCCCACTGTGGTCGCCCTCATGGCCATCAAATATACTCGGCACGTCTCCAACAATACAGTCGCTGTTCGTATTATCTTGCCCTACAGCACAGCTAGTCGAATATTATGTCATATAAAGTGCACGGCACACACCTGGGCATGAGACCCACACGCCCGAGTCTTGGATGTGCACCTCGCCCGAGGGGTGGTGGTACCCGAGGAAGAGACCTGTTGTGCACTTGCATCAGCCTGCTATACCGGCCCCCGAGCTTGAGGGGTGCTCACCGGGAACGATCGGGACAATGTCCTCCCTGAAATACAAGCCCAGTTACTACTCGCGCTAGGGCGCTATTAGCGCTCACCTGTTGTTAATATGCGTCAAGGACAGGTGCGCGTCGACGTAGTTCGCGAATGCCTGGTTACCGACCTGCACAGCGTCAGAGGAGTGAGACTCGCACTAGTACGAGGAGGGAGAAGGCCTACTCGAGGCATGGCGTATCCGATTGTGGTAAATGTCGCACTGGGGATGTGGAGCGGGAGGTACACTCCGTCCAACAGGGCAATTGCCGCACCTGCGCGAGTCAATTAGCATATATCGTCTCCAGACAAACGAGAACGAGGGTGGCATACCAAGAGAATGCCCGACGATGGTGACATGTGTCGCAGAGTGTGTGGCCATGGCAGTGCGGACGGCTGCAAGGATCTGGGTCGCAGTCCTGTATTCAACTGATCAGCCGCGCACCACGCAAGGAGCACTAAGGTAAACGTACTTGGCTTGCTCGTTGGCGAACCCGCTGTGCACCTCGACGGAGCTGCTAATGCCAGGGAACAGCGTTGGGTCGAGTGACTCCTGGAAGACATTCGCGTCCGTCGCAAGGGCATCTCTGAAGGCCGGTTATTAGGGTGGTTAAATGGATGGGGGGCCTACATTTGGGATGTATCTGTCCCCTGGTGCGCGACGATCACCGAATTTTGCGCGGAGAGTATCCGACGTACCCTGGGAGCCAGCACATGTAATTAGTCCATGTGTACACAGACACGTAGAATGATACTCACAGAACTGCGTGGACGCGCCATCACCACCGATGCCACGGGCGCGAATCCCGCATTCGCATCGCAATTCGCTGCGCAGAACATTAATACCATAAATATGCAGCAACAGCAAGGAAACAGGCGCACCACCACAGTTCCAGGACAGAGTCGTGCGGCGCGCAATATGCCGCGCTCGCAAAGTACGTGAACGGCTTGTACGCGGAGATCTGGGGCGCGGCGAGCGGGGGATGCTCTGGCGAGCTTTCAGCGAAGCAGGCGCGGCGCTCACAATGAGGACAGCAGATACTACAGAGACGAGCCTCGTAAGGGTGGAGCTGGAGATCAACATCATTATCTGCGCGAGGTGATTGGGAGTAGGACTCGGCCTGATGCGCGGATCCCCACACTGGGTTTTATCATGGCTGGGGTGGGGGGCAAATCGACACGCATCCCGAGTAGTGTGAGAACTCGGGCGCTTCTGGAGCAGTTTAACGCAGAATCCTCGACATACGACCTCGGATGCGAGAAACACACACCGCTAGATGGCTGGGGTGAGGGCGAGTCGGCACGCATCCCGAGTAGTGTGAGAACTCAGACGTTCCCGGTGCAGCCTAGCGCAGAATCCTCGTCATACAGCCTCGGATGCGAGAAATGCACACCGCTAGAAGGCATTCTGTGCGTCAGGCGCGAAGAGGCCATTTTCATTATCAGTGTATGCAAATGAGTAGACGGTGAAAGGTCACGAGCATATGATCCCGTCGCGTCGCCTAGCGGCTGCAGCACTGATGCATCTGGAGAATAAGCGGCGACGAGTCGTCGGGCACATGATCTCTCTCCGGCTTACCACCGCCAGCCCACATCGCCCTGGAGCCAAACCTTCTAGCTTCAAGCTTCAAGACTCACCACGACAGCGACAGCTGCAGCAGTAAATACTCACCACGCATATGGCTTTACTTCCAGAACACAAACCACCTGCCCAAGAATCCAAAAATAAATTGTGTCAATAAATCTTCAACACTAAAATCGCATACTACAGCTACGGCCCCGACGTGGCGCCACTGGCCTTGTCAGTGTGCCACGTGTCACGCCTTGGTGCCATTATTGGCAATGATATACGGATCGCAGACATGTGGGTCATTCAGCTTCGCCGGATCTTTATTCAGGTATCCCCTCTTCACACCCTCAAGGTAGGACCTTTGGGCATGCATGAGCATTGATCAGGTCGATATAGAGGGGGATACAGACCATTGACGTGCAAGATCCCCCGCGGCGTCGGATATCTCTACTTTGAAGTTCCAGAACTATAGCACGGGGCTACATCAGCACCACACCAGAGGGGTGCGAGAAGAAAAAGCGGACGCACCAGCCACCCAGCGCCCTTGCTATATGAGAACTTTTGTGCGTCGGCCCACTTGTGTAAGAAGTCTTCCGAAGCAGCAAACTGTGTCGGGAGGCCCCACTCTGTGCGAGCGTGTGAGAGAAATGTGATGCTGAGAAGCTAGTACACGTACCTCCGAACCACAGAGGGCTGTTGTTCAGCTCGGCGTCCGCCTCGATGCGGTTAAGATCTGTGCTGGCATTAAACACACATGGGCCAGGAAGCGGGAAGCAGGGCTTACTGCAGACGCTGGTCAAATATGCATTTTCGTTGGCATCTGCCACACCCTGCATCGGAGCGTCAGAAAGGATTAGACTTGGGCATATGGGTGGGCATAGTTACCCCAAAGCTGTACTTGTCGTAAGCACAGGTGGAATATAATTAGCGCGATGCACTCACGAGTAGTACAAGTGGTTGTCGTAGCCCTGGGGTCCGATTTTTGCGTCAGCGGGGTTGCTCGGGCTGTTGTGTTGCCAGTTGATATCCATGAAGCTGTATCCCTGTCAGATGGTCCCACAAACAACCGTGTGCATGTATGCGCACTTTGTGATCAGCGGCTCCCGATTTGCGCCGGACGACGACCGCGCCCCTCCATCAATAGCGATACTCAGGAGGAGCCGTGCGACGATAGGGATAGAATCCCGTAGCACAGATTGAACCTCGGTGCTGAACTCGGGGGTGCTCGCGGCCTTATTGAACCCTTCGGTCATATTGAGGGACGCGGGCAGCGGGGTAGCTTTGAGCTCGGGGGTTACGATGCCCAAAGCGAACTCGGTGGCTCGGACGGTCTGCACAAAGTTTTTCTGGACTGGGCGGGGTTAGCGGACGCCACGTGAGGAAGGGTGAACCTACAGTCGCCGTATCCGGGAGTCTGAGTCGCGTCCATGATCGGCTCGTTTACCGCCTCGATGGCGGCGACGGTGCTGAAATCGGGATCAAGGTGCGACATCGTCGTCATTACGGCTGTCCACATCAGGGCGCGATGGTAATTGTAGGGTGTCTGTACCGGAATTAGAATGTGTTAGGTCATTATTGGAAATCCTCACATAGAATTGAACGTCGTTGGTGCATCTAAGCTAGGGTTAGTATAGAGGAGAGAGCTAGACTGAGAATACACACCTGCCAGTGAACATTTGACCTGCGGTTTGGACGCCTGGCAGGGCGTGATGATCAAGAATAACCTTGATGCCCGCTGCTTTGAGTTGTTTGAGCCCGCGACGCTAAGCCAATTAACCTATGATCACAAGAACGAAGGAAGCAACATACCAATTGGTCGAGCCCACCCCTTGGGTAGAACTCTGTCGTGCGATCAACCAGGTCCTCAACAAGCCAGTAGCCGAGCTGGATCACATCAGTCAAGCCCACATCAGAATATGCCTACATACAGGGATGCGAACGGTGTTGATGCCCACATTGACGAGGGCATCAACATCAGCTTGATTAAACCATGTCGACCTGATGACGCATTGACCATCATACAGACAACGGGTCGATGATGAGATGCATACCAGTGCTGTTTAAACTTGGCGTCAACGGTCGTTGGAAAGGCCTTTGCAAAGGCACTGGGGATCCATCAATCAGTAGGGTCCCATGGAATGTGGTGGGCGTACAATTCAGAGGCAATACATGTCGAACAGTCATTACACGTTTGGCCACCCATCGCAGCCCATTCTGTGGGGCATCAGACTCCATTTAGAGAAAAAAGTTGGAGGAGGTCACCTGCAGGCAGCATCCACGCCTCCAGGACAAGCCTTGGAGTAAAGTAAGCCCGAGAAGCAGCAATACACACGGATGTATACACACCAAGAGCCGAGGTTGACGCCATATATTTTGTCAGGCAGCCCTGCCCGAACACCCAACAACGTCAGGGAGACTGTAGCGATATACAAAAGGAAGGAATGCATTGATTCGCGGGAGTAAAACGAGTGGAAGGCGGGGCTTTATGTGCCCCCCGGCCGCGCGACGCGAGAAAACTTTCTAAAGGAGTGTGAGGAAGGCGGTCTAAGGCCTCAGGACGAGAAAACGCGTGTTGGAGAGGTCACGGCGGCTGCTGGGTGACGTGGTGAAGCCTTCTCTTCACTCAAAAATGGCGCGAGCATGCTGGAGTCCGATAAGAAGCCGAACAGCGAACCTTCTTTTTGAGTCACCGGACTTAACGGTCATTGTGAGCCTCATGTTCTGGTGTGGTGGATGCCAGAGCGGAGAGTGTGTCGGTCCGGTGCAATCCCACACATGCACACAACGTTCGAATTCATCGTGGAGCCGGGTGCCACCGGATAGTTTGAGCTCGAGGCCACATGTGGGAGTCCCGGTTGAGCGAGTAAAGTCAGAGTTTCATCCAAACGGTTAGGTTACAATTGTCCCCGCGGATGGATTTGTGCACTTTAGCTCTCAATGCACTGTCATCGCGGCTTCCACTTGTCATGGAGTTGCCGAGGTCGAGTTCATCGAGCGTCATGTGGCGTGAGAAATTCCTGGGCTTTCAATTTAGTTGGCCTCGGCCCATATGGTATTATTGGGAACTTACTTCGCAGCACAGTGTGGACCGCACTGGGAGGCTACCGCATGCATGGCGCGTCCGTCTCGGAGTCGCACAATTTGCCATTCATGCCACCGTGCAGCTGCTGAAGCCGATCGACATATATGGGCACTGCAGATATCATCTCCCATCGGCATAACTCCCCTCGAGTCCCTGGCTCCAACCTATTTCATCCACCACCCACTACTAGCACCTAGTATGGGCTATCGCGTGCCTATACCCTCTTCTCCCATAGTGCAGATGGACACCGACTCCTGGTGGGGTCGATCCCACTCTCAAAGCGCACCCTGGCTAACAGCGGCGCCCCACTGGCGGTGCGCGTGGCAGATCGTCGTCGTGGGCACCTAGAAACAGTTCCTTGCTGTCGATCACCGTGTCGAGGCACATCAAATGTTGGCGTGAATGCGCAGGAACCACCGAAATCCCAGGTACTGAGATATCATACAAACCAGCAAGTTTGGTATCCAGATATTTATCACAAGCCAGCAGCAGATATTATGGGGTTCGGTCCGAAGATGCTTATCTTAATTGCTGCGCCCGTGTGTCAAAGGTCCATCATCAAGCTAGATTTTTGATCTCTCATCTCAACCTGGGTGCGAGAACGCTTCCACCCAGGCCAACATTAGTGCGGAGTGGTGCTGGCGCCAAAGCCTCAAGCTCACTACCCCTTCTGGCTCTGGTGGCTCGACGGGCTTGAGTATAGACAGTATAGTCTACATGAGAGTATACACGTATATATTCAGAGTTAACCATCTATCGATCATGATCATGATCATCCATCATATTCTGTCGCGTCAAACCTCGTCCAAACAACAGCTTCTGCAACAGCCTCTACGACAACTCAACACCCAACGCCCGAGCGATCCTATGTAGCTAGATTATAAAACCCCACCAGATGATCGACAATCGCCATTCGCCTTCGCCTTCTTCTTTCCTTCACTCCACTTCCCCTTAATTTTATTACTATAACGGCTGTGCCGTCTGGAATGGTACCCATGGACCTCCTCCTCTTCTCCCTCTTTCTCCTCGGCTCGCTCGAGCTCGCGTGGGCCGTGCCGCTCCTCGACGCGCGGGCGAGTATCACCACACTCAGCAGCGCGCAGATCTCCGCATTCAAGCCCTTCTCATTCTACGCGACCACTGCGTACTGCAGCCCTGCTTCCATCCTCGCGTGGTCTTGCGGCAGTACGTCCTTTGATATTCTATCTACTGACTCGTGCTAAGCTGTTGGTGCACAGCTAATTGCAAAGCGAACCCGACGTTCCAGCCGATCGCGGCGGGTGGGAACAGTGTGGACGTGCAGTTCTGGTACGTGGGGATCGACCCCACGCTTAAGGTACGCCCAACCCCTGCAACTACACTTTGAGCTGCGTACTGACCGCGCGCAGACCATCATCGTGGGACACGAGGGGACGACTCCAGACAAAATGTGAGTCCCACCGCGCTCGGTGTGCTGCGGGCCTGATGTAGGAGCAGTGTTCCACTATTTACCGACGCAAATTTTATCCCGGACAAGTTGAACGCAACGCTTTTCCCTGGCCTTGATAGCGCGATCAAGGTGCACAGCGGGTTCGCGGACGAGCATGCCAAGTGAGTGTAACTTTGTCCTGACATTGGCGCATAACGCTAACACGCACAGGACGGCGACGTCCGTGCTGGCTGCAGTTAAGTCCGCGATGAAGAAGAGTGGGCTGAAAAGTATCACACTTGTGGGACACTCACTCGGCGCGGCCCTGACCTTGCTTGAAAGCGTGTACCTCCCACTGAACATCCCCGGGGCGACGTTCAAGACAATCGGGTATGGCATGCCCAGGGTCAATCGCACGTCTCAACGTCGGGCGCTCTGTATGCTGACGCTTTGCGCTAGGTGGGGAACCAGGCGTTCGCGGACTTTGTTGACAAGAACACGCAGCTGACGCATATCAACAACCAGTACGCGGTGTTTTGTGTCTGCGAGTCATACTCATGCGTACATTTAGACAAGATTTCGTGCCTATTTTACCTGGTGCGTCCACACCCCTTCGAGGGTACGAGTCTTATATCCCCGCCTAGGCCGCAATGAGGGTTTCCATCACCCCCAAGGTGAAAAACACATCCAAAATGACTTGTCATGGGTCGACTGCCCTGGTTCGCGCCTCTCCTCTCCAATATGGTCACCCCTCAACTTGTTTACAGGCCAAGACAACACGGACAAGAAGTGTATCGTGGGGGACGTCCCCAACTTCTTCAAGGGCAACGTCCAAGACCACCTTGGTAGGCACCCCCATTTTACTGGGCCTGCAGTCTGACGCCCCTTCTCCAGGGCCGTACGATGGTGTAAAGATGGGTTCGGCGACGTGCTCCAGCTGAGTTCGTTCGTGTAATTGACGCAAGACCTCTAAAAGTCTCTATGGGGCGAATCAGAAAAGGAAACGCGTGTCCGGATTATCATTTTCGATTTTGACGGTTTTTATTCGGGTTCTGGTTCCATGTGTTAGAAAAGCAGTAGGTTACATATGAGCAGTTGATGGATGGTGTGTTAGAGTGTACCAATCCTACTAGTAATCATCGATCTCGTTGTCACCCAAAGCCTCGGCGGTAGCCTTCCTCAGTCGTGGCCTCGATCCTGATGCTATATTTTGAGCTGGATCATTGAACATTCAAGTCCGGGAATATGTACTTGATGATATTGCTATACTGACATGTGTTTATTGGAAGATTGGTGTACTGTATCATCATTCAAGTTGACTATTGCGCAACAAATTCCTGGCCAACCGACTCGGAGGTCGACCGGCGCACCACAATTGTAATCCGGATGCATCAGGTGCGGATACACAGGAACCATCTACAGCCACATAATCGCTGCAGTAGATAGTACCAGTTTACCCATAAGTATCCACGACTGGCGGGTAGACACACCGTGGGATCCCGGTCCGGGAACGTCTGATAATCATGCAGTGTAGCTTGTCGACTGCATGTCATGATCAAAAGTCCACGGGGTTGGCATCATCACAGATTCTTTGATTCTGTGTTTGTTTCACATTGGCCTTGACAACCTCGAACCCGGGTGCAAGAATGCTTCCTTTCTTCCAGACTGCTAGCAGGGGGCAGCACTAGTGTATTACTGTATCGCCAGGCCTTGGGCTTGCTCTGGCTTTGATGCGTCGGGCGGGCACGAACATGTAATCTAAACCCGGGTGTATGTATCCAGTTCCGTCCAATCATGATCACCCATCGTATCCTGTCGCGTCAACACCTCGTCCAGGCAACAGCTGCAACAATCTGACACTCCCACACAATGTCCCAGCGATCTCGGCTAAACTACTTATAAAACCCCACCGGGTGGTTGGTGATCGCCATCCGTCTTCATCCCCATCTTCTTTCCTTCTACTCCACTTTCGCTTTACTATTATTATTCTGCCGTCTGGAATGGCACCCCGGGTCTCCTCCTCCTCTCCCTTTCCCTCCTCGGCTCGCTCGAGCTCGCCCACGCTGCGCCGTTCCTCACCGCGCGACAGAGTATCACCGCGCTCAGCAGCGCGCAAATTACCGCATTCAAGCCCTTTTCCTTCTACGCGACCACCGCATACTGCAGCCCCGCCTCCATCCTCGCGTGGTCCTGTGGGAGTACGTGAAACCAATGTCCGCTTGGCCCTCGCTGACGGGTGCACAGCTAATTGCGACGCGAACCCGACGTTCCAACCGACCGCGTCGGGTGGGGACGGCGTGGACGTGCAGTTCTGGTACGTGGGGATCGACCCCACACTCAAGGTACGCCCTGTCCATGCACGCTACGCCTGCATCATGTTGACCCGGTATAGACTATTATCGTAGGACACCAGGGGACAGACCCGGAGAAAATGTGAGTCTCACTGCAGTCGGTATGCCAAGCCAAGTCCTGACGCTTTGGCAGTGTGCCGCTATTGACCGACGCAGACTTTTTCCTAACCAAGCCCGATGCAACACTCTTCCCTGGGCTCGACAGCGCGATCGAGGTGCACAACGGGTTCGCGGACGAGCATGCAAAGTAAGTTTATATTCAGTCGTATTTAGCGCGCAACGTTGACGGGTGCAGGACCGCGACGTCTGTACTGGCGGCCGTGCAGTCTGCGATGACAAAGAGTGGGCTGAATGATATCACGCTTGTCGGGCACTCCCTCGGCGCGGCCCTCGCCCTGCTCGAGAGCGTGTACCTCCCGCTGAACATCCCCGGCGCAACGTTCAAGACGATCGGGTATGGCTTGCCCAGGGTCAGTTGCATGCTTGATTGTTCGCCTTGTATTTACAATTGCGTTGCAGGTGGGGAACCAGGCGTTCGCGGACTTCATTGACAAAAACGTGCAGTTGACGCATGTAAATAACCAGTACGCCGATATTATGCGTCTGCGGGCTGTACTCACGTAATGGATTTAGGCAGGACGTAGTGCCCACTATACCAGGTGCGTTCCATCCGCTCGAGGGGGGGACGAGTCTCACGTCTCCGCATAGGCCGCTTTCTGGGCTTCACTCACCCTCAAGGTGAAAAACACATCCAAGACGACTTGTCATGGCTCGACTGTCCTGGTCTGCGCTTCCCATCTTCAACGTGATCGCCCTGCTCATCACGTTAACAGGCCAAGATAACACTGACAAAAAGTGCTCCACGGGCGACGTCTCCAATGTCTTTGAGGGTAGCATCCCGAATCACCTCGGTAAGCACCCCCTTTTACTGCGCCTGGCGCCTGGTGGTCTGATGCCCCTCCCCCAGGACCGTACGATGGTGTGCAGATGGGCTCCGCGACGTGCTCCGGTTGAGGTTGTTCATATAATTGACCCCGCGATCGCTGGTAAAATAAATAGGGTATTTAGGGTTGATGATAATGGATCCACGTTAGGCTTATTCGATGTGGTCAGCCTCAGGGTGGTGGCGTGGCGTTCGAAAGCGATCAGCCTGGGATAAGATCATGTTTTGAGAGCGGATAAGAAAAAGTGGTTGACAGGTGATCGATAAGCCCAGCAAGTCTTCTACTTGAGTCACCAGACCTAAGAGGCAGTCGGCGAGCCTCATGTGTCTCTTCTTGAGGTATGATGAGGGCCAGAACGGGGAGTGTGCCGGTCTAGTATAATCTCATACACGATGCGTATGACCACAACGTTTATCACATCATGCACTGTACAGAAGCTGCAGCTGAAAACCTTTGGTTGACCGATCCCGCACCCTCCAAAAAACGGTTCTCCGGGATTGTGCGCAGCAAACGAAGAGCCCATGAAGCCTTGAATATTTCGAGGGAGATGTCGAGGGGCAACTTCTGGAAGCTTGACTGAAATGCAGGTACGAAGAATGGTGCTGGTGTTTTTTGGATAGCAGGAAGACTGTACCACACGATATGATAATCAGTCGCATCCAGAGGGCCTCGAGCATAGCCTGGACAATTTGGCCCACACTCTTGATGGCCCGCACTTTATCCTGCCTGGTGAAGAGCTTCCGTTAGTGTAGGATGTAGGTGGCAAGTGACGTCCGAATGGCCGGTGGAGTTCTTCTAATTTCCCCCGAGGACCCCATTACACGAGGTTCCAACGCCTTCACTGAATAGCACAGCGGTTCAGGTCACAGTCAGTTGGGCACAGGAACTATCACGCACTTTGATCGAAAAACATCAGAGCTGATTTAGCGACAACGATAATCCATAGTGATGTGGAAAAAGGTATGATTCGTGCTGAATGGAGGGTGTGGGGATAGACCGGACACCCAGACATTGTGCGGAATATGTTTAACTGCGGATCTAGTGGCATGTGCAGGTGGGTGGTAAACTAAAATGGTAGACGTCGTTGGGGGTGTTTGGCCATTTAATAGCTCAGGCAGTGAGACCAGAGCATTTCTTCACTATTTGGTAAATCCGTCCGGAACAAATAACTTGGGTGACAAGAATCACAATAATGTCAAGCTGTCGCTTCAGCTTCAACTTTGCTTGTCCAAACCATCAACATCTCCCCTACAGCCTGCCCCACTACGGAAGCTGGCGATTCTTGATTGAACATATGGCCACCTGACCACAGGCCACAGGCACTAAGGACTACCCGGATGAATGGGCCTGGTCAGTAGTTACCATGGTCCTTGATTAACCGAGTTCGCCGATCTACATGCTAAAAATAAGCCAGGATGAGATATCAAAAGTCGTCGCGTGAATGCGCAGAAACCACCAAAAATTCCAGGTACTGCATCATAATTACTGTGGCGTATACCAACAAACTGCAACGCGGCTATCTTTTGATATCATAGACCAGCGGTAGCTTGACGTAGCATGGGATCCCGGTTCCCTGATATATAGCATAGCTTGTCGAACCTGTGTGTCCAAAGCCGCGGGAAATTGGCGCCATCGCGGGTTCCTTGACCTCATATTTGTTTCACAACAGCCTCGAACCTGTAAAATGCTTCGAATTTCTTCCCATCTGACTAGCAACGCCAGCGACGTTAACGGGTAGTGATCACGGATAAACGCAGGTGCGGCAGCACTACCGTGACAATACAGACGCCCATAATTTTCATTAGACTATATCCCATCCTCACATGTACCAACCCGGCCACAACCTCCGCTCCCATTGTTCAAATTCTTGACGGTAATTTGATGTTAGTCACGAAATAGGTTTACTTGGAGACCCAAATTTCAGTTAAATTGTTCTTCACTACGAGAGTCAGCATGAGGCCCCCGAGATGAGCGGGTTTGGAACCCGCGGGACCCACACCCGCCCACAACTCGTACTCATGCGCGCGGGTAAGGGGAGGCCTAAAGTCACCCGCGGATTATCTGTTAATGTCTTAGCACTAGTATGAAGCAACACTGGCTAGTATCCTAGTCCTTATGGTCGCTGCCTCTCTGGCTCTAGTGGCTCAGCGGGCCCGAGTACTACGGCACAAACCATAGTTCTGCGTCAAAGCAGGGCCCTCATCCCGTCTGATCATGATCATTTGTTTCACCAACACCTCGTCCAGACAATAGCCGCCGCAATGACTCAACATCCAACACGCCCACAAAGCGTTGACGCCCCAGTGATCCCAGCAGCCGCGAGACTATAAAGTCCCGCAGGACAATCGATGATTTGCCCCATCTTTTTCGTTGCCTTCCTTCCTTTCCAATCCACTTTTCTATTCGCACCTGCATTATTTTACTGTCTAAAATGGCATTTCCAGGCCTCCTCCTCCTCTCCCTCCTCGGCTCGCTCGAGCTCGCCCACGCTGCGCCTTCCCTCGACGCGCGGCAGAGCATCGCCGCACTCAGCAGAGCTCAGATCTCCGCATTCAAGCCCTTCTCATTCTACGCGACTACCGCATACTGCAGCCCCGCCTCCATCCTCGCGTGGTCCTGCGGTAGTACGTCTCTTAACGCCCTGTCCACTTGCCTGAGCTAAGCTGATGGGTGGATATCTAGCTAATTGCAATGCGAACCCGACGTTCCATCCGATCGCGGCTGGCGGGGATGGCGTGGACGTGCAGTTCTGGTACGTGGGGATCGATCCCACACTCAAGGTATACCCGCTCTCTAAGTCTTTCCCACCGCACCTGTATGCTGACCACTCGCAGACCATCGTCGTGGGACACCAGGGGACGAACCCGGAGGCAATGTGAGTGCCGCCGCGGTCGATGTGCTGGGCCGAGTCCTGATGCTGTGGGCAGTATCCCGCTACTAATCGACGGAGACGCTCTCCAGATCCGGCTCGACGCGACGTTATTTCCCAACCTCAACAGCACGATCGGGGTGCACGCCGGGTTCGCGGACGAGCATGCCAAGTAAGTTTATATATAGTTGTATTTAGCGCGCAGCGCTGACGGGTGCAGAACCGCGACGTTGGTGCTGGCGGCCGTGAAGTCCGCGATGACAAAGAGCGGGCTGAATGATATCACACTTGTCGGGCACTCCCTCGGCGCTGCCCTCGCCCTGCTCGAGAGTGTATACCTCCCGCTGAACATCCCCGGCGCGACGTTCAAGACGATCGGGTATGGCTTGCCCCGGGTTAGTTTCACGATCATATGTGCGTGCTGTGCGCTCACACGTTTGTGATACAGGTAGGGAACCAGGCGTTCGCAGACTTTATTGACAAGAATGTGCAGTTGACGCATATCAACAACCGGTATGCCAGTATTATGTGTGTGCGAGCTGTACTTATACAGTGGACGTAGGCAGGACCTAGTGCCCACTATACCAGGTGTGTTCCACCCGCTCGAGGGGGGGTACGAGTCTCACGTCTCCGCGCAGGCCGCTTTCTGGGCTTCCATCACCCTCAAGGTGAAAAACACATCCAAGACGACTTGTCATGGCTCGACTGTCCTGGTCCGCGCTTCCCATCTTCAACGTGATCGCCCTACTCATCGCGTTAACAGGCCAAGATAACACTGACAAAAAGTGCTCCACGGGCGACGTCTCCAATGTCTTCGAGGGCAGCTTCTCGAACCATCTCGGTAAGCACCCTTTTTACTGCGCCCGGCGCCCGCTGATCTGATCCTCCTTCCAGGACCGTACGATGGTGTGATGATGGGTACGGCAACGTGCTCCGGCTGAGTTTGTTTGCACAATTGTTACCTATTGTTACTCGCGATCGTTATTAAAATAAATAGGGTGTTTACAGCAATTTGCAGAATGATATAGCGCTTTGCAAAAAATGATGTATAGCCGGAGTTCCAACTTTATTGGGCTCCACCTAGTTATTCAAGCAGGCGCCCGTAGGCGCTCAATGACAAAGACATGGTGTTTCCCTTTTATATTAATATATGTACTTAGAAGGAGGCCACGAGCCAACTGGCGGCACCCGGCATCATGAACAATGTCCATAATCAGGGTGAGAGTGCATCGGGAAAATTCAGGACATGGCGGCAATACAGCGCTTGCGACCACTCAGTATCTGCTTTTGCGCTGATCAGTGATGGTACGATCTCAGTAATACCTCGAGTGTATTGTTGCGGTGGGTGGAGGTCATCAGGGCGGTGCATTACGGGATTTAGATCATGAATTCTGTGGTGCCGTTCAAACCTGAGTGGTGCCTATTATATAATAGTGGGGCAGACGTCATTGCCGTTTTTGCCGGTTTAAACTCCGAGTAGGCTGAAAATTTCGGGGCGCTATATCATTCTGCAAATTGCTGTAGTAGGATTAGTAATTTTAATGGATCCACGTTAGTCATACCCAATGTGGTCAGCTTCAGGGTGGTATGATGGTGTTCGGACGCGATCAGCCTGGATCATGTTTTGAGAGCTCCCAAAAAAAGTGGTTGATAGGTGATTGAGCATGGAACAAGGTCAGTAGTATCATCACAACGGTCAACATGAGGGACTTTATTAGGCATAAAGATGCCGGCGGGTGTACCGTGGCCCTGCCGCGATTGTGCATCCCCACGGCCGGGGGGATGCATGCAAGGGCCGACAAACGCAAGACGGGTGTCAAGGGTACTGGTGTGAGCGCTCAATCAGCCAAAGGAGATGTGGCGGGAGAAAGTGGCCCGGCCACGTGGGTTGATGTTGGAATCAGCGATGGATGTGGGTTCTCTGGTAATAGTATACACATGCAGTGGGATGGGTAAATACAGACACAGCCGAACTTTTACCGCCACGGCCTTGCCCCACTGTTGGCAGCGCCGTCGAGGACGATAGCGACGACGACCGAAAGTGCATCCACGCAACCGAGGTACTAGACATCAGGATCGAGATCTCAGCTCAGGTTCGCCCCGTCTCTGTCCCAGGACATATCAACAGCTTATGTCGTGGTAATTTTTTTTCTGAATACTCTCAGTGTCTTCTTCTACCCACCATCACAATTAACTGCTCAGTGCCAGCGCTGACACCCGACTTGAGACTTGGAAGAGCATGACAGATGCTGCCAACCGCCTTTCATTCCTGCCAGTCGGACGAAACCGGCCACATCAAGCACCCATGGGCCCGCGAATGAGTGCTCGATACCAGCGCTCCACCGATAACATCCGCTACTCTGATACATCCACTGGCTCGCAGCATTCCCATGATTCGGTTTCCTCCAGCTCTGCACCACCATCACCCACGTATCGCCATTCATTATCACCTATCCCAGACGATTCAAAATTACTCCCAGTCATTTCCGAACTAGCCCCCCAACACCCCCCGACCACCCCCAACAGAACTACGACAGTCCCCTCCCCCTCCCCTTGCCGTGAAGCCTGTGCCCAAAATCCCAAGCCTCGACCCCCCAGCCGAGATCAAGTTTGAGACTTCCCCAGTGTCTTGGAAAGGTCTCTCTCACGAGGCAGCCTTATGTACGTCCCCGCCCCGCTGCCCGTGCCCCACTCACCCCCAGCAGGGACACTCAGCTCGCGCGAACTGCAGGACATTGTCTCCCGCGCCATCCGCAACTCCGCCCGCGAGTCCTTCGTGCGACTCGTCTCAATCGACAATCTCGATCATGTGCTCCCCGCTGAGCTCGGGCGCCTGCACGACTTTAAGCGTGCTGCGCAGGCTAAGTACCGTTTCCAGGTGCAACGTCGTACGATGCTACTGCGCGCGCTCAACTCTGCGGCGCCCAGCGATAAGAATGACGAGGACGGAACACCGGTCGTGAGCCGTCTGACGAGGCAGCTCTGTGAGACGATCAGAGACTGTGATGCGTGTCTAGAAGAGGTGCTTGGCGTTTCGGATCAGATTGCCCAAATCACAAGGCTGATTGATGTGCATTGGGCAAGCGCACTTGCCGTGGCCCTGCGAAAAGTATGTTATCCGGTTCTAGGCCAATCCAGTGCTGATGGCCCATCCTGCAGCTAAACACGAGCTATGGCAAGCGAACGGCAAACCTCAACACGGCAAATGAAAGGATTAGTCAGCTCGAAGCGGAGCTCTCGGATGCGTGGAAGGAGGCAGAGAGGATGGCACGCGAGATGGATGACTTTGACGCTGTTGTGTCGGAATACGAAGATGAAGGCGAGGCGGTCATCGAGCGAGCGGAGATCGTATCGGTCCCCACCTCCCCCGCTCCCAACGCCTCCATGTCACTTCTCAGAATTGAGCCCATGTCTCCACGCCATCCCCCCACCACCGAGCCGGACGTGCCCGATTCCGCCAGTGTACGGAGTATGAAGAGTATGCGCAGCGGGCGCAGCGCACGAAGCACCCGTGATGGCACCCGACTTGGCCTCGTCACCGCCGCTAAAACGCGAAGTCACCGCGCGTCCAAGGGCAGCCTGCGCCTCCCGGGTGGGCGTGGCACCGCCTCGCGCCCGCAGACCCCGCCCATCCCAGATCTGCCTCCCGCATTCACCTCCGCGCCCCTGGCAGGTGGGATGCCCAACCCCTGGTCATCGGCGATAGCGGCTGCTCAACCGAGAAGGAGGGTCAGCTTGGAGGATATCATGGTCATGATGCGCCCCGCTGCATCCATACAGCCGAACGCCACCGTCGACGATATATACATCCGGCCGCAGCTCACAAGTAACGATATCGAGGTGGTACCCAGAACGCCGCCGCACCCCAAAGCCGTCGACGACATCCACCTCCTCCCCCCGCGCTACTCTGCCGAGGGTACGTCCCCCTTCCCCCTTGTATCGCCCTAGCTCATGTGATTCCAGAAACGGCGAGTGCAGAGATCCCCTCGATATGGTTGCACGCGGACGCGCCAAAGACCCCTGCGGAGCGCGTCGAGTCGCTGCTCCAGCAGCAACAAAATACTGCAAAGACGAGCTCATACCACAAGCTCAAAACGCTCACAAAACGCTATTCGCTCCCCTTTCCCCTCTTCCACTCCAAGTCGCTGCAGGTGCGGCCTCGGAGCGAGTAGCGTGTATGGCTGTGATCGCCTTATTCATGGACTCTTAGACGTTGGTTTCGGTGTAATGGTGGATAGTGCTATTGTACACTAGTAATGTGCCTGGTACCCACCGCGTACTTCTCATACCCCCGGATCTCGTTGCTTTTATTTACCCAATGTATTCTATGCGCGTGCTCAAGGGATGGATATCGGTGGTGCATGTATATTCCACATGCTTATGACATTGATACATACTATCACGGGTGGTTACAATCAATGTATATCCCATCATTCATGGGCTCATTGTCAGCGACGACGGTTGGGACGGGACGGCCACTTTGGCGGCGTATTCGGGGACGCAACCCTTGACGCTTGCTCTGGTAAACGGTCCGGTCTGTCGGCGTGGACCCACCCTTGTGGAGGCTGATCATGATGTGGCATACGGCATGTCACCGCGGCACGGCAGAGCCTAAAACTGCTGAGCTTTACGCGACATTTATCAACATTTTATGGCAGACTGCAGTGGGCGCAAGCTGGTGTCATCTCGCCCGGAACGCTGCTAGTCTTCAATTGGCAACAAATGTTATTTTCTCGGTGCCACTCGTCCCAGGAAAGTACCCTGGGGCACTTATGACCCCGGTCATACTCTCCGCTCAGCAGCCCCATGTCTCGCCAGACAGCGACGCGTACCGCGCTTCAAGCCGAACCTCAGGTCCCCCAGTTGTCGTGGGGCCGAGTCTTCTCGCATCCGAATATTCAAGATACAAGGGTTGTTGAATCGAGGTGCATGCCCAATGATAGCGCAATGGCCAAGCAGACGAGCGGCACGCCCCGAGTGTCAGTTTGAGTTGTCAGTTTGATTACACTTGACAGGTACATGTCATGAGTACCTGTCGTTTCGAGGGCGCGACCCCAAGTTGATCCCGGAACCTTGGACTGTTCCTGATATCCCTCCAGTTTGCGTGGTTTTGGTCGCGTTGCGTAAACACCTTGAAAAACATGGCATTTTCGCGGCACAGCTCGGGCGTCTCCAGCTGGGACGCGCCATGTCGATACGGCCTTCGATGGCTGATGTCGGTGGAGTCAACGCATTTGCGGATGTACCAGAACCTCTGGGGCGTTGGAGTGTGGACGGCAGTGTCATAGGGGTTTCCTACTAGGTATTGTGACCTGTCTGTCGTTCTTCAATACGCTTCAAACGTTACTCAGACCCCACCTGCCCTGAAGGTTAGTGGATATTATCCATTCGTTAGCTCCAGGACTCGGGCGTGCCATTTGCGTGGCTTTCGTGTCTAGGTAGGCATGGTTTTGGTGAACTCTAATATTTAAATTTACTGACAATGGTACGGCGGGAAAGACGACACCAACACCAACCATCTTCGACGAGGATGCAAGTGGTCACGCTCAGTAAAAACAAAAGTCAGGTAAATGGATATCAAAATGAGATGTAATAGTCAACTTGACTATTACATCTCAGAAATGATCTGATTTTTGACTACGCCAAGTCAGGTGAACGTCATGAAATTGGCATGCAATAGTCACAATTTCGGTCAAATCATAGTCATAATCATAGTCAAATCATAGTCAAATCATAGTCAATGAAATGTCTTACTGGGGTCATGTAGAGGTCATTCCAACATCAAATTGTAAGTCACAGAAAAGTCAATTGATATATTTAGATTATACAAAACATATCATAGTGGTTCTACTCTATTTTACTGGTACTAATACATCTACCATAACTACTATGCATGAGATCAGTAAAGGAACTATGAAACAGGCTGCTACTAGATCATGAGAAAGGAATATAGGATATGAGTATAAGAACCAGCATCGGAGGTCAGCACCAGTTTGTTCTTCTGTCCAGCAGCCATCCCATTAGTATTCCCCAGTTGGTGGTAATCTTGTTTCATCTTGTTTAGTGTAGTTGTTGGGAGATGGTGCAAGCTTGGGGGCACGGAAGGGGAAGGGACGGATTTTCGGAGGGTGGAGGTGCAGAAGCAAGACGAACAATGTGTGGCGACATGTTCATTTTTTTGGGGGCGGAGCTCGAATGGACTTGGCAGAAATTTCGTTGCTTGAGCACCCAGCACTCAATGCTTGTTCAAGCGATGAAATTTATATACAGTGCATTGGTCTGACTGTAACATGACTTATAAAATGACTGCATTGGTAACTATTTGACTAAAGATGACTTGTATATGGCATTAACATGACCCAACATGACCTCAACAAGACCTCAATTGACTTATCGTTTTTACTGAGGGTCACGACGTGCTGTTGAGGGGTGTACATATGTATGTATGGTTACTCTCTCCGTCCAGGCAAATCACGATAGCCTTGGATCTAAGAAGCAATCTCCCAACCTGAAATTAATGACCAGAACCTTAATTCGTCGCTGCGTAAAGACTTGAAGTCCGTAACATGATCTATTAAATAACAGACATCCTTGATCTATCGTTCGTATTTGTCGAATCCTCCAACCTGGGTCGGAAGCGAATCTCTCCTCCCAGTGAAATGCTTGTTGTATTCACATACTCTCTTGCCCACTGGCGCGCCGAATACCTCAGGTGCAACAACATCCGTCCAGACAAGATGGCATGGAATGCACGTTGAATACTGCATTGAAATTTGAGGCAATCGATTCCATTGTATAAACTAAACCAACTCACGATGCCAGGAGACCATCAATACCCTGCTGTGGGCCGGGACTCGGAGTAAGCATCATAACTTAAGTCAAAAATTTGCCCTTACAGCTCTTTGAATGGATATTGCTGGGTTTATGACGGAGAGGGCTGAAGCGAGTTAGCAATGTAATTGCTGCCAATACTAATCAACTGAGAACTCACCATCCAGCACAACGTAATACATTATTCCTATGGAAGAGCCTATGAGTATTGGATCTTTTAGGCGCGCGAGAGCATACCATGTCGAAAGCACTTGGAAACAACAGCTGAACGATGACCACTGTCTATCAATACCAAGTAAGCTTCACGAAGGAGGCCAAAATATAGGTAACATACCGTGCTGTGCTGCTTTGCAAAGGATAAGAGAAAGAAGAACTGAATATAGTAGTTTCAGTAGAATTTTTAATCGAGGGACCGTCATAGGACACTCATCCGAACTGCTCGCTATCCTGCCTTCGCTGATACACTACTCTACTTTTATCGTGAGTGGAATATTATAATCTATTTCACACTGCCTCTTTAGTAACGAAAGCACCGGTGTCTGGCATCCTCAAGGTGAGGTAGGGCATTCAGTCACCACTCCGCATTGTAAAGAGATGGTATCGATATCAAGCTGTGAGTAAATACAAAAGAGCTCTCCCCATTACCATGCTAAAATGAAATAGTGATGTTTCTAATCAGTGGTGGAGTTGCTGAAGGTATTTATTTCGTTGGACCTGCAAAGATTCACACATATTTATATAACCAGTGATTATGGTGGCTTGTGTTTGGGTCATGTGGGGAAGGACGCGGAAAATGGCCATTTTCCTCATAATCCTGACTGTTGGTGCTGCCGCCGCGTCCATCATTGGGTTGTACGACTACGGCAATTCAGAAACGTGCAAGTACCTCCCAACATAGTCATATAGTGAATCGTATTTTCTTACGACTCGTTGGCATTTTAGTTATTACCCTGAGCGGTCTGCCCCCAAACGTGCTAAATCAGTGTCAAATTATTACACATGGAACCCGTGGCCAGATATATATTTACTTCCTCGCGCTCGTAATACTTGAAAGTGGTGTAAAGCAATGTTCCCAGATTCCACGGTGCACTCCAGATGGAAGCAAGTTCCAACTCAAACGTTAGAAACCAATCATAAACCTGTAGTTCTAGTAAGTTAAAATTCTTGGGGGGCCCGAGACAACATACCAGCACCGCGATACTGGCCACTTCGACGAAGATGTAAAACATATCGGCGGTAGGAAGAGAAAGAAATACCATTGAAATACTGGAGTAGCGTTGGTTAGTGGTTCGCCTCCAGCCTGCAAGAGGACTAGTACTCACCGTAGCAATTTGCACCTGCTGGAGAGAAAGTATGATTTCGGTGGTACTCATGGTTGGAATGGCAGGTACTCCATGCTAGTTTTATGTCCAGAATATGATGCATTAGAGTCTGTGATTATCGCCCCTTGCGGAACGGGGTTGTGAATTTGCATTAGAACATCTAAGTGTTTCACGGCTGGGGGTGAGGAATTATGGAACCAACCTTCGCCGAAATCACGCAGATTACTATATCAAAAGCCAGCGACTCAACAGTTGCATTGCTGAGCAACAGCATGTCCATTACGCACAAGTATCACGGCGCCAGCTTCACTGTAAAGGGGTCCCGCGGGGCACGTAGGGAAATAGCTCTGGTAAGAGTGCGGTGCACAGTAGTTAATGATTAGGGAAATATTTGGATAAACTTGGTTTTTTTGTGTTAGAAGCGAGCATATGGCCAATAGATGATCAACCTCCGATCAATCTCTATTTCTGAAGTGTAGAATTCTTGACTAGCCACCGGCATTGTTTGATAAAGCAAGTGACAGGTGGGTGATGTATCAGACTGAGCTGCCAACTAAAGTCAATGATGCAACTAGACTATCTTATCGCTGTCATAAAATGATACATAGTACCTGGTGGGGCGGACCCCTGGATAGAATTGGAGTAGGCCTGCGACTATCTTCTCTGCGGAGAAAAATCTCCAAGCTGGCTCTGCAGCCCACGGCTATAGGGGAACAAATTGATCGCCTTCACATACACCCGCAAAAAAAAACGAAACGAAACACCACCATTGCGTTGACCAATCACCATGGTGGGAGTGGCGGGAAGTTTTGCTGAGCTGGGTTGCTAGTGACGCTAATAGTAGGAGTTGGGAGGCGTGTGGTACAAATGTATGAGTGATGTTGTAGAATTGATGCACGCAATGATTTGTACCATTTTTTTTTCAGATGCCATCAATCCTAAAAATGGGGGAATTCCATTGGTATCCAAATCAGCGGATCACGATTACCCAGTACATATCAGTGTTGTGTCAGAACCACTTGCACAGATTTTGCATCCTGGGACCTGCCGAACGGGTGGTGGAAGATGGTTGTGAAAATAATTGTGAACATACTGTGCTACTGTGGTCCACAATGCACACGAGATGTTCGCGCCTAGTATGTCAACTATGCACTTAAATTGATGATCGTTGCACACCAGTAAAGGTCTCCTAAATGCTCCAGCCCCTCTGTGTTCGTGTGGCGTATTTCCAGGCAAGCCCTCGGAACAGAAGCGGATTTTTCTCAGAGGCTCTATTGTCCCTTGGCGTAGAACTTCTGCATCGAGACTCGAGGTTGACTCGGCCCGAGGTGGATTATTGATTATTAATTGCACCACAGGATTACAACTTCACATCCAAACATCCATAATAACAATTACGTATACTATGTCATGGTCCCGACCACTGTGCACCGCAACTGGTAGTTGAACACGCCATCACACAGCAAAAAAATTATGTTGGCAATACGCCGCTAATAATATCAGGTATCCCAAAAGTACTACCGTGATACAGGCTACTACCCGCTAGGCTGCGCTCACTTGCCGACTCGGAGGAGCTCCGCGTTTTCGGTGACGGCGCGATGCACCCAATCCACGAAGGCCGGCCTCATATAAAGAAGCACAGGGACCCCTTTTTCCCAGAGCAGTCCGACCAAACAGCCCGCCAGTGTCAGTGTCAGTGACAATACCGTATTTACTGTTCCAGACTCGGCTGATGTTGCCAGTGTGCATGGATTACAACCCCCAAGAAAACTTCGAATCAAATATGATAAAACACTGGGATGCAAGGTATACATGGGTAGCTCACCTAAGATTTAGCTCTGCAAGTGTGAAATCGGTTTTATTCGTGCCTTACTGGATCGTCCAGGCTGGGGAGGGGGGCAAAGGCTCGCAGAAATATATACAAGGCGCTGCGAATGATCGGTGTTACCCCGCACTCACGGTTGGTCTTTTCCAACGCACCCACACTTCCAGCTACTTTATCATCCTCGACCTTGAATCCATGGGATTGGACTTGGATAAAGCGACAGTACCGTGTCAATAACATCTATGAGTGCTATATCCCATTGAGCCCCGCTTGTCTGAGGTTTTCATAACCAATGATGCGCTGCTCCGATTTCGTTTTACCCCCTTCCGGTTTTGTAAGGCTGTAGCCCAATTCCCCAACAAGGAGATCCCCGGTAATCGGAGGAGTCGTCATGTTTCCGACGGACTCCGATTGGATCATATGTGGATACATGGCTGTCTGGGTTGAAATAGCAAGAAGAGGTGCTCACTGGAATGTGTGTGCCGGGAATGGGATCGTTTGTTCATGCCGAGCCAACTTACTCCTCAGCTGTCTCGCAAATGCACCCTTACGGGGCTGCGTACTGAGGTAACCACACCTCCGTGGAGCTGATCGGCTGATCGGCAAAAGACATTATTAGAATGCGCTATTTTGGTGGCCATCCCCTGGCATACCAATCCTATTATTGGCACGCGCTCTGAATGGTTTGAGACGGCTTCCGAGCATTTCAAAGGTGCTCATAGAGGCACTAATCACAAAGCCTGCTGGTGCATTAGGTTTTCAACTGTGGAGGGAAAGTTGCCGTGACACTTTGAACGGCGAATAAAATATATGGGTCGTTCCAATCTCGCAATAGAACAATTTTTAGAAATATCACAAAATATTAAAGGCTGCGTAGGTTGAGTCTCTATGGAAAGGTTACCAGACGGTGAATGGATAGTAGGTGATGCAAAAAAAAACGGTAAAGAGAGTTAAAGACGTTCCAGGGTAACTTGTTGAACTGGTGAAATTGCGTCGAGCGGAAGGTTAGAATATATATAACAAACAGGCAACGGATGTCAGCACTGGCGTAATACAGGTAATAAATCACTGGTTGCTCGGTAAGTCTTTTTTATATTTCTTACGAGTGTTGAGAATCCGGATGGGGTACGTTAAGCTGTTGAGCCTCGTTCATGATCCAAATGGGGACCAGGCTCGGGCAATAGGGCTTCTGAAGAAGAGTATAGCATAGCCCGGGGGTTAGTGGCGGTGGGAGTACTACGGAGAGCTCCCAGCATGCTCCCACGACCAAGCTCGAGGCTAGGATCGTACACTCGAGCGGCTTGGAACTCCGAGGGCCCGGGTGTGTCGGGTCGGGGTACGGACAGGAAATGTGATCTAGTTGTTTGGTCATTGGTAAAATTTCCTCCCAGTGGTATGCATGCCGGGGGCCCGAATGCGGGTTGTCCACATTTCAGGTCGTGATCCTGTAGGATTTTAGCAAATAGTGGAGTATCTTCGGTAAAAGTTTCAGGCTGGGAGCAGTCGCTTCGAGTACTAGTGACACGGTGTTGTGTGCTGTAAGCCATTGGCTGGCGGGCGGGGTAATCGTGCGGCGCCCAGCGCCACTGGTTGCTGGATGTTGGTAAGGCTCCATAGGTCACATTAGCATCCGGTAGGAACTGGTTCCCACCCGAGAGTGGTTCCAGTGCAAAGTGATTTGAAAGCCAGCCTCCCAAGTTGGATTGATATGCCACAACAGCGGGGTCTGGTTGGTACCCATACCGAAGTGTCAAGGCATTCGTAGTAGACAGTTGAGAAGCTGGACCGATGGGTTGTGAGCGGAGGTAATGTCCTTGGTGAGTGGCCGAAGGCGCATGGTTGGGGACGAATGAGAGGTTCAAAGGAGGGTGTTGAGAGGAAAAAGATTGGAACTTGGCCAGCCCATGTTGATCATATACGCTGAGGACTGGAGGAGAACTATAATTGGCGGGAATGCTATGGTTGGTGTAGAGGTCGCGGTTGGTGTAAAGAGTAGGCAAAATTTGTGGCTGGATAGGACCATACCTCGCGAAGAAGTCCGCGGGGGTAGGTGGTGCCGCCACCAGAGCAGGGGGGATCAGGGCTGATAATGATTCCGACAAATTTAATGCGCGGTTGGCCCGGGGCACGACAGGGAAATAGGTGTAGGGAACTCCACCAGGGCCGGAACTCGGGTTTGAGGTCGAACGCGTTAAAGCCTGGAGGCACCCTTTGTTTCTCAAATGCCTCACAAGTGCATCCGAACGAGTGTAGCTGGGGCTGCGATTAGTGGGATTCCAGAAGACTACCCAAGGCATGAGCTCACAATTTGGGACAACCTTGACACTGAAATGGGTATTTCCGCATGCTAGAAGGGCATGAGTAAATTCTGTGACGCGACAAGGCACCCTTTGTTATATCCTTGCCACAGTTCTCACAAGTCTGCAAGAGCACAGATTAGTGTTGGGTCGTAGGTTCTGAGGTGCAACTCGCCAGTGGATCAACCAACATATCTCCCGCTTCTTCTGTAGCGCTGGTAATTTGTTCTGGTGCAGGAGGGCTAGGAATTATGTGATCCGCAATAGCCAAATCTCCCGGAGGAGCGTGTGTGATAGCCATAGGTGTCGGAGGGGCTGAGGTAGAACCAGCGTGGTCTAATTGGGAACCATACCACAGTTTATTGGAGGGAGGAGGTTGATCTGGAGGCGAAATAAGTGTTTTGCCGCTGGGGGTTTGGTCATTACCCATCACCTTATATCCGAGGTAAGACGCAGGAGGATCGCTTGCCAGTGGAGAAATCCTGTACAGTTAAATATTAAAGGGGCGGTGTGGTTGGTGGTATCATTACCACCTCCGGTGGTAGTGCGTCTCCCACATGGCTGCAGGAAACGCCGTAGCTTATAAATGAAGCCATCGAAAAAGTCATTTGTTGAGCTACTGCGGCCACACCATACCCAAGTTAACACAGAAATACAAGAAATAACATGAATGGAGAACGCACCACGACTGCCCCTGGTTCAATGGCGCCGAGCCGCGCAAGGCCGAATGCCAGAAAATAAGGTAACTACAAATGCCATGCAAGCGCTTAAGGCGGACACCACCGATCCAGGACAACACGCACCCTGATTCCCCGACACTTCTTGCTAATCGGGAACAACCTGGAATCACAGCCTCATGGCTTACTACACTGCGAATGGCGCCGCGACCGCATAACTTCAAGTCCTACTTTTGTGCCCTTCTTGGAGATAACAATGAGTCGGACTGGGGAGGCGTGATCCCATTGTGGTATTGCATTGCCTAAAGTAATCCTTTAATGCGACTGATCGGATAAAATAAATAAACCAATAGTATCACGTTGCGCATAGTGTTCAGTGGGCGAATAATTCGTAGGCCCCTGAGGAACCCCGGGGAGCACGGGCTGCTTGACCAGGTGTGGTAATTTCATTCAAGAGCGTGTCCTCGCCGCTACAAGGTCCAATTTCATGGGAGTCTTGCGCCTGAAGGATGTGGTTATAAGTAAATATGCTGCTGATGAGACCGACGACTATATACCGCACCCCTGTTATTTTGCGCGAAGCCTAATGGGGAAGTTTAGCTGTAGACCATGAGTGACACCACTCATCCAATAACAATATTGGCATCAACATCAGTATCACCGTGTACAGCGCCACACAACGCCCACCAAGTGAAGCTGTAGAATATAAGGCGCTCAAACAATGACATCCTAGTTACGGAATTAGCGCCAGCGTTGGTCAGCCCGTGTATAGAATGATGGCAGCGGAGGAAGGCTTGAAGCAAAATTACGACTGGCGTGTAGTCTGTCAAGCAAATTCGTCAGAACGGATAGCGATAGTGTGTCTAAAATTGGAAGGCCCAACATGAAGATGAGATAGAGCGCCCATAAAGTGGCATACTCAAGAAGTAAATCCTTTAATTCTCCGGCCGGTGTGATGGATTCCTAGTTACCCAAGCAAGTCTATTGAGAATACAACTTTGTAACGAGTTACTGCTGAGAGAATAAATTGATGCCATCTACCTAGTAACTCGTACACCAAATACCAATCCAAACTACTGTGCAAGCCCCAGAAGCCCCGGGTTTTCGATAGCAGTGTAGCGCACCCCATTGGTGGTGACAGGAACCGGCTGGGAAATTGCAGGGAGCTTGGCAGATCCAAGGCGCCCAGCTAACACAGCACTTTTAGCCAGTGCAGATATCTGGGTAGTGGGAATATCAATAAATTCCGTGATGGAAGGTGGCGCTGGCATACATGAATTTCAGCTTTCGCGGTAACATGCGAAAGCAACCCCGTGAGCATTCTAGAATTGTTTGCTTCAGCTACACTAGGATGACGGAACATGTACATGCTACTCACCCAAGAGCCGTCTCCGCAAGCCTAGTTTCGGACCTGTTCGTGCCTTGCAGGAAGGCTGGGCGTAAGACGATGGTGTCGTTGTATCCAAGGCTGGCTAACCCTTCCTCCGTTAAGCCCTTGCTCCTGTGGTGGGGAGAAATTTAGGCGGGATGGCTTCAGTGGAGGATGATATCCACCTTGTGTAAAGGAACGACGAAGAGCTAGACGCCCCGCTGACCTGCGAACAAGATGAGCCGAGGGTCTTCCTTTATGGACATGGAGCTCACGGAAACGTATACGAGACGTTGCGGGTGATCGGGGTCGCTCGATTTCGCGGCGCGAGCTGCATTGATAACATATCTGGCGTGTTTCCAGTAAGTCTCTATGTCCAGCCCACTCGTATAAACGACGCACTCTCTGTCAATCTTTTCGAATGCTTCCGCACTACCTGCAGCCTTCTTGGTTGTCCCCAGCCTAGAGTCCGATTGCGAGGGTGAGCGGCGGAACCAAAGATACGCCAAACAACATACGCTATAAATACCACATCCCATTTTTTGTCGCCAAGACCTGCTTGTTCAAGCTTCTCAAAGTCAATGGCGCGCTGCTCCAGTTTCGACTTGTTCTCTGGGAGTGACTCTGCTTTCGTCAGGCTACGTCCAAACTCGCCAACCAACGAGAAGTCTGGTGATCGGAGGAGCTCGGAGAGAATTTTTTGGCCAGTCTGGCCAGTTGCACCAAGTAGAAGAGCAGTTTGGGGGGCAGTCATTATGATATTAATGGATGTGTGGAGTGACAATCAGGCGAGAGCGAGGCACATAGCGAAGCTAATAGTAAGCGAACAGACTGATGCGGCGGCACGTGGGATCCCACCCATGGCCACCCATCGCAGCTCCAGGCACACGCTGATGGCTCAGCTCGTCGGAGCCTCGGATTCAAGGCCTCGCCCAACTACCTAGCACGCAAAAAAAATTATTTCACCTATGTACATACATAGATACCACCATCGAATAAAATTTTCGAACAGTCTCTCACCGAGCGCAACAAGAGTTGCAAAGAACGTTGGTAAACAAGTGCAATATGACATTGTGAGAAATTTTAAGGTGTTGAGAATTGACGTCGCCCGCTGGCCATTGATCACTGCGTACCATGTGGCGAAGCATTGTACTTACATAGAAGAGAGCGCTAGGGTGATATTCACAAGCGAATTCCCCGATCACCCATCATAGATACCAATAAAGTGAGACGCCAGATTACAAATCCAGTAGTCGACTCGATAGCCGCTGCAACACTTTTAATTTCTCACTGCAATGTCGAGCGCGATCAATGTCTGGGTCAAATCTCCCGATACCTATTCTGAGCGACGGCTGGACCTCCACATCACGGTTGGACAATTGAAGGTTTATATCGACTTGATGGATCCCACCCTTCATCCAGACAGACCTTGATCGGTTTGTTGCAGGTCAAACTCGAACCCATCACAGGGATACCCGTTGGGAATCAGGCCATCTCACTCTTCAATTCAGAAAACGACACCCAGGTGATTGCGCGGTTGGAGGATGAAACCAAGCCGCTCGGATTCTATGGACTGAGGGACTGGCAGGTCCTAAAGGTATGCGGTCAAAGCAGACTACGATCGATCAATCAATACAACGCACATATTTTAGGTGGACGATACCAACCCATCAGTATCGTTTACAGGGCAGTTAACCGATGTTACCCAAGTTGATAAATTCGAACTGAGCGAAAGCGCATACGCTGAGAGATCAGGTATCCTTGTTGCTTTCCCGACACTTAGGGTTTTCACTAATCGTTTCAAATCAGATAGTGTCTTGGCATATAAACAACGGCACCAAGTTGGGCGTTTTGCCCCAAAGCAAAAGCAGGACGAGGCTCCAACTCCCTCGACTGTGGACATACCACTTGGCGCGCGGTGCGAAGTGGAATCTTTCGAGGCGGGCCTGAGTAAACGCGGTACCGTGCGTTTTGTTGGAGAGGCTAAATTCAATAAGGGTATTTGGGTGGGTATCGAATACGACGAACCGATGGGCAAAAACGATGGATCGTATGTGCTATGGTACCTCTAATCCAAAATGAACTAATGAATTACTTTTAGTGTGCAGGGAGAGAGATATTTCTCATGCAAACAGAATTATGGAGTCTTTGTCCGACCAGAAAAAGTTAAGGTTGGGGACTTTCCAGTGGAAGACCTCCTGGATGAAGAGGAAATGTAACCTAGGCCATCGTGGTTACCTCGACAACTGCTGTTTCATTAATCCAGGTGACTTCCCGTAAGAGTAAATCTGCAACATTCAAATTTTCATGAAGCCGAGATGTTGGTGTCTGTCTCATCTGGGTTGTTTCAATCCCATGGAAAAAAACAGCCTCAAAATTTCGCGTCGGCAAGGCCAGGTTAACATCAGAGGGGGCTGCCCTCCTCAAATACAGAATATGCTTCAAATCCCTTAAGCGAGATCCTATCAACATGTTTTTTTACCCCGATGGTTACTCTTGGACGCGCCGCTCAACGCTGATGTTAAAACCTGAAGGCAGGTATCATCTATTAGAAGGCCCACTTTATAACATCTCAGATCTATATTAATATTACGGGAAGTCATCCGGTATATTAACGGTTGCCTAGTTTCATAATTCGCCATTTATGTAGCTGACGCGTGGCTAGCAGCCTCAAACCACACTGGTTTTCCAGGCGCCAACGACTACTTTGGCCAATTTTTTTTAGGCCTGGGGTGAATATGTCGAGCCCCCGCCCCCCACAGTACGTTTGAAATCATATCGACCTAGCAACGTGACCGAATGCATCTCCCCAGTCAGGCTAGTGTTTCACCCCCTGATGCTCATTTCGTAGCTGCCGAGTATATGGCACTATAAATGTCGCGCTGATGGTTATGAACCAAAACACTATTCGCGAGTATGTTGACATGGGGTACACTATTGGCTGTTCTTGCTAGTGCGCTTCTCGCCCAAGCTGCGCCTCCACTGACCACCCAACGGGGCATCTCAATCCTCACGCCTACCCAGGTCGCCAGATTTAAGCCGTACTCGTTCTATGCCGGCGCGGCGTATTGTAAGCCCTCGAAGACGAAGATATGGAAGTGTGGACGTAAGGGCATGCTACTCAGTGTTGGGTAACTTGATTTACAGTTCCCAGCCGACTGCGACTTCAACTCTCGCTTTAAGCCTGTTGCCTCTGGAGGTGACGGCGCCCTAGTTCAGTATTGGTATGTTGGGTACGATCCCGCCCTAAAGGTGTGTTTTAGATTGCTACTTACGACTAAGCTCACACACTCCGAAGACCGTCATCGTGGCATACCAAGTGCATTTATTCACTCGTCAAACTTACTGACCTCACCTCGGTCCTAGGGCACAGATATCTCTAAAATGTAAACTTGTTGTAGGCTCCCTGGGATTCGCCGGTTTACGAAACTCTTTAGCGTCCCCCTTGTGACGAATGTCATCCTCACGCTTAGCGAGTTCAATAAATCCTCCATCTTCCCACTCGGCAAACTCGATAGGTCCTTGTTTCCAACGATCGGCTCCTCTATGAAGGTCCACAGTGGATTTGGGAAAGCCCAAGAGAGGCATTGTGTTTCCTCCTTAGTATCATCTCATGTTCTCATTTCCATGCGTACCCTAGGTCCGCAAAAGCGGTTCTCGCTGCTGTCAAGAACACACTTGATAAATACAACACCGACAAAGTTACACTCGTTGGACATTCACTAGGTTCGATACTCGCCCCTACACTTGGCTCTCACTCATCCGCTTGTACACAGGCGGTGCCATCGCCCTCATCAGTTCCGTCTACCTCAAGCTTCGACTCCCCACTAGAACCATTATTAATACCATCACCTATGGTATGCCCAGAGTGAGCACATTCTATTCACCATCGTCACAGCCGGTCAAACGATCGCGAGTAGGTGGGAAACCAGGAATTTGCTGATTATGTTGATGCCAACCTTAATCTCATCCGTATCAATAATAAGTACGGCCCCAATCATCTGAGTTTGCATTAGGGATTGCTGATGATCTATTTTGTCGCAGGAGGGATCCAATTCCCATTACGCCAGGTAACTACCGCCACAATCCGACAACTTGGACACGTCCTACACCTTTCTTTAGGGCAATTTTTTGGCTTCCGCCACTCAAAGGGAGAGTACCATATCCAATCCTCCGGCTCATGGGTCGTGTGTCCAGGTTCGTATTGGGCTGGGCGCCAGCCGAATCCTATCGCACAAGTAATGAGAATATCCCAGATCAAGATGACGCCCGCCTGCGGTGTAGTGCGGGGTCTGTATCAAGCATTTTCAGCGGCAATATCAGGGACCATAACGGTACGCTGTGTAAGAGGGTTTTTCAATCCAAAGCGCTAAATAAGAAATAGGTCCGTTTGGCGGTGTCAAAATGGATTGTTGAACAGGAAAAAGGGGCGATAAAATTTAAAAATAAACATACATCCAGAGTTTGACTAGAATGCCGAAACAACTCAATTAAGATATGTATTTACTATTTATTAACTTGGTTCGGGATGCTATTACCTATACTACTTGATATACATATTGCAGAATCAGAATGAATAGAAACACGGCCTTCAAAACGCCTGATCGTCATGGAGTACTGACAGAACTCCTGGGTAAATGATGGGTAATTGGCTGGGCGTTCAATTTGTGAGCACCGAGAAGACTCACGTTTGGAGAGTCGCCGACGGCCGCCGGCCCCACCTATGTTAAAACCCAAGCCGATTGATAGCGCTTGGCGTGATGCTGGGAGAGGCCAGAAGCAGTACCGCTTGGCCTTCACATATGATCCTAGGTCGTACGAATATGTAGCCCATCCAGGCGGCGTCGCATATTCTTCGTGGGTAGTATCCGTCTCTGATATACAATATTGATTGATAGCTGCCAGCCGAGTATATGACACTATAAAGGTCGCACTCAGGATGGTTATGAACCAAAATACTATTCGTGATCATGTTAACATGGGACATACTATTGACTTTTCTTGCCGGCGTGCTTCTCATCCAGGCTGCGCCCCCACCAGCCGCCCAACAGGACATCTTATCCCTCACGCCTGCCCAGATCAACGAATTTAGGCCATATTCCTTCTATGCTAGTGCGGCATATTGCGAGCCCTCAAAGACGAGGACATGGACGTGTGGATGTAAGCGCACCGCTATTCGGTGTAGGGTAACTTAATTTGCAGCTCTCAGCCAATTGCGAGTCCAATCCTGACTTTAAGCCCATTACCTCTGGGGGTGACGGCGCTCTAGTTCAGTATTGGTATGTTGGGTACGATCCCGCCCTACAGGTGCGCGAGAGTGTTCAAAATCAAATTTCTACTCACGACCGAGCCCACACACCTTCGAAGACCGTCATCGTGGCATACCAAGTACATTTATTTGCTTGATGTTCATATCCCAAACTTACTAGCCTCGCCTTGGTTCCAGGGCACTAGTCCCAAGAAAGTGTAAAGTAAACTTGTTGTGGACTTCCTGGAATTCGTCAATTGACAACACTCTATAGTATCCCCTTCCTCACAAACGCCATCCTCAGGCTCGACGAACTCGATAAATCATTATTTCCAGAGATCAGCTCCGCTATGAAGATCCACGATGGATTTGGGGAGGCCCAAGAGAGGCATTGTGTCCCCTCCCTAGTCCATCTCAAGGTCTCATTTGCATACACACCCTAGATCCGCAAAAGCGGTTCTCGCTGCTGTTAAGACCGCATTTAACGAATACAGCACCAAAAAAGTTACACTCGTTGGACATTCACTAGGTTCGAAACCCGCCCCCACACCTGGCTCTCACTTATCTGCTTGTGCACAGGCGGTGCCATCGCCCTGATCAGTTCCGTCTACCTCAAGCTTTACCTCCCTGTTGGAACCATTGTTAATACCGTCACCTATAGTATGCCCAGAGTGAGCACATTCTATTCACCATCGTCACAGCTGGCCGAGCGATTGTGAGTAGGTGGGAAACCAGGAATTTGCTGATTATGTTGACGCCAACCTCAATCTCACTCGCATCAATAATAAGTACAGCCCCAATCATCTGAGTTTGCATTAGGGATTGCTGATGGTGTATCCCGTCGCAGGAGGGATCCAATTCCCATTACGCCAGGTAACTACCGCCACAATCCGTCAACTCGGACACGTCCTACACCTTTCTTTAGGGCGACTTTTTGGCTTCCGCCATCCAAAGGGAGAGCGCTATATCCAATCTTCCGGCTCGTGGGTCGTATGTCCAGGTTCGTATTGGGTTGTGTACCAGCCAGACCCCATCACATTAGTAATGAGGATACCCCAGGTCAAGATGATGCCCGCAAGCAATGTATCAGGGGGTCTGTATCAAACATTTTCATCAGCAATATCAGGGACCATAATGGTATGTTGTATAAGAGGATTTACCAATCCCAACCTGACCAGGAAATAGGCCCATTTGACGGTGTGAGGATCGATTGCTGAACAGGAATGGGGCGGTAAAATTCAAAAATAAAGTTTGACTGAAGTTGGAACAACTCCATGCAAGTCAAGATACTCATTATTTATCTCATCTCCACCGAGTTTGGGTTGTTACCCACGCACATATATGTTTGCATTGCAGAATTGGAGTGAAGAAAACAAATGGGGTACGATTTGTGGTACGATGCTGAACCACAGCCTTCAAGCTGTCTGTCTGGAGCAGAATCCTGGGCTGTCGAGCTGCTGCCCTCGGCATCGTACGGAGCCCCAACATGCTCTTGGTGCACTGAATGAAACTCGAACATCAACTTCAATCAGACCCCGAAAGGAAACCACTCATAAAGGTGATTATAGCCTGGGAGATAATTAAGTGTTGTGCGAACCCGATGCCCCTTGCATCGATCTGAGTCCTTATGGGGTAAGTTCATGTCCTCGGCTCGGCAAGGTGTCGGCTCGACCAGTGTGTTGATACGCTCCCATGTGGTGGCTCGGTTGTTTCTGATATAAATCCTTCATAAATTCGAGAAATTATCATCATCATCACAACCATGGTAAACCGTAGTCAAGTTGGCCAACTTATCCACCTGCCAACTCCTCCTGGCTTGAAAGAACCTCTGAGCGTCATGGGAATGGATGAAAATAGATTGTGGCACGTGCAGGGCGTGTAATTCTCATTCCGCTCCGGGTCACCATCACAGCCCAAACGGCCCCAACCATTCCGTAGTCGTGTCATAATCTGCATTCCACTCCTTCGACTTAAATATAAAAGCGCTTAGTAGCAGGCCTACTTTCACATCAAATGGCGCCCCATCTCCGTGTTCTCGCTGGTCCGTCTCCAACTCATCTTGAACCAATAACGTCCCTGGTGAACACAAATGGATCACATCATATTTCATCGGCTCTCTTTGAGGGTGACGTCGTTGTAAACATTAAAGGTTTCACCAACGACGACACCACAGTGAAGGAATCTCCTTATTTTGATCGGGAGGATAGGCAGGGGATTACTTGGAGCATTCAAATGCGAGGTACGACCTCGGTTGTCATGTTTGGGAGGCCATGTTTATGTTTTCCAATAGGCAGGTTCCTCGTACCATGCTCCGCGGACGATATTTTGTTTGGGAATACATTTGATAAGCCATTAAAGCTTCCGTGGGGGTCTAGTGCAGCCTTCAAATTTATGCAGTGAGCTTTTCCACCAATGGAACACCGGCGCTTGGCACTCGCCCTGATGACCCTACATGCCGATGTTTCAATGTAATAACGGTACTAATGGTGACTATATCCGTGGCAGATACGTTGACCCAACCCTCACGCACGACCTTACCTCATCAACCAAACCATGGGCGCTTTCCCCACTTATATCCACAATGCCGCATTTCGCTCATACACGCCTCGAGGATGAATCCGCTACTGTCCTCGATTTCCTCCGAACCATTCAATAACAGACGATACCAGCCAACTCCATTACGCTTGCGTTGATTCACCCTTAAATTCCGGCAGTTCCTCAAATTCCGGGTCCTTCGAGGGTTCTCCAACATCTCCCATTCTTCACTTGTATCATCTGGATCTAGCCATACGAGCTTTGTATCATGCAGCTCCCAGCCACCCGATGATCAGGCTGCCCCAAAATCAAAACTTAGCAAGACCAAGTCTAGACTTACAGCAAAGTTGAAGCCCAAGTCTAGAAAAAAACCCGCTCCCCCAACGGAAGACTTATCGTTCCCTTCCGCCTCTGCCCGTCGCACATTTTTCAGCGATGAGCTCCATCGGCGGAGACTGACATTTGGACCACATGACCTCATTACCACGGATTTTTGCTATGGGTTTCTTGAATTCAGCCCGTCACTTGCTCTGCGAATTCCGGGTGGGCTCTCCTTTGACCTAGTTAAATATTGGGATGGGCAGCCAGTGAGGTTCGTTTGTTGCCGAAGGAGGGACGCCAATAGTTTGGGTGGTGACCATGCGATGGATGCACCGCAAGAGGAGGAGGTATTTTGGTGTGTGTCGATTGAGATGGCCGATTCGTGATTCGTGGCATGAAGCATGTTACATACCACCAGGACGCTCTTGTTCCATCGGATTTGTAAATCACCTGTTCACACTAGCACCGTTGATAATCAACGCATTTGTAGGCTCCACGCCAATTGACGATATCAATGACCACAGCCAGCAAGATCTATTTGCACACGGATTCCAACTGATTCGTAGTTGGCAAATTGGCTTCACTGGCATGACGGAAGACGCAAATGTTGATCTGATACTTGGATTCGTGGTCATTGAATGTACAATTGGCTTATGTCAAGAAATACCCGAATCAGTTACTAGCCCCAGGCTGTGCTTTCCCGTATGTTTTGCGCGCGCTGATCCCTTACCTAGCTGATCTTTCAATGGTTGTCAATTGGCTCCAGGCATTCAATGGGGAAGTACTCATTTTGGGGCTCCATGGAGTGTGGGGAAGGCAGTTTACCTCCTGGCTCAATACCCCGACGCATTCATCGACATGCTAATATCCATATATCATGGGCAAACCGCGGGAGTTGAACTGGATATAGTCCCCTTCGTAAGCGTCTATTTATTCCTGACCCTCAAGTTGGCGATGTTATTAATATATTTAGTCTGCAGCGCACGTTTTATTGTGGCCAGGACGTACGTAAGGTATATCTAATCTCTGGAGACTGTAGTGGGTCGAAGCGGGAAACTTACTACTGCTAATAGAGGCTACCAAATTATCTGCAACCATCAGCACCGATAACCTCCACAGCCTACCGGCTACATAATAACAAGCCGAAATCAATTCCCATTGTACTTGCTGTTGTCCAATCGATGGATCCTCAGGCCTCAACCATTGGCACCTTTTGATCTCGGGGATGGCTGTAACAGCCCTCCACCAGGAGACCTACGGGCAGCTACATAAACTAAAAACTTGGTTGATCTAAACGACTGCGGTTCATCCATGGCAGGCTTCATACCATCGTCCCAGCCTCAGATTGCAAACGTGAGTTCTCAAAGTATATTTTTAATACAATGGCTAGTGCTAACGCTCACAAGTATGTGCACGGTAATTAGTATTCAATGCAAATCGCTGATTTATTTGACTTATGCCGGGAAACTTTCGAATCAGTTTCTAGCCTATGTCTTGTTGTACGTTTAACTCTTACCAGTTCAATCCGATAAATGAACAAATAATTGATTCTGCCAAGATTTTCGACTGGTTTCTGACATTGGATGAGGAAGTGACTCTTATATGGGGAGCTCCATGGAGTGTAGGGAAGATACTTTACCTTCTTACCCGGTATTCCGCGTTCATCGACCTGCCAGTATCCGTATATCGTCAGTATCTCATGCTTTTGCAGAGCGCGGATCAATGACTAGATCTAGGTGTTAGTGGACCTGTGCCGTTCTCGCTGTGCGCGCCCCTCACATTATTCACGGGAGGTTCGTTCACTCTACCACTATGGCAATATTACCTCTCTCTGGATTAACTCCGCTTGACTAGTGATGTATGTCTTGGGTGTTTGGATTGCTCAAGGTGAGAGCATGAAATGCATGCGGATTGGGGCGGGAAATGATTGATACCCCTTTGCAGCAATATCGATACTGTGCGTCTGGGCCATGTGTGGGAGGAGCAGGAGAGCAACCGGCCTGCTTTCCGTCCCAGCTCTAGTTGTTGTCACCACTCAGGTTATCGCTTTTATCAAATATCACTCTTCGCCCACTTGTGAGTATTCAATCGTCCATATATTTGAAAAGTATTTCGTTCATAACGATGAACACCCAGTTATTTCCGACCCTGGTACATCCATAGGCTGCCAGGTAGCTGAAGACGCGAATTCGACCAACGCAGTATTATTGGATTTTCTGCCGTTAATTGGACTTGAGACAAGTAGGTCCTAGTTTGCATCTTTCCTAAATGTAGTACACCTAATTGTGATATCCAGTGCTCCTCATCCTAACAGCTCAGTCAGCGCGTGAGATATGTAATATCGCGTTTTTGGTTATGCATCCTGTCTCCTAACTTCTTACTCTCAGGCCGCCTTGGGTCATCAAAATTCATATATCGATTCACTAGACAGGGTAATTTGAATCTAGTTAATTTCGCGGGCATGACTTGCTGAACTTGGCGCAAAGGGATGCTCTATTATTTTTTTCTTGACGGTACGCATTTATCAAACAATGGCCATTCAGTCTCACTCTGGCCTCGCTCGAAGGTGCCTCCTTGGCGGATATGATCATGGCCTTAGGGCAAGGTGTGAGTTGCCAGTCAACTCCGCAGCCCTTTCCTATCAGCTCACATACCACAGACAAGATACGATTTTCTCCTACCATCGTAAGCATCTGTTATTTCGGCTTTCAAGCTAACGTTGAGGCACATACATTTAGTATGCAACGCGCCTCCCATTCCATCCTTTCCGCGCGCATTTTATTGCAGCTAAGACACGGGATGCATTCAATGTCAGGGAGCAGCTCTGAAACTGAAAATGCTCCCAGTGGGGAAATAGCCTTCCATAACGCAACGGATGGCAGTAGTCTTGAACGGGTAGATCTTTGAACAGCGTCTCGTAACCACGAGGGTGGTATAAAGAAGAGTACCGGCCTGATATCTCGCGTGTTAAATGGTCCAACCATCAGACGACACTGATAAATTATTCATAACCAAGACAAATGGTTACAGCCGTGTACACTAGGTGATTCCAACAAGCATGAGAAAATTAGTCTTCGTCGTCGTCACCTAGTATATGGGCTGGGGCGGCGGCTTCGGCGTTTGGTACCGGGAGTACCATGCTGACCGGTTGGTCAATTCAATATTGTCACCCTTTTTGGGGGTAGCAACAGCATGCCGTCCAGTGGTGGAGTACAAATGAATAAGGAAAACAATAAATGCGTATAACACGAAGGCCAGACTAGAAATAGGTATGAGAGAGTACACCAAGAATGCTGTTGTGGGAGCGAGGACCGACCTAAACATAATCAAGATATATGTAACATGGTCCATCTGATTGTCGTGGACGAATTTAAGTTCCTCATCTGTTGCAGACATAAAAAGGAGGCTTGACGATTGTTAAATGCAAAGAAATTAATTAGGCCAATCAACTCACCCAGCGGCCACAGGAGCTTTTTGAAATGTTAATCTCAGGATACGCCGTGAGAATGCTAACTCACAAAAGGAGGGAGGTGCCGGAATGCCCTGGCTGCGGCAGCTTTGCCACTTGCAGATGTAGGCACATCTGCTAATGTATGGTCGCTTCGGCTATCGTTGTCAACGTCCGCCGAGGTTTTTGGTGCGAAGAAGCATATTTCAACAATGCGCGTAAAACCAGCCAACATCAAGGTATGTCCAAACAGGGCATGAACCTGAAGAACTTTAGTTTTTTTCGTAAGCAGATAAGACGGTTCAAACCTTCGTCGACAACATGAGCGCTTGGGCGTGTTCAGACATTGCCCACCCAGTTAGGATAATTCTATCAGTTTATGGGTATCACAAAAATATCACAGAACATATGGATATCTGACATTAGTCCAGGAACAACGTTTCGCTACTTGTGGGATCAGTAGCGTAGCAGAGGGGTGGTGGTATCTACTTACTTGATTATTTCGCGCGAGGAAAATCCCCAAGATTCCACCAGCCCACCCTAAAGATGATTATTGATTATGGGACACGGGATAGGAGGGCGATCTCACATAATACACCAAGGATGCTGTTGTACTGATAAATGTGGGAGGCGAAGTGGAAGAACGGTGCTCACGTATGTTGCATATCTTTCACAGACCAAGTTGAACCCCGATGTTCGGTAAATGTATTCACTAGATTTATGAGAATAAGATGGATTGCATGAAGAAGGCAGAATCCTACCGATGCCCTATCATAGATGTTGAGTATACCTTCCAGTGGTTCGAAATTATCGACTCACCCAGAGCATGATAACCCTAAGCGCCTTGCATTAATGGGGCGTGGCTACCGGGAGAGGGTGACACATACCACGAATCCCACCATTCCGGGCTACGCCCGCTTCTCCGAACCCAAGCCTCTCCCACGAGCAGCAAGATTGCCATGATAGAGCCATAGGCAATGAACCCGCTCCCTTTACCAGGATAAATATCACTGCGAACGAATTACTTGAGGTTAACTTACCCATGATATAATGTGCTAGGCATTGGCCTGGAATTCAAATTAAATATATTGGGATAAGGGAGAGGAAATACTGGATACATACCCAGAGCTCCACCGCGGCAATATCCACGAAAGGTGAGTGCGCCAAACAACATTTGTGTCCATGCAAGAATAGGGTACGACTTTCCAACAATCCCATGAGCGATCACAGCCCAAGGTCGGATTGTTTTCTCATGGATATGCAGCTTGAGATATATCCCCAATCCCAATTGTATACAGATCGGAAGGAAGAGGAAAGAGGCAAATGAACCGTGTACTGATGGCAAAAACATGCGACCCCGGTGGCCATGGCCCAGAAGGTAACCCGCGGCAGTGAGTGCAAAACCGGCAGCCTAGTGAGAGAGGTTAGGTCACTGGAAGGATTAGCAAAAATGACGAACGACACACTTGAAGCGGGACATGCCATCTACTGCGTGTTATACCCAAGACCATTCCGATAGGAAAAAGGACACCCCATACGGCGCCCTGGAGGAGGATGTGGAGCCACAGGATCGAATCAACGGGGGCAGATTTTTGTTCCTCGGTGAGCTGGTCATGGTGTTTGTGGGCCAGCACCGCTGTGGAGAGAATTACGAGGGTACATATACGAACGGATAGTGTAGTCATCGCACAACCTTGCGACGCTCAATCACCAGCGTGTTTGGGTAAATCGTGAGAAATGTTCCGGACTTCGGGGTAACTTTTACGTGAGCCGATCAATAAATCTAGCAAGACCATTGGCCGCTTTGATATTACTCAGCCGTTGGGCAGATTTCAATACATTCTATATTACAAACCAATTATAACATTTTACTAGTAGGCCAGCAAATCCCAGCCAACAACACCAATCACCACGGATATCCTTTAAATGATTTCCATAAAGTTGGATGGAACAACTGTCGAAATATCAGGGGATATGAGAACAGAAGAAAGGTGGCACTTACTCCCTTCCGAGTCATCCGCTTTTCGGGCGATCCACCACTTCTCTCGTTTATCGAGGATAAAGAGGATATCACCCTTGGAGAACGAAAGCTCATTCGAGTCGCGCGGAGATGCTTTGTCTTTTGGTCCAAACCGAGTGTGATTAAATGTCATAAATGCATACAAGTGGGCAGGACGCACACGAATGTCGAGCTTTCGCCCTTTCGCAGGCGTCGTTTGCGAGTGGGACGGGAGCTGCCACCAGCGTTATACTTCTTCGAACCGGCTCAACATTTCCATTTGGAGCCGGACCCTGCGGGAAAGGGTCAAGGAAAGGATCGAGCGAGTGAATGGTGTGGTGGGAATCTTATTTACTCGCTGCGGGGCTGGACCAGGGGCTGGAATAATTTGCAGGTAGTTAGACGGAACAACTAAAGTGCATTAAATATCGAGAACTGAAAATTTATGGGGTGATTTCAACTTACTCCCTTCAGCCCCGTTGGCCTTGCGCGCAATCCACCAATGGCCTTCATTGTTGACTACGTCCAGGAGCTCTCCCTTCTTGATTGATATTTCGTGAGGGTCATTACCCATAGGTTTGTCTAGTATTTATTTTGATTAGATCCCGGGATTGATTGATAATATTACGGTCAACGCACATGAATGAGTAACCCGAGCTTTGAGCGTTGGATTAGGGTTAACGTCAGGAGGCTCGGTTCGGTGATTGGTATATCAGGGAGTGCACCACGTAGATCTCTGGTCACGAGAAGCGGTGGCTGGTGAAGGGTTGGAGACCCCGCCCTATGTTGAACGCTCTGCAGCCTTTGATGTGTGCTCGGCGGTTGTTGGGCGGGTTGCTGCATCTGGGATACCTCTTGGTGTACGTTCTGTTGTGATTGGACGCTTGACGTTCCACTATGCCCCTGTCGTGGTGACATCTAACCGACAAAACAACGAATAAAAACCATGGGATTAGGAATAAAAAGAGCCTGCACCCACTCTTGGAGGACTATTTGCTGACCAAGGTGGGGGGGATATATTGCGCGATTGTGAGGCCGACAAGCTTGATGTAGCGGAATTCGCCGTCGAACTCGACCAAAACGGATTCTGAGGTAGGGGCATAGAGCGCTCAGAATAATAAGCAGGTGGTGCTGTTTGGGCCGGCGAAGTCGAATAGCTGGCTGGGGGAACAGATCTCGTAGGGGACGAGGCTTCGATCGTCGCGCGTGCCGAGCCTTGATTAATAGACCAACAACGGGTCATTTCATCGCATACGGTTACTGCATCTGGCCGCTCTCGTGCAGCCTTGACCCAACATGCCTCAGCAAGCGCCCATAGCTCATCGGAGAGGTCAGGCGCGTCCTCCTCGTCTGGCTTCTCGGGTCTGACATTCTTGCCAACAACCAAGTCCACAAAATCTGTATAGGCAAGATGTCCAAGTGGCACCTCGGCTACAAATATCTACGAAACGTAAGCATTTGTTAGGAACAGGGTTACGGAGGAGCGTGCCTCAAAAATCGTCATCCCAAATGCATAGATATCAACTGGTTTTTTCAGGGTCCCACCAAGGATTCTTTCCGGGGCCATCCAATTCCGACTACCAGATATCGAAGATGTGGCGGGACGTGCCATTGAGCGGCTTGTCGCATCTGCCTTGACCCGTGACAGGCCAAAATCGCAAAGCAACGCATTTCCAGCATCATCGATAAGGACGTTGAGCTGGGGAGAAGGGTTACAGGCGGTAGCTATTGGCTAAAGAGAGCTTACAGCTTTTAGGTCCCCGTGGACGACGTTTTGGCTATGCAAATGCACGAGACCAAGAGAAGTGTGGTACAGCTATCGGTTATCAGATAGCTGAAATGCGTATTGGCATATAAACCGTACAATTTTGACACGGTTGGCAGTAGGATGTTCTTGAACATAGTCCCGTGCATTACCATTCCTCATATATGGCATAACAATGAATGGCTGGTCGTCTAGAATATTCGCACCCAGAAATTCTAGGAGAGTAGAAGCTCAACTACATAGGATTGCGGAGGGTCAGATACACTTACGGAGCACATGGGGGTGTCGGAGGTTTGCCCATGTCTATACAGCGGTATAAGCAGGATAAATCACTAAGGAGAATCTATTACCTCAATTTCCCTTCGAATGGTCTAGAGGCATCCGTGAGCGTTCGTTCCTTGAGCTAGGTTCACGTCATACCGATGAGCTTGGGACGGCACCAGCATCCCCTCTGAGTACCTTGAGGGCGACGGGGGTTTTATTCCAAGTGCCTTTGTACACTTTACCACTTCGAAGCTGGTTTGTCGACATATGAACAAGATAGGTAACACTCACAAGCCTCCGCACCCAATCTCTGCACCAAAGTCCACCTCCAATGCACTAATTGTCCAACTCTCCAGATGAACCCGTTGCCCGCTGGTTGATGATAAATAATTCAGAGCATGGGATAGAAATTGGCGCTCTCGTGAGTTTCCTTGTTGAAGAAGGGCCTTTTGCAGTGATACCATTATGGCCATTGCAGAACCGTGCTGAGAGCCTTTGGTGGGGTTAGTTGCGTCCTCTGGATCTCATAATATTGCATACTTAGCTCTTCCGCCAGCTGGTTCTGATTCGTCTCTAGATTATTGAGTCGACCATTGAGAGCAACCTGATCTCGCGCCCGCGCGGAGGTTATCTGTGCCTGCCAGTCCTCGATATCCAGCAGAGCTGCGAGCTTTAAAAGGTTTCAGTACCAGGGATACGAATGAGTAGTATAATTCACACATTCAGAGCATTTGCGATAATGGTTATACGACGGTGAAACTCCCCGATGGCAAGAAGATGATCCTTTTGGGTGTAAAGGAATTTAAGCAAGCCTTGGGTGGCTAGCTTGCCGACAAACGATGCAAATTCATTCAGTAAGCTGTCATAAACGGTCAGTGATGGATGTGGTAAGACATGGAGCTGAGGCTACTCGCTTGACGAGATTTCCGAGCTGCAAAGATATCTGTTCCTCGGATAGATGGCCATCGCGGTTCTCCTTATCAAGCGTCTGCAGAAGTTCGGCGATTATTTCGATCAGTGACTTCAGGTGCTCCTGCATCCAGTGAACATTGTGGGTCGAGTCCTCGATGAACTTGAATAGCCCAAAAGCAGGAGTTAAGAATGGGACTGGGGTGAGGCCGAGGCATATATCAGCGAAGTGCATGTCAGGTATCAATATGTACAGTGGTTAGGGGATAATTTACTTATGCGCGCCCACTCGGAGGCTGAGCAACAAGCGGGCTGTCAGGACTCAGCGGCGACTCGGAGCGTATACTACTTTTAAGGTCCCTGCACGGGCAGTGACAATCATTTATAATTCAAGTCGCTGGGCAACGATCAATCTGGCGAGGTGACTCAAAACAAGACTTGAGCTTGAGTGAAATTTGTGTTGCTGGTGTTTCAAACTACATGCCCCGAGCTCTATAGAATGTGTGGCATACTGATATTGTGACTTTTCCTCCGCCGGACCGGGTGATCACAATACTCAGACTTAGGGCTCATCCCTGTGTACCCGGACATCTAATTTTGCAACAGACTCGACGCGCTTCAAGTAATGTTCTTGGGCTAAATCCTTACTACGACCCACAAATCCGTCAAGCTGGCTCGGTTTTGGTCCACCGTTCCGAGAATTCCTCGCCTGTGTCGCTTCAAATCATCTTCCCCATCATCTATGAATTGGTCGGCTTCTGTCCTCACCACCCTTTCTTCCGACACTGAGCCAACCATTTTGCTTACATTTGACTCTGCAAAGTATATCATCAATGCTGGGGAGAATACCAATCGAGCATTTTTGCAGAGCCAACAAAATTGGAAAAGAACGCGAGCACTCTTTTTCACCCAGATTGGGACTCAAAGGGCAAGCGGCCTTCCTGGTGAGTTTTTCGATAGGGAATAGCCTCGGTCCTGCTAAAAGGTCTGCAAGGGCTTTTGATGAGTTTCGCTGACGCGACTATCTCCAAATTGGACATCGTTGGTCCACCTGGGTTAACACACTTTTTAGCTGCGATGAGGATGTATACCTATCGGTATATTATCCCACTTGTTAGCTTGGTGTTGGGCTAAATTCCCGCTGTAGGGACACTATGCCTGTGTTCCCCGTAGAAGCGTCCTGGGAGCCAAACGTTTCAGCAGATCCTCATCCTATCTATCAGGACGAAAACATCATGCTTTTTGCCATACCAGTCTCACCAACGCCCCTTGATCCCAGTCTCACAGTCTTACAAAATGAATTCCAATCCCACGAATCGCAACTGAAGCGGAAACGAGAATCGTCCCCCAACCAGCCTGCAAAACGTTCAATGATCAGCCCATCCTCATCTCCGGACTCTTCATCGTTTCGGGAGCTCATACAACAACCTGATTTTACCCCGGATGTGTTATTTGGTGATGGTGCTCACTCATGGAGGAAATTGATGGTTGAAATTATGTTTCCTGGATCCAAGGAACACAAAAATGCATCTAAAAAGCGGAAAGCACTTGACTCTCGAGCAGTGGGCAGTAGGTCTACCGGGAAATCGACGTCTGGCTCCAAGAGTTCCAAAGCAGTAAAGACAACGCAGCCCTCCACGTTGAGCGAGAATACCGTTCCTGCATCTGGCCCCCTTGTACCCGAGATCATAGTTAGTGCAGAATCTGCGCCAGCTTCTTTGAACGTAAGGGACATGGTTGCGCTGAAAATTGGGGCTTGCGATAAACTAATCTCAGATTGACGACTACAAACGCTCCCGTCTCCCCATCGGTTTCCACAAACAATTGCCAAGTTTCACCCCTTCAACTCCTATTTCAACTCCATCCCACTCGCCGACTATATGTTATGTCGTAGTCGGCCCCCGCGTCCGGGGCAAATTTGACATTAAGAAGGCTGAAGCATTGGGTGTGCCGTTTGGACCGCTTCGGGGGCAATTGACCAAAGGCCAGACAATTTCATTTAGTGTCAAGGTAGGGGATGAACAAGTGGAACGCACCGTTCGACCCGAGGAATGCATTGGCGAAAGTGAACCGCCTGGGGTAATATTTGCTCCCAAATGCAGATGTCAAACTATTCATCAGTCAAACTTTTAGGTCGTAGTTGTATTGGACGTTCCGACGCCCTCACATATCAAATCTCTAATATCCTCTTTCGCCAATTCCCCCTTCTTCTCAAAGCTACGATCGACAAATCCAGAAGATCACAAGGACTATGTGGTCCGCACCATCTTCCATATTTGTGGCGACGGGGTATTAGAAGACCCGCGGTATCTCGCCTTCATGGACGGGTTTGGAACAAATGTTCAGGCAAGTCCCGTTTGCCTACGAAGGCTACCATTTGAATGATTTCATAATAGCATGTGGTCGCGTCTCGTGAACACGGACCTGATCCAGTGACATTTACAAGTGCTGCATTTAACCAGCTTAGGTTAAACAAATTGGATCCCACCATGTTCTCGATTCCAAAATTCTCGCTTTCGGCTGCGAAGGATCTCACAGGTGGGACTTACCACCAAACTTCGTCCTCGTCAAATAACAGATTCGCAGTGATACCTGGTCTACCCGGGAAGACTTGTTATATGTCCTCGAATTTAACAATTCAGACTCGGCCACCAGGTCCGCCCGTCCAAAAGGCGTCTGCTGATGTTGGGGATCTCTTCCACCCATCTGTGTCATCAGTCATAGAATTCACACTCCCTGATCTTACATTGTGCACTTCCGGGAAGCTCAGAAACAAATAGCAGACCAACACATTAGTGGATCGATTGAGAAGCCAAAGGGCACGGACGTCAGATTCTCCCGTTGGGAACAGGTAGTGCAATTCCTACCAAGTATCGCAACGGTCGGTCAATGTCGACTCTCGATAGAAGCTATCGTTACAAACCCGTTCATATTCAGTGTCGTCTACCCTCATCCAGATACCCGGCTCGGGTAATATTCTTCTTGACTCTGGGGAGGGCACCTGGGGACAACTCGCTCGCCAATTCGGTACGGACGAAACGAGTCCCGGAACGTGTGGCAGGTCCTCCGGGATTTAAAATGCATCTTTGTCAGCCACATTCATGGCGATCATCATATGGGTCTTGCAAAAATTCTCGCTCAGAGGCGATCCGTTAGTGGTTTGTGCTCCAACTTGCGGCTCATTGGTGACTAATCTCCTTCAAGCTCCAGCCACCCCCTGCCCACCCACTGTACCTGGTGACCATTCGCGCCGTACACCTGTACCTTCGCGAACTTTCCGACATCCAGGATTTAGGCCTGAATGATCCATCGGATAACGGTATTATCACCGTCATGAGCGAGGCCCTACATTGGAGGGAGACAGGCGCGTACCAAACTACGGGAATGTGGCAAATCGGGGGTGACGAGCCTTGGACCGACTACGCAGCGTGAGTCTTTCATCCTGTCGTTATATTATCCTCAAAAGTTGGTAAGATCGCGACTCGCAGCCCGCAAAATGTGCACAAGCCTTGGCTTGAAAGTTTCAAAACAGTCGACGTCTACCACAGGACTAGATGCTACGGCGCGGTGATCAAGCATACCGATGATTGGTCTATAGTGTAAAGGTGTTTGACTACCATTGGATCTATGCACTGATGCATGGAATAGCTTCTCCGGTGATACCCAGCCTACGAATACTCTCGTCGCGGCGGGACAAAGAGCCACAGTTCTCATTCATGAGGCTACTATGGCGGATGACCAGGTTGAAATGGCAAAGCGTAAAGCTCATAGTACCTTCGGGCAAGCAGTAGATATAGGGCGGAGGTGGGTATTTGTTTTACTACTCATAGTACCGAATTAAATACGATCTTCACAGTATGAATGCGGAGCATATTCTACTCACTCATTTCTCCGCGCGTTACCCCAAAGTGCCGCCTTCAAGCGTTAACAACCGACCAGGAGAGGGAACGAAAGAACCGGTGATTGCTCTTGCATTTGACCACGCAAACATAGCCATTGGTGATATGTGGAAGATGAAATTCTACCTTCCCGCGATCGAGCAAAATTTCAGTGACACGGTGGAGGAAGACGATAAGGAGGATACTAATATGGCTGATATAGAAATTGATATTACTTGAATGGATACTCTTCCTTAGCATATTGGAATTGCATGGCATAATAATGAGCCGCGTTCACTGATTATAACTTATGGTATTGGGTTCAAGTTACGCTGACTGTAAGGATCCCTCAACCGGATACAGTACACTCTTTCGAGCAGGTCAGACTCAACCCGAAACACCGTCTCCCGACTCAAAGTCATTTTCGTCGTGACTGCTTTTTATACCAGACTTTTCGGCATCCGCACAGACCAAGTACTCGGCGCGGGGTACGCTGCTAGCCTGGCCGAGTGAAATATGGTGCAGATGATTCATAACTAATCTAGTCTGAGGAGCCATGTACTAAATAATCGTTGACCGCACTCGTATCCGTCAAACTCTCAAGCTGTGGTTACAACACTATTTTCGGGTACTTGTTAAAATTTGCGGGCTGTATGGATCGTTGCTATTCATAAATGAGAAAGATAGCGATCTTATAATATCCCAGTATTCGATACCGTCCGCAATTTGTGCGATGCAACTGGGGTACATAGTAAGGCGGGAATATTTATACACAGGTCAATATCACCAGGGCTTGTAATGGTATAGTGAATTCCTGAGGCACCCCAGTGCCTCGTATACCTTGAACGAGATTGCGGGAGCGATTTGGAATATGGAGGCATATCGTTTGTGGGACCTGCAGAGGTAATAACAATATAATGATAATGGATGATGAGGCCATCAGTACGTATTGATGTACTTCAATCATGGATCCCGCCGCCTTTCCCTATCATTCGTAAAATTGCCTATCGAGCCCTCAGATTCAACTGGGAATCTAATCTCACCGCTTAAAGAGATGGTTCCTCCGCTGTTTTGGCGTGTCGAACATTTTAGGTGCAGCAGCATCCGTGCGGATAGGATAGCATGGATTGAACGCTGAATACTATGGCAATATCATGGTAAGCGAATGGAGATGAGGGATGCCGCGAATTAGATGCAACTCACGACGTCAGGAGATTATCGAATTCGGGCTATGGGCGAAGTTGAATAATAAATTCAGAAGTTAATGAATATCCTTACAGCTCCTTGAAAAATTATTGAAAGATTGGCAATTGAAAGAGCTAAAGATGAAATTCATTAGTAGGACCTTCGTCAGTGCCAATAAGAATATATTCACCACCAAGCACTGCATAATACAGCAACCCTATTGTACGATTGGTTACTCGATCGCCCCTCCCAAATAGTAATACCAAGGCATACCATGACGAAAGCACTCAGAAACAAAAGTTGAAGGATGGTTGCGACCTATAGCATTGTGCAAGTGTGAATAGAAGCCATGGCTTGACGAATTAGAAACAAACTGTGTAGGATTGCCTTATAAAACAAAAGAGCAGAAAGGACTACGTCCGGTTCCATCAATCGGTATGGCCTATAAGGTGAAGGATTTACCACTTTCGAGTATTGCCAATGCAATGAATTCACTGGCGGCGAATATTATGTCGTGGGCGCCCTTTGTGATAGTTTGGCAACCTGGGGTATTCCGAGGCAACATTTCCGGAGGAATATCTAAAACAACAGTATGAGAACCGTGCATCGAACACGCACAACCCTATATACGGACTCACGTATTTGTGAACCATGGTATGAGTGAAATTCAATCATGCAGGCAATGATAACTGTTAGACCTAGGATGGTGAAGGCAATGGCCATCCTTCGTCTCCTACCCCACATGGCCCAAACACAGATCATCATAATTACTTTGGGGTATATGTGAGCACGGGCAAAATTATTACGGAAACCGTCACCTTCGGAGATCCCAAAACCAAATAAAAACATCCCTATATTTATATCTCAATGGAAGTTAGGAGCGGGAGTCAATGGCAATGGCCCACAACTTGATATGTTTGCGAGGAGACCACAGATCGGGACAGGTATAGCATAGCCGATATCACCTTGGAAATATCCAGTCGTCACTTCATTGCAATGCGTGGCGGCAAGTTGTGGAATCCGACTCACCATGCATATAAAGCGCCGTGTCTATGAAAGCGGGGTAGCGGGTGAGGAAATAAAGTAAAGTTCCAAAGTTCCACCGTGGGTTCCAAATGAGAGTGATCTCGGAATCCAATGTTACAAACCAATCATAAATCTAGATGGCCTGTTGAGTTGGAACTCAGTTGGAGTTCGGATAAGGATATACCAGTACTGCAACACTGGCCACTTAGCGAGTAGAAGATATGATTTATGTTTATCTTGTAGAAAAAAGACAAAAATACCATTGAAATACTGTGGTGCCAAGTGAGGTTATATCGGCAAAAAAAACTCTTCAATGCTTACTGCAGCAATTTGCCATCTCTGGAAAGAAACAAGTGGTATGTTAAGGTATTCATGTTCAAAATGGGAAGGGATACATGCATTGTGACATAACATAGCGAGTTATATACCGGGGAACCTGATCATCACTGCAGGAACCCAATAGAGATGGTCGATCTGCATTCTCATTGATTAGTGTACGTAGGACGGGTTGAGAGGTTATTTATTCATACCTAAGTTGTGTTATGACCCGCCAGACACGCTGATCGCCTTATCGTCAGTTTACCATACTACCTTTACTATATACTTCTGTACCTTTGGCACGTAGCTGGGCCACAGCACCAATGTAAATTCTCGCAAGGGCATAGTATTGCCCATAATGAAGATCAATAGTTGATCAAGAAAAATCCTATCACACAGCCAGAAAAATCATACCATCAATGTTCCCGTTGGATCTCTTTGTAAAACCGATATCATAGGGAGATGATGATGCTAGAAATGTGACATGCACAATCAATTATCTTGAGGGTGGATTGTTGCTATCCCACTTGCGTCAGTATAGTCATAATAGCCCCCTGGGACTAGGACGGTGGACCGGAGTCGAAGGATGATAGTTAGGACACCAGAATATAGACCAAAGGGCATAAGTTTTACAAATCGAATGGCTAGGACAATTTAATAATTGTCTTCTACTCGGCCAAGGTAGAAATGTTAGAAAGTATTGATGTTCCACTGGGTCTCAGGGGGTCGAGACAACGCTCACGCTGTTGATGATTTCAAATGTTTGAATCCTCGAGCCTCAGGGCCTCGGCACTCGGTAATGATTATGTAAGTGTAGTTTTGATTGAGGTGCTGCAACTTGAAATGGGTATATATGACTTTAAAGGAATGGCTTGGGACGTTCAACGGTGAGGTTACAGTATCATTTAATCGAATCAGTGTTGCCGTTGGGCTTTTGTCACTTCACAGTATGAATGCGGCCCAGCACATTCTAGTATATTCTACTCGCACATTTCTCCGCCCATTATAGTGCCGCCTTCAAGCATCATAAACTGACCAGGAGAGGCAATGAAATGGCCGGTGGTTGCCCCTGCTTTTAGCTGCGCGGATGGCATAGCCGTTGATGGTATTTGGAAGGTGGAATTCTGTCTTCCCGCGATCGAGTAAATTTTCAGCGACATGGTAGAGGGAGATGATAAGAACTAACCAGATCAGATCATCTACCAGTGGTAGGGGCTAAATAATTGCTGTCCCTGGAAGAACCTCATCCTTCAGATCTTCATGTTTGATGCCATCCGTAGTAATTGATGGGATCGTCATCGTCAGTAAGGCGGTGAGTGGGTATGTATATGCTAACAGAGCCTCTCGGGACCATGAGATGAATCTATTGTTAGCTTGGAGCGGACCCCTGATGGGTGCATCATTCCACAGGACTGCGGATGCTTGGTGGATGCTGCCGTTGATGATAGCCGATTATAACTTGTTGGTTGATCATCTGGGTATTTCACCCGCGATATCTTCAATTGTGATACCTTGGTGCACTGAAACTCGGTAACTGGCAATAAATAACACGATGCCAACTAACCCAACCAGGGTTAAATAATAGCCGCCCCCGATCTATCACTCGTATCTGTCAAGTCCCCTGGCCCAGGTTCAAATATTATCTCTTCGTCTGAGGGAAGAATTGTCGTATTTCCACCCCCTCCTAGTCGGCGTGCTGAATACCTCAGGTGCAACAGCATTCGCGCAGACAAAATGGCATGGAGTGAACCCTGAATACTGTATCAAGGGGTGAGACAGGTATTAATGTTATATAGACTAACTCACGACGCCGAGAAACTGCCCAAACTTCCCTAGAGGCTGGGAGTCAGTATTGACCAATGACAGCCGAAGTTAAATATATATTCTTACGCCTCGGGACGTTATCGCTAAATTTGTGATCGAAACAGCTGGAATCAGAAACAGGTTGAGATATGCAACTCTCATGCTAGCAATAAACTCACCATCCAGCACCACATAATACAATAATCCTAATTCAAGTTCATGAGAATTCTATCTTTTCAGTGTGCGAGGGCATACCATGTCGAAAGCACTCGGAAATAAAAGTCGAGGGATAATCACGGCCTATTGATACCACTGAGTAGGCTTTGTAAATAGAGAACAAAATATGGAGATTATACTATATTGCACTGCTTTGAAAAGCACCAGAGAGAGAAGAACTGCATTCAGTTTCATTGAATTATTCGTCACGAGATCATGATAGAATATTTACCACTTTCAAGTATTACCACTGCGAGGAAGTCCATATATATCATGTTGTGGGTTCCCTGGGGAATGACCTGACAACCTGGGATGTTTGGGGGCAGGATACCAGGAGCAATAACTAAAATATCGCCAGTAAATGGTAATGAGGGGCTGTTCAACAGAAAGGTACTTACATGTTTCTGAATTTTGATCGCTGTGCAGCCCGATGGTAGATGTAGCGGCGGCACCTATAACCAGGATTATAAGGAAGATCGCCACCTTCCGCGCCTTCCCCCATATTGCCCAAACGCAAACCATCATGAGCACTGGTTATATGTGTGAGCTTACTTATGCTAGACAAAAAAGAGGTGCATTGCCCACTTACCTTCAGCAATTCCGCCACTAACCAAAAACATCCCTATTTGTGCCATATTAGCACCACCAATGTGTGACATGTTTACTCACAGTTTGATATTAATGCCAGGTGTGTACAAAGTGAAATGGTCATGAAATACCCCACGTCGCCTTAAGCGTCCAAGTACCCGTAGTCCCACTTGAGATATGTGAAAGTAAATTATGGGGGCACCCACGATATAATTGGAGCAGCGCGTCAACAAAGGTAGGATAGCGAGCCAAAATATAAAGCAAAGTGCCCAGATTCCATGGCGCCTTCCAGACGAAGGTAAGTTCTAAATCGACGGTCAGGAACCAATCATAGATCTGTGGGTTTGGGAAATCACAGTTCAACATTGTGTTTTGGATGATTACGCACCAGCACCACAACACTAGCCACTACAACAAAGATGTAGTATGTGTCAAGTGATAGGAAGGACGGGAAATACCATCGGAATACTGACTCGAAGGTAGTGTTTGGTCAACGATTATATACTCTGTAAGAAATTAACGCTTACTGTAGCTATTTGTGCTTGCTGGAGAGAAATAGATGTTATGTTAGAGGCACTCATGTTCATAACAGTGGGTACCGACGTATTGATTCTGAGTCCATGCATGGAGCATTATATATCTAAATTAGAGCCGGTTGTAATTCCCTGCGGGGGAAAACCATCATTCGCGCTCGTAACACCACCTACTCGAAGGCTGTCAACATGCCAGTGGCTTGAGTGGAGCCCACTTACGTTCGGCATAACAATTAACTAATTATACTCGTGGCCGTAAAGTAATGGGGTTGGTGCCCGGCGCAAATGCAAGTTGGTGATTCACACGGTTTTACACTTGAAACGTGCAATAATTAATTTGTGAGCGCTAGTCTTTGATCAATATCAAGCGAGCCAGTTGTACTTATGCAGCACTGTTTTCGGATAATTGTTGAAGTTTGCATCACCCATCGATAGAGCATCTGCTATTCCGAGATGAAAAAGATGGCCTAACGTTTGACACCATCTGCAGTTTGCAAGATGCAGCTGGCTGGCAGGATTTTATGAGTGGGTCTATATGGCCAGGGCCTGCAACGGTGGGATAAATGTGTTCCTTGTCTAAGGCGAACCCCAAGTACTACCCATACCTTTGGTGAGGTTGGAGACCGTCAAAAATCATAAATCCAAGTTGAGCTGGAACCAGTGGTAGCAGCCAACAGAAAAGCGTTATTAGTCCATTCAGCGTCGAGCTAAATATCAGATGGCCGAAGCAAGGCTTACAAGATTCATGGCGCGCGGGCAAAGCCGTTTTTGATCCAAATGCGCAGGTGCGCGTGCCACGGCCTACCGCTGGAGGTTGGTTCACAGTGGGGCGGTTTCAGGTTGGCTGTTTCGAACCAAATGCCCATGCCAGCTAGGCCGGTGACCGTCCCCTCTCAGAGGCAAGAAGTTTTTGAAAACCCTCGTGAGAGGGGCCGGGAAAACTGAGTTTGAATTGACGTTGCATTCCTTATGATCGAGAACAAGCACCAATTGGGAATTCTGCGTCCCAATATGGGTTCCTCCCTTTTTGGGACAACAGGTGGAACACATCGTTTGAGCGGTCGCGTTGCGTCTGTACTTGTAATTCTGGATGTAAATTTGCTAATATCAATCCATGTTGAGTTTTACAAGATACCCAAGTGCTCAAGGTAATTGCTCAAAGTAAAAGAGAGGCTCACAGTGCAATAATTCTTTCGGTTTTGGTCCTTCAGTGAGATGTTGGTTGCAAAGTTGTCGAGCTTGGCGTCTGTTAATAGTTGAATGGTTTGGAGACATGACGCGAGAGCCAGAATGTCAAAAATAGCCATTTCGTGCCCAGAATTACAAGTACAGACGCGACGCGACCACTCAAACGACGTGTTCTACCTTATGTCCCAAAAAGGGAGGAACCCATATTGGGACGCGGAATTCCCAATTGGTGCTCATTCTCGATCATAAGGAATGCATCGTCAATTCAAACTCAGTTTCACCAGTCCTTCTCACGAAGATTGTCGATTTTCTTCATCTTCAGAGAAGGAGTGGTTACGAGTCTACATGCCAGCTTGATTGATCATATTTCTGGTTTAGGTGTCTAAATTGAACCTGGTCGCTGGATCTGCTGGGATTTTTTCTGCGCAATGAATGTACGCACTTTAGGCTGTTTGGCGGTGGGGTTGCAGTGTCATCGAACCTAATCAGTATTGAGTGCTTTGTTTTGAAATATTATTTATGTCGCAGTGGACTCGAAGCCACGTGCCAAATTGGCCTTGAGATTTGGTCATGTTCAAGCTGTGTCCGCGTCCGCGACTCCGCGTCCTCCCCACCACCTCAATTATATATAGACCGGGATTACTTATCCAGAGTTCTGTAACATTTTCTACTCATACACAACCCCCCCCCCCCCCCCTCCGCCCATTCGTGCTGTACATCGGTGTCTTCGTGGACTTCCGACACCCAGAATTTAGGCCTGAATGATCCATCGGATAATAGTGCTAGCGCCGTCATGAGCGACACAGAGCGAGGCCCTACATTAAAGGAAGACAGGCGTACCAAACTTACGGGAATGTGGCACATCGGGGGTAACGAGCTTTGGCTTGAAAAGTTTTAAAATAGTCGATGTTTACTACAGGGCCAGTTGCTATAGCGTGGTGATCAAGCATAATAACAGGCCGCGCTTACTTCGGATGCGGGTTATTTCACTGGTTGTGCACTCATGGTGTTGGGTCCGAGTACCGACCATAAATATAATGATTCATAACTAATTGGGCCAGACCCGGGGTGAAACAATCGTTATTCTCAAACCCTCGATCTATCACCGAATGTAGTCTCTTATAGTTGTCGCATTTCCATCAGTTTCCGCCCCCTTCTATTCGACGTGCTGAATACCATAGGCGCAGCAGCATTTGCGGGGACATGGGGGAATTTGAATCAATGTATCAATCTAAGCAAGATAGTGCCAGGCAGGGATGTAAAGCAACGTGCACGAGTTCCGTGGCCCAGCCGCCCATCTCAGACGAATATAAATTCCGAGTCCTCAGATCTTCATGTTTGATGCTATCCACAACTGTCAATGGTAAGATGGCAACCGGCACTGGTGAGGCGCGAAGGCGGGATGAGTGGATATTTATACGCCAATGAGCTTAGGGCTTGGATGGGTTTGTTGTTAGCTCGAAGCAAACTACTGGTGGGTGTATCATACTCAGGCCTTCTGTAAGATTGAAAACTGCGGATGCTGATCCATGCGTGAGAATCAGTTTGTCGTGGGTGGCCGGGTGGTATTTGCTCATGATAGCCCCACGCACCTGACGTCTCAACACCAACATGGTAGACACAGTGGCGTACGCATCAAGCTCAAGCGAATGTCAATAAATAACGCAATCCAAAACCAAATCAGGGTTAAATAATAATCGTCTTTGAGCTTGATCTATCACTCGTACCCGTCAAGTTTTCGGGCTCAGGTTCAAATATCATTTCCCCGTCTGAGGGAGGCATCGTCGTATTTCCTCCCCCTCCTAGTCGGCGTGCTGAATACCTCAGGTGCAACAGCATGCGCGCAGACAGAATGGCATGGAGTGAACCCTGAATACTGTATAATGGAATGAGCCTAGCGGGTGTTAATATTGTATAGACCAACTCACGACGCCGAGAAACTGCTCGCGGTTCCCTAGAGGCCAGGAATCAGCATCATCTTGAAGTCTAATACATGTTTTTACCCTTCGAAGCGTTACTGCTAGGTTCGTGATTGATAAAACTGGAATCAGAAACGGCTTGAGATAAAACTCTTGCGCCAATAATAAATTCACCGTCCAGCACCACATAATACAATAATCCTAATTCAAGTTCATAAGAATTCTACCCTTCTAGGGTGCAAGGGCATACCATGTCGAAAGCACTCGGAGACAAAACTTGCCGAGGAATAATTACGACCTATCGATGTGACCGTTGAGTAGGCTTCGCGAATGGAGACAAAATACGGAGATCATACTGTGTTGTACTGCCTTGAAAAGAACCAGGGAGAGAAGAACTAGATTCAGTTTCATCACAATTTTCGCCATGGGATCACGATGGAATATTTACCACTTTCAAGTATTACCACTGCGAGGAAGTCCATATATATCATGCTATGGGTTCCCTGTGGAATGACCTGGCAACCTGGAATATTTGGAGGTAGGATACCGGGAGCAATATCTAAAAGATCGCCGATGAATGATAATGAGGGGCTATTCAACATGTTGGAGGTACATACGTGTTTCTGAACTCTGATCACTGCGTAATCCAACGGTAGCTGTAGCTACAGCGCCTATAATCAGGATTATGAGGAAGATCGCCATCTTCCGTGTCTTTCCCCATATTGCCCAAACGCAAACCATCACAAGCACTAGTGATATGAATATGTGAGCTTACCCATGCCGGTCGAAAAGAGGTACCTTCGGCAACTACGCCACTAATTGCAAGCATCCCTATTTGCACTATATTAGCACTACACCAGTGTGCAACATGTTTACCCACAGTTTGTGATTATTACCAGGCGTGTGCAAAGTGAAATAGTCAACAAATACCCCACATCGTCTAAAGCGCCCCGCTTGAGATATGCAGTACTGAAATACGGAGCCACCCACGATATAATTGGGGCAGCATTTCGATAAAGGTAGGGTAGCGAGCCAAAATATAAAGCAAAGTGCCCAGATTCCATGGCGCCTTCCAGACGAGGGTAAGTTCCAAATCGATAGTTAGGAACCAATCGTAGATCTGTAGGTTTGATAAGCTGCGATTCAATATTGTGTTTGAACAACGACGTACCAGCACTGCAACACTAGCCACTTCGACGAGGATATAATATGTGCTGATTTACAGGAAGGATAGGACGTACCATCAGAATACTGGAGTTGTGTTTGTGGGTAGTGTTTAGTCAGTGACCGATTGCCACGCTTTGTGGGAGGGTTAATGCTCACTGTGGCAATCTGTGCTTGTTGAAGAGAAACAGATGTTACATTCATGTTCATGACAGCGGGTGGGTTGATTCTACACACGGAGTGTTATATATCTGACCTCGGAGCTCCCCCGATTTGCTCTCGTGGTGATATCGCACGCCAGAATACCATCTGCGCGGCTCGAGTGGAGCCCATTTATGTCCCCTTAGTTTTTGGAATAATTGATCATCTTTTGATTAATTCAAATGAACTGGTCGCACTTATAGACAACGGAGCTTCTGCTATTTCTAGATGAGAAAGATGATTCAGCAGGGCTTGGTGACCCAACGTTTGACACCATCTGCAATTTGCGAGATGCAACTAGCTGGTAGGATGAATAGATCCATATGACCAGGGCCTGCGGCGGTGAGATAAATGTGTTCCTTGGCTAAGGCGAACCACTCATACCCTTGGTGAGGTTGGAGATTGTGGAGAATCATAAATCAAGGTTGAGCTGGAACCAAAGATCGGGACAATATAGTGGTAGCAACCAACAGAAAAGCGTTGTTAGTCTGTTCAGCGCCGAGCTAAATATCAGATGGCCGAGGCGCGCGGGCTTGAAAGCCATTTCTGATCCCGAGGCGCAGGTGTAGGCGCAGTGGTGGGACCTACAACCGGGGTGTTAGTCCAAGGTGTTCAAGTTGTTCCGGTGGGCCGGGCGGTCTCGAATCTGATGTCCACGGCTTGATTGGTCGTATTTTAGTTTAGGCGTCTGGATTGAATCCAGTCACCGCAGCTAAATATGCCGGAACATTTTCCGCACAATGAGTTTACCGTTTGGGCTGTTTGACGGTGAAGTTGTAGTGTCGTTTAATCTAATCAGTATTCAAATTGAACATTGAGCGCTTTATTTAGAGTATCACCATGTCGTGGTGGAAGGCAGCGGAATGGACTCGAAGCCACGTGCCAAATTGGCCTCGAGATTTGGTCATGTTATGCCCCCCGTCCGATTCGTGGCTGATTACAGGACGCGCGTCCTCCCCACCACTTCTTAAGGACCGGGTTTACTTATCCAGAGTTCTGTAACATTTTCTACTCATACACAACATAATGGCTGATCCTAGTGGTGCACCACCCCAACCCGGCCCAAATGACACCTCGACGGCCATCCTACGGACAAAGAAGTCGTGAGTAATAGATAGGCGAATTTATCAATGAGCGAGAATCTAACGTGTCGAATTGCAGCCCGAGCCGTTTGATCGTTGACGAAGCCACCGCAGATGACAACTCCGGTAGGTCGCACATCCAGCCCGTTAATCGAGGCTGATGAATCTATGTAGTCGCGACTCTTAACCCCGCTACAATGGAGATTCTCCAGCTATTCCGAGGAGACACTATCATTGTTCGGTGGGTACCATTCCGCTTTTTGTCAAGCTTATTCTGAGTCCCTTGAAGTGGAAAGAAGAGACGCGATACCGTCCTTATCTGCCTAAGCTCGGATGACGTCGAGGAGGGTCGGATTCAAATGAACAAGGTCGCCCGTAACAACCTACGGGTCAAGCTGGGGGACCTTGTGAATGTGCATCAGTGCCTTGATATCAAATACGGGAAACGGGTGCATATCCTCCCATTCGACGATTCCATTGAGGGTCTTAGTGGAAATATCTTTGAAGTCTACCTCAAGCCTTACTTTTTGGAGGGTATGCATGGACGCGCCTCAATTTACAATCTGGAAACTAACGATTTATAGCATACCGCCCCGTCCGCAAGGGAGACACTTTCCTCGTTCGTGGTGGAATGCGGACCGTCGAATTTAAAGTGATCGAGACAGACCCTTCCGAATTCTGTATAGTGGCCCAAGACACAGTAATCCATACTGGTAGGCGCAAATTCGTTAGGTGGCATAACCAATACTCATGGTTAAAATAGAGGGCGACCCAGTGAAAAGAGAAGACGAGGAATCCAACCTCGCCGATGTTGGTTATGACGATATTGGTGGCTGCCGTAAACAAATGGCCCAAATCCGCGAGCTTGTGGAACTTCCGCTTCGCCACCCCCAACTCTTCAAGTCTATTGGTATCAAACCTCCGCGCGGAATTCTAATGTTTGGTCCCCCTGGAACTGGTAAAACTCTCATGGCTCGTGCTGTGGCCAACGAGACTGGTGCATTCTTCTTCCTGATCAATGGCCCCGAAATTATGAGCAAAATGGCTGGTGAGAGTGAAAGTAATCTCCGAAAAGCTTTCGAGGAGGCCGAGAAGAATTCACCCGCGATTATCTTCATTGATGAGATTGATTCTATCGCACCCAAACGTGAAAAGGTATGTGTTACCCAGCCTCGAGACGTACTCGTTTGACAAACGTTCGTAGACAAATGGCGAGGTCGAGCGTCGTGTCGTATCTCAGCTTTTGACCCTCATGGACGGCCTGAAGGCTCGGTCGAACGTCGTTGTTATGGCAGCTACTAACCGTCCCAATTCCATTGACCCCGCCTTGAGGCGATTCGGTCGCTTTGACCGAGAGGTGGACATTGGCATTCCTGACCCGACTGGCCGTCTAGAAATTCTCCGCATCCACACCAAGAACATGAAGTTGGCTGATGATGTTGACTTGGAACAGGTTTGTTATCTGCAATAAATTTAACAAATTCGCAACTCATCTTATTGTGTAGATCGCAGCAGACACTCACGGCTACGTTGGTTCCGATGTCGCTTCCTTGTGTTCTGAGGCAGCCATGCAACAAATTCGTGAGAAGATGGACCTCATCGACTTGGATGAAGATACCATTGACGCTGAGGTCCTTGACTCACTGGGCGTCACCATGGACAACTTCCGCTTTGCGTTGGGAACTTCGAATCCTTCTGCACTCCGGGAGACCGTCGTCGAAGTACCTACTGTTACTTGGGACGATATCGGTGGTCTGGAGAAGGTCAAACAAGAGCTACAGGAAACTGTCACCTACCCCGTCGACCATCCCGAGAAATTCATCAAGTATGGTATGTCGCCATCGAAGGGTGTCTTGTTCTACGGACCCCCTGGTACTGGTAAGACCTTGCTCGCCAAGGCCATTGCGAACGAATGTAATGCCAACTTTATCAGCATTAAGGTGGATGTTTTAACATAACCCACGCGTGCTTCTCCTAACATCTTATTCTAGGGCCCAGAACTCCTCACCATGTGGTTTGGTGAATCAGAAGCCAATGTTCGTGATGTCTTCGATAAAGCTCGTGCTGCTGCTCCTTGCGTCATGTTCTTCGATGAATTGGATTCCATCGCCAAAGCCCGAGGTGGCGGAGGTGCATCCGGAGATGGTGGAGGTGCTGGTGATCGTGTGCTGAACCAAATCCTAACTGAGATGGATGGTATGAACACAAAGAAGAACGTCTTCATCATTGGTGCCACCAACAGGCCTGATCAAATCGATTCCGCCCTCCTCCGTCCAGGTCGTCTTGACCAGCTCATCTACATTCCCCTCCCCGACGAGCCCTCACGCCTGTCCATTCTCCGCGCGGCGCTCAAGAAGTCGCCCATTGCCCCCGAAGTTGACCTCGGCTTCCTAGCGAAGAACACTCATGGATTCTCTGGTGCTGATCTCACCGAAATTTGCCAGCGAGCAGCGAAACTGGCGATCCGAGACTCCATTGAGGCTGACATCCGGGCTGCGCGGGAAAAGAAGGAGAAGGAGGAGATAGCTGGCGAGGGTGCTGAAGACACAAAAATGGAGGAAGACGAGGAAGCAGATGACCCCGTTCCTCAGATCACAAGGTCCGATCGATTTTCAAACGCACGCCCAACACACACCTGATGTCATATTTTCATTTTCAGAGAGCACTTCGAGGAGGCTATGAAGTTTGCCCGTCGGTCAGTATCTGACCAGGATATTCGGCGATACGAGATGTTCTCTCAGGTTCGTGATGATGGCACCCACCTTATCGCATGTGTGCTAAGTTATTTCTCACAGAATCTCCAACAATCGCGTGGTTTCGGAAACAACTTCAAGTTCCCTGAAGGTTCGGCCCCAGCTGGCTCAACAGCGGGTACTACAGGCAACGCAGGATTCACGGAAGATGCAGCAGACGATGACTTGTATGCCTGATCCTCCTGACTTTGCTTTTCTACCATCGCATTCCATTACCACCATGAAAAGCACACGAAGACTAGATGATTTTTCCCACTTTTTTTGTAATTTAGTTTACAGCACAGAATGAAAACACCTCTGCAGGGTTATAATGAGCTGTGCAATTATTAAGTCCGTGTTGTGCCGGGACCTGTCAAGATAGCGCAGGCTGACGGATGACAGTGAGACACTAAATGCTTATCACGTCATCGAGACACGTGGTATTGCGTCGGTGGTAATGGACTGCGATAACCGACTTCCAAGCGATCTGCCATTCCAACTCTTTACACCTCCATGACCACTACTATCCAGACACAGATGGAGTCACCAAAAAAACTTTCCTCAGAGTCGAGGACTCTATCCGCCTCTTCACTTCGCGACCGCCTCTCAAAGTTGACCACCACTCCGATAAACCCCGTCGCTGCGCTTCAGGCCAATGTGAAGTTCGTGCATGCTGAGTCTCGGGGTCAAATAAACTTTTTCTGACACATTTACTCACAGTTTCGTTCCGGCGAGGATCCCGAGGAAACGGCGGTTGCAGATGCTCGCCGTGGCTGTCTGGTCGGTCATGATTGTCTTAACAACGGCTGCGTTCCTTGTGTTGTGGTGTGTCCTTGGAACCTCACTGCATTCGTTTTACCTTTTATTATATATATCCCCCACAGTTCGTTCCCCCCACTCTGGCCACTTCTAGCTGTGTATCAGCTGTGGGCACTGTGTATAGACAATGGTCCAGAAAATGGAGGCCGACTAAGCCCATGGTTCCGGTCGAACCCAGTGTGGAGATATTTCGCAGATTATTATCCTGCATCGTGAGTCAATCAAGCTTTTCTATTTCAAGTTGTCTCAGAGCTCCACCAAGGTTCTTGAAGGTATGTTATCGCTCCTGGGAGACCATTCCTGGGGCCGCCAATAACACAAATCTTGATAGGAGGCTGATTTACCGGCTGACCGACCATACGTGTTTGGTTACCATCCACATGGTGAGCAGGACAAATCTCCAGACCTTCACCGATTGCTAAGCTATTGCAGGAATCATCGGGATGTACGCATTACGTATCGCGGTTCCCATTGCTGCTTCTAATGATAATTTAGGGGGGCTCTTGCAACCTTTGCGACTGAAGGTTATTCCCCTGTCCTATATGCGGGTAAATCCCACTAACTGGCATTAGCTACTGGGTTTTCGGCGGCATTTCCTGGCATAAAGCCACACCTCCTGACCTTGTCCAGCAATTTCCGTGTGCCGTTTTATCGAGATATTTTGATGGCCCTAGGGTGTGTAGTGTGAGCAAACGCTCTTGCTCCAATATCCTCAAATCGGGGCCGGGTTCCGCGATTACTATTGTTGTTGGCGGGGCTGCGGAGAGTCTGAGTGCCCGTCCTGGGACGGCTGATTTAACACTTCGAAGAAGGTTTGTAACCTCTTCTGCACTATAAATATATATCTTATACACATCGCAAGGCTAGGATTCATCAAACTCGCAATTCAGCATGGGTATGTTTGGTTTAATGTCAATTACACACTGGTTACCGACCCATCATTTCAGCGCCGACCTTGTACCTGTTTTCTCATTCGGAGAAAATGATGTCAGTTTTCATTCCCCATCGAAAACATTTTTAGGTTTTTAACTCTAAATTAAGATATATGAACAAATGCCCAACGAGAAGGGAACATCAGTGTACGCGCTGCAAAAAAAGTTCCAATCTGTGTTCGGTTTCACGCTGCCTCTTTTTCACGGGCGGGGCCTATTAAATTGTATGTTGACAATTCAACATTCACAAACGGAATTGAACGGAATTCAGATAATTTGGGGTTGATGCCATATCGCCGTCGGATGTTGCAGTTAGTCAGTATCATCAATCTTTGTTTGATATAGAACACTGACTGCTGCCTGGTTCCTCTAGTCGGAAAACCGATCCACGTCAAGCAATCCGCCAGACCCAGCTTGGAAGAGATTATGGATATACAAAAAAAGTACATTGAAGAGCTCACACGGTTGGTCTTCCGCTTGTATCGACTCTGGTCCCCATTTATTGGCTTCACAGAATCTGGAATACCTATAAGGACCAATTTGCAAAAGCACGTTTGCGCGAATTGAATATCATTGATTGAAACTGAGTGCCTCCGGGCGCCACGTATGGGAGACTATCACCCGGTTATCGACCGGCTGGCTTCACAATAGACGACTAATAGACAGTCGAGGCGCACTACACTATCTGGTATTTGTAATGGGCTGAGTTAGGCCCAAAAACTATCCTTAAACTTGTAGACAAGTCACAGGGGTGGCCCTCATATATACATGGAGTTTCACTTATACAGCAAAGGACAGGTATACTTTTTTGAGGCTCTGATGGGAGGACGTTTCTAAACACACAGGACATTTTCTTCGTCTGAGCACAGTTGACGTGATGCAGCTTTATAGCATAATTAGTTTAAGGTTGATTTTGGCGGTCTGCCTCACTCACGATTCGCAAAATAGATGTCCGCAGGTGGTAATGGTGCTGCCCTTGGGGAAACCGCGACACATAGGACACATAAGCGTTGCGGGTGTCATCTCGCTTTCAAGAGAAACCTGCGTATCCTTCTCAGCGACATAATCCAATCTTTTTGCTGGCCAACCGGCGTATACAGCTCCTGCTTCCGCAATTTCTCCCGAAGTAAGTAACGTGTGTTCAGATAGCATACTGCTATCCTCCATGGAGGCGCCAGAGAGTAGACGCGAACCCGAGCGAAGCGCACACCTAATTCATGATTCAACAGAAAAACTTATAACAGGCCAATACACACACCCATTACCGATCTTGAGGTTATTCAACGCAAAGTTTCCACGGCTGTTAATATGAGCAACAACAGAGCAATCGTCCAAGTTGACATCATCACCAAGCTGCAAGAAAGATAAAAGAAGTGTTTGAGGTTACGCGCCGGGTACTTACCTCCACTAAATCAGGTTCTGTCATGAGACCAGCCTTGCCACCCGCGAAAATCGAACAATTCTTGCCAATCCTCGCCCCCAGAGCACGGAGATACCAGACGATGTATGCTGATCCAGTCAGAGGGGCAAGGACGCCGCCGCTTCCATAGCCTTTATAGAGGGGTCGGCTAAGAACAAGATGGAGCTGCCACCGCTGGCAATAGCTGCTCCTGTCCCACTCATATCGCCCCGCTCGGCGACGACCAATCACGATCCATTTTGTCAGGATAACCCAGAATAAAGATAAGAGCGCTTGAGTGTTGAGGACGACTATAAAGCAAACACTGATGAGTCCGTAGAGCACAGCAAGACGGTACCAATGAGCGCTGAAAAGATGCAGGAATCGAAGGTGAATCTGAATATGCCGGAGCATTTGAGCGGCCACCGCAGAACTGATGGACCAGTATCCCGCGGATAGGCCAGCGACCACAATATTGATTGCCAGAATAAGGGCGTATGGGAAAACGAAATAGTCGGCTTGTTTCTGATAGAATGCTTTGCCGAAGGGGGTTGTAGTGTCCGCAGAGACTTCTTTGGAGCCCCGGTTCAAACAGACGGCTTCTCCCCGTTCTGACGGTCTTGTGAGTGGAAGAACCGAGCAATTGATCTATTTATTTACGCACCGCAGCCCATCCATATTGAATTGTCTTCATAAACGGTGTTCCGTTTCGTGAGGGAACCTGAGCCCATAACAGTCCGCCGACCGATATGCGTCCCAGGGAGGAGTACCACGCGATCGGCAATCATGGCTATTTCAATCAGTTGAAGTGCATCTGTGGGAGCAGACGATCGCTTACCACCGTCGCCAATGACAATCTTATCTGTCCCTATGCGATCCGTGGTGAAGAACTCTGAGCGTGATCCGAAGACGACATCATCCCCGATCTCGAGAAGTTCAGGATCGAGACAGTAGATCCCCGAACCGGGCCAGTATATGCGCCGACCAATCTTGGCACCCATGGCCCGGTAGATTATCTGTAGTGTCTATTAAATTTCCGCCCAAATATAATTGATGAACGACTTACCGAAACAGTTTCATAATGAGTCCCCAGAATAGAGAGGGATCGTTTCATGACCTCTTGTGAGAGTAAGCAAGAATTGATATATCTTCGTAAAAGGACCAGCTGGCTAGCGGTGGCGGAGCTGCATTCCTTGTTTAGACCGAACATCCGCTTGATGAGGATACCAAGAATCAACTGCAGTATGGGGGTTACAACGACTCTAAGGGCGCGGGACAGAGCATGGAACATGACCCGGCGAGGTGCGGCAAACCAGAAGATTACTGACTCCAATGCATTGAGATTATTCGTCATGACTTTTGTTTGGTCTGTCATGAGCCAAATCGATGCGAACCACGGGATGTCTAGGGAGATATTTAGATATGAATAGTGCAGGGTTCGGCATGCTGGACTTACGGGCGAGGAAATGAACCACAAGAATTATGGGCCAAGCAACAAATAGTTTCAGGAGAAAGTGTGGTTGGAGTAATAGTGTGCGATTATATGCAGCATATGACCGCGGTGATGGGGGGTCATGGGAGGATGCATGGGGCCCATAGACAGCACCTGCTGGGATGTTTGCACCGGGGGATATATATGTATATGTATTGATGACGGCTCGGCGACTGATAACAATGTTGTCTAGACGGAACCAGCCATCACTCTCGACGCAAAATCCCCGGAGGGAGAATTGTCGATGCGACATCCATCCTCAAGAGTGATCAGGTCGGGCTCGCCAAGAAAGGCGTTTTGTGCAATTTGGACATTATCCCCGATTCGGGCTCCCAGCAATCGGTAATATAGGATCTGAAGCGCTGGGTGCATAGAGAATATTCCCCGCCCAGCGGATCTGTGACATTGTTATTAGGGTTTGCTAATCGAGATTGAGCACTCACCTCAGGCTCTGGTCCACAATCCACCAGCGCAGGTAATAGGTGGACCAGCTGATGATCGAAATGGTGAGGATGTATGTCTGGGTTGGATCTTAGCTTACGTCTGATATGTCCCCGCTTTGTATTTCCCGATGACTATCCATTTGAACAGAATTGCGGCGAGTGGACAAATAACCCGCACTGACATTCGTGCAACAATGATTGCTACAACCAGCGTTATTATTCTTTCCCAAAAGCTGCCATCAATAAAATTGGCTAGGTACGATAACAGAAATAAAAGGAGGGACCCTGTCATTAACGCGCTCAGTACGTTCGTGGAAGAAAATATAGAATTCGCACATGTGAGTGCCGCTTTCAGTGGGTAGAATAGAAGGAATGGTAGGGCCTGGGTCAATAGGCTGACGGGATGGGTCTGGCCTCGTGAGTGGGAGTGTTCCGGTTGTTCAAGGTCATCTAGGAAGTCATACCCTAATGTTGCCTCGGAACCATCCAGGCTGGTTTGCTTTTCGAGTTGGAGCGTGACTTCTGGGACTCTTCCTTCTTTTCCTTTGTGTTCGACCAAAGAAGCAATGCCCGAAATCGTACTATGTGTGAACAATCCTGCGACGTCAACGCTGACACCACATCGTTTACGGATATGATAGGAAAGTTTTCCAAGCAAAAGGGAATTGCCTCCAAGGAGAAAGAAGTCCGACGTGGTGGTATGTTCCTTATATCAACCGCGAGGAGGTCTGCCACGATTTCCTGAATGGCTAACTCCTGCTTGGTCATGGAGGGTGCACTGTCGTGTGCCATTCCGCGTCTTATGCTATCGAAATCGGGGTTACCATTTTCATCCCGGCTCGAGGAGCCCCACACAATGGAATGAATATGGAACACAGTATCCTGGAAGGGCGCTTGTTACATTCTCTTTGGTGGACTCCAATTGAGAATCAGATTCGAGGAAAATGAAGGCCTCAATACCAAGATTCTCGTTGAAGAGGATTGCAGCGTCGCAGACACCAAGAGCTTGCTTAATGATGTCTCCAACTCTGTTCAAATCAATGGACACTACTGAGCAGGGGATTGGATCCGAGATGGGTGCCTGTTTTTCGGGAACCACGGCCTCAAAATGACGGCGCAGGTTGGGAACCGTCTCATCTTGGCGGCCGATACCTAGGCGGCTAGAGAGGTTGATTCGCAATGGTTTGCCAGCGCTAACAAGGGAGGAGATCTAATGAATTTGTGGACTAAAGGATTTAATATGATGAGTACCTATTTTTAGGAATGTCATCCATATATACAATCGCGTAGGGCCATTTCGAGGGGTGTAGGTGGCCCCTGTTCCAATTTTGAACCTGGATTATCGGGTTGTTCTTTGCTCCAAGCAAATTTCATACCTTAACAATTCGTGCAACTGGTGAAGCCCCACGCGGCATCTATTGGGTTTTGGGACAACAACAACACCGATGGTCTCTTGCAACACATCATGTTCAATAGAAAATGCCAGAGCTGCCTAAATTTTTCTGAGGGTGATCCATGTGCGGAGACGAGATGATAAGCATACTGTTACATAATCCCTCGCTGCAGTTACAACTGCCTCTTCCACCTCGAAAGGAGAAATAACTTCCCCACCCTTATTGATGATTTCCTTCGAGCGGCCAGTGATATAAATATATCTGTGGATTCGCGCTTTTAGTGGTGTGAACCTAAAAGAGTGGTGGCCTGACGTACCCATCATTATCCATGTAGCCGACATCGCCAGAGTCGAACCAGCCTTCGCTCGAAAATGAAGACCGGTCTAATGCGGCTCTGATATCAGGGGAAGTTTCATAACCGTCAAAGGTTGGAACACCGCGGACGGAAATGGCTCCAGTTTTTCCGCGCGGCATTTCGCGTTCGGGGTTGCCGGATTCACGAACAGACAAATACGGGCCGCAAGCCATCCCGGAGCAGCCGGGTCGATCGAGCTGATAATTGATTGTTGGCGAGGCAATGGGCATACACCTGACCCAAAGTATAAATATCTCGGATACGACGGTCCTCAGATGCTCACTCTGTCATGCCATAGGAAGGAAGGATGGCGGCGCCAACAAATGTGTTCTTCAATTCCATTGCTAGGGATGGAAGTAGACCTCCAGCAGCATTGCAGACCATTCGTATTCGAACATTCTTTGGCGGAGGGACAACATCTTGGTACGACGACAAGATGGCATGGTGCATAGTGGGGGCAGCATAATACCTGCGAACCATCAGCGGCATGTGATAACTAGTATCAGACCCTACCATGTGGCCCTCAGCTCAATCGCAAGATTCCAGAATGCATCGGATCGAATCCCGGGCACATTATCGCGCTTCCGCCTGATAGTGTCGGTGCCAGGAGGTTGCGAACAATTCCACCAACATGAAATAGGGCATCATATTCACTGTAATACATAAGGTTGCCCGTCCGTGCCCCCTGGAGCAAAACCACTCACGATTAATGTCAGTCTGAACAAGTTCCCAGGAATGTACCACAGCCCAAGCACCGATTATGAGCGAGCGAAGCGTATATGGTACAACCTTCTTCCTTCCGCTGGTCCCAGAAGTGTGGAGAACCAAGGATTGGTCAAGGAGCCCGTGCTTCTGGGAGGGGCCTGTTGTTGGAGTGGGAGATTATCCATGATGGTGAGGTCGAACAATCCTGTGAGCCCGAGGGGTGGCTCTTTAGATAGATTATTTCGCATCCCAAGTCGTGGCGGATGTCTCGAGGTTCAGGCGCTCCTCGGCATCTTGAGTGGTTACGATTGCCTTGATGTTCAAGCGTCGGATGTCGTCGCTCAACTCGGAGGAAGTACAGCCAGCATTGACGGGCGCGCAAGTGTGATAAGTGGCTAATGCAAGCAGCACGACTGCATTTTCGGGACCTGTTGGAAGTGTAACCATGACGCGATCATTGGGCCCCAGAGGATCGCGACCGACCGGGCATGGTAAGGCGAAGCTCTCAATGAAGAATGGAGCTGATTGTGGGGCAGCGGAGGCCTCAAACAATCTGTTGAATACAGAGCAGGTTCCGATGTGGTGCAAAGGCAATCCAAGAAGGATGTGATAGAAGGGGCGCCATCGATATGTTTGGCTAGATGGTCCCCCAGAGATATGTTGGTGGAGGTGCCAGCGTCCTTAGGAATGACAATGGAATTGACATGGCACAATTATATTGCAGGCAGACCGAGATGAGGAAAATACTCCTTGTTATAAGCATTGGAAAATGGAGCAACACCTACACGAAATCCTAGAACTAGGAACGATAAGGTAAAAGATTTGATTCGTGTCATCAAGTTAACCCCTGGAAGCCTGCTCGGCTGGTGTTCTTGGGACGCCAGCAACGTCCGAGGCAGGAACCTGAAATAGCGATACAAATCCTGTACGCAGGAACCACAAGACTGGGGTACTGCTGGGAGAACTTGAGTTTTGGTTCAGCTAATAAAAAATGAGCTGGCATGAATCAAATCGCTAACTACAGTAGAGGCTAGCCATCATGATCACAATCTTGCAGAGGTTCGGTTCGCTAAACTTATCTTTGGAGTGAAACGATAATGAACACACCAGCTCGAACACAGATTTCGATGTTTATGTGCAAATGCAATGTTGGTGACTCTTCTTCGGTTCTTGGATATTTCGGTTTTTCGTCCGTGTCAGTTTCAAGTCTATTTATGCTGGGTTCGGAATTTTCTCCGCCTGGAGGCCAATAACCGTTAGACGAATTCCACAGATCTAACACGAGACCCCAGCATGATACAGGTGGTGCAGATAATCGAGGTAATCGCCTTTGAGATCGTGATAGTATCTTTCAATCACGGTGAGAATCGGCGTAGGACATAATGAAAGTTTGGGGCATGATAAAGTCCGACAAACTGCAGCTCCGACCCAAAGGATATGGAATATCCGTGTTGCTCAACATTCTGCAAATTAAACACTTGCAGGGCCCTATCATCACCCCCTCGCTTGGCCAGTCGCCGACCACCTGTGACCTTTCCAATGGAGAAATTTGGGGATTCAATTTAGTGCTCATCATATTCTAAGGTACCTCCCTTTTTTTGGAGCCCCAATATCGCGTCCGATTGAGTTAAAAATGCAGGGACTAAAAGTTTTGCATAACCACCCTAATAATAGTAGTATATCTGGCCACCAGACGACGAAGCCATGGATGCATATAAAAGCGAGCGGGTGATACCGCAGATATACTGGAAAGCTTACACGGTTGATCTTAAGTCCGGTTCCCATTCATTGACTTTGCGGAATCTGGAATACCTATAAGGACTAATTCGCAAAAGCGCGTTTGCACGAATTGAATACCATTGATTGAAGACCGAGTGCCTCCAGGCGCTGTGTATGGGAGACTATCACCCGGTTATCCATTGGTTGGCTTCACAATGGACAACCAGTGAACACTTGAGGCAGCTTGAGCCACTACACTCAGATCTCGGCATTCATGATAGGCTGAGTTGCGCTCAGAACTGTAAATTTGTAGATGAGGTGCAGGAGTGGTAATACATATATTCATTTTGGCTTTCAGTTATACAGCGAAGGACAGGTACACTTTTTTGAGGCTCTGACGAGAGCATTTTTCTAAACATACAGGACACTCTTTCCGTCTGAGTACAGTAGGCATGATGCAGCTTTATAGCATAGTTAGCTAAGCCTGATGTTGACAGTCTGTATCACTCACGATTCGCAAAATAGATGGCCACAGGTGGCAATAATGCTATCCTTGGGGAAACCACGACACATAGGACACATGAGTGTCGCGGGTGCCATCTTGCTTCCGATAGTGACTGGATTATTTTGTATACTACCCTTCTCAGCGACATAATCCAATCTTTTTGCTGGCCAGCCGGCGTATACAGCTCCTGCTTCTGCAATTTCTCCTGAAGTGAGTAATGTGTGCTCGGATAGCATACTGCTGTCTTCCATGGAGGCACCAGAGAGTAGACGCGAACCCGAGCGGAGCGCACAGCTGGTTCATTATTCAGTATAGGGCGCTCACAATGGGCTATACACATACCCATGGCCAAGCTTTAGGTTATTCAACGCAAAGATTCCCCGGCTGTTAATATGAGCAACAACAGAGCAATCGTCCAAGTTGACATCGTCACCAAGCTACGGGGGGGGGACATGAAAGAAGCGTTTAGAGACATGTGTCGGATGCTTACCTCCACTAAATCAGGTTCTGTCATGAGACTACCCGCGAAAATCGAACAATTCTTGCCAATCCTCGCGCCCAGAGCACGGAGATACCAGACGATGTATGCTGATCCATGTAAAGGGGCAAGGACGCCGCCGCTTCCATAGCCTTTATAGAGGGGTCGGCTGAGAACAAGATGGAGCTGCCACCGCTGGCAATAGCTGCTCCTGTCCCACTCATATCGCCCCGCTCGGCGACGACCAATCACGATCCATTTCGTCAGGATGACCCACAGTAGAGATAAGAGCGCCTGAGTGTTGAGGACGATGACGAAGCAAACACTGATGAACCCTAGAGCACAGCAAGGCGATACCAGTGGGCTCTGAAAAGATCCAGGAATCGAAGGTGAATCTGGATATATCGGAGCATTTGGCGGCCACCACAGAACTGATAGACCAGTATCCCGCGGATAGCCAGCGACCACAATATTGATGGCCAGGATGAGGGCGTATGGGAAAACGAAATAATCTGTTTTCCTCTGATAGAATGCTTTACCAAAGGGGGTGATATATTCTTCAGAGTCTGTAGAGGCTTCCTTGGGGCCCCGGTTCAAACAGATGGCCCCTCCCCCCTCTGAGGGTATTGTGAGTGGGAAGAGCCGAGAAATTTTGGTCTACTCACCGCAGCCCATCCATACTGAATTATCCTCATAAACAGCGTTCCGTTTGGCGAGGGAACCTGAGCCCATAACAGTCCGCCGACCGATATGCGTCCCAGGGAGAAGTACCACGCGATCGGCAATCATGGCTATTTCAATCAGTTGGAAGTGCATCTGTGGGAGCAGACATCGCTCACCGCCGTCACCAATGACAATCTTCTCCGTCCCTATGCGATCCGTGGTGAAGAACTCTGAGCGTGATCCGAAGACGACATCGTCCCCGATCTCGAGAAGTTCAGGATCGAGACAGTAGATCCCCGAACCGGGCCAGTATATGCGCCGACCAATCTTGGCACCCATGGCCCGGTAGATGATCTGTAGTGTCTATATAGATTGCCCCAATATAGCTTATGGACGACTTACCGAAACGGTTTCATAATGAGTCCCCAGAATGGAGAGGGATTGTTTCATGACCTCTTGTGAGAGCAAACAGGAATTGATATATCTTCGTAAAAGGACCAGCTGGCCGGAGGTAGCGGAGCTGCATTCCTTGTTTAGACCGAACATCCGCTTGATGAGGATACCAAGAATCAACTGCAGTATGGGGGTCGCAAGGATTCTGAGGACGCGGGACAGGGCATGGAACATGACCCGGCGAGGTGCGGCGAACCAGAAGATCACTGACTCCAGTGCATTGAGATTACGCCTCACGAGTTGTGTTTGGTTTGTCATGAGCCAAATCGCTGCGAACCATGGGATGTCTAAAGGAGATATTCAAATACGAAGAGTGTAGGGTTCGGCATGCTGGACTTACGGGCGAGGAATTGAACCACAAGGATTATGGGCCAAGCAACAAATAGTTTCAGGAGAAAGTGTGGTTGGAGGAATAGTGTGCGATTATATGCAGCATATGACCGCGGTGATGGGGGGTCATGGGAGGACGCGTGGGGCCCATAGACAGCACCTGCTGGGATGTGTGCACCGGGGGATATATATGTATATGTATTGATGACGGCTCGGCGACCGATAACAATGTTGTCTAGGCGGAAGTAGCCATCACTCTCGACACGAAATCCCCGGAGGGAGGAATTGTCGATGCGACATCCATCCTCAAGGGTGATCAGGTCGGGCTCGCCAAGAAAGACATCTTCTGCGATCTGGACATTGTCCCCGATTCGGGCTCCCAGCAATCGGTAGTATAGGATCTGAAGCGTTGGGTGCATGGAGAATATTCCCTGCCCAGCGGATCTGTGTCATGGTTATTAGGGTTTGCTAATCGAAATTGAGCACTCACCTCAGGCTCTGGTCCACAATCCACCAGCGCAGGTAATAGGTGGACCAGCTGATGATCGAAATGGTGAGGACGTATGTTGGGTTGGATCTTAGCTTACGTCTGATATGTCCCTGCTTTGTATTTCCCGATGACTATCCATTTGAACAGAATTGCGGCGAGTGGACAAATAACCCGCACTGACATTCGTGCAACAATGATTGATATATCAGTGTCACCATTTGTTGCCAAAAGTTGCCATCCATAAATGGGTTAGATACGATAGCAGGAATAAAGGAGGGACCCTGTCATTGAGGTGCTTAGTACGTTGCTGCAAGAAAATATAAATTCGCACATGTAAGCGCCGCTTTCAGTGGGTAGAATAGAAGGAATGGCAGAGCCTGGATCAATAGGCTGACGGGATGGGTTTGGCCTCGTGAACGGAGTGTTCCGTTTGTTCAAGGTCATCTAGGAAGTCATACCCCAACGTTGCCTCGGAACCATCCAGACTAGTTTGCTTTTCGAGTTGGAGCGTGACTTCTGGAACTTTCCTTCTTTTCCCCTGTGTTCGACCAAAGAAGCGATGCCTGAGATCGTACTATGTGTGAACAATCCTGCGATGTCAACGCTGACACCACATCGTTTACGGATATGATAGGAAAGCTTTCCAAGCAAAAGGGAATTCCCTCCAAGGAGAAAGAAGTCTGACGTGGCGGTGATGTGCATCACATCAACCGCGAGGAGGTCCGCTACGATCTCCCGAATGGCTAGCTCCTGCTTGGTCATAGAGGGACCCACAGCGCCGTTTGCTATTCCGCGCCTGATGCCATCGAAATCAAGGTTACCATTCTCATCCCGGATCAGAGGTGTTTGGCACAGCTGGAATGAATGGGGAACGCAGTATCCAGGAAGGGCGTTTGCTACATCCTCTTTGATGGACTCTAGCTGGGAATCAGGTCGAGGAAAAGAAGGCCTCAATACCAAGATTCTCGTTGAAGAGGATTGCGGCGTCGCGGACACCAGGAACTCGCCTGATAATGTCTTCGATTTTGTTCAAGTCAATGGACACTACTGAGCAGGGGATTGGATCCGAGATGGGCGCCTGTTTTCGGGAACCGCGGCTTCAAAGTGACGGCGCAGGTTGGGGACTGTCTCATCTTGTCGGCCGATACCTAGGCGGCTAGAGAGGTTGATTCGCAATGGTTTACCAGCGCTAAGGGCGAGAGGGGCAGTAAGTTTGTAGACTAAGAATTCAATACGATGGTTACCTGTTTTTTGGAACGTCATCCATATATACAATCGCGTAGGGCCATTTTGAGGGGTGTAGGTGACCCCTGTTCCAATTTTGAACCTGGATTACTAAGTTGCTCTTTACCCTAAGTAAAACTCATACCTTAACAGTTCGTGCAACTGGTGAAGCCCCACGCGGCACCTATTGGGTTTTGAGACAACAACAACACCGATGGTCTCTTGCAACACATCATGTTCAATAGAAAATGCCAGAGCTGCCTAAAATATATTGAGGATCCCATGTATGGAGACGGGACGGTGAGCGTACCGTTACATAATCCCTCGCTGCAGTTACAACTGCCTCTTCCACCTCGAAAGGAGAAATAACTTCCCCACCCTTATTGATGATTTCCTTCGAGCGACCAGTGATATAAATATATCTGTGGATTCGCGCTTTTAGTGGTGTGAACCTAAAAGAGTGGTGGCTGACGTACCCATCATTATCCATGTAGCCGACATCGCCAGAGTCGAACCAGCCTTCACTTGTAAATGAAGACCGGTCTAATGCAGCTCTGAAATCAGGGGAAGTTTCATAACCGTCAAAGGTTGGAACACCGCGGACGGAAATGGCTCCGGTTTTTCCACGTGGCATTTCGCGTTCGAGATTGCTAGGGTCACGAATAGACAAATACGGGCCGCAAGCCATCCCGGAGCAGCCGGGTCGATCGAGTTGATAACTGGTTGTCGGCGAAGCAATGGGCATGCACCTGGTCCAAAGTGTAAATATTCCGGATACAATGTTTTTCAGATACTCACTCTGTCATGCCATAGGAAGGAAGGATGACTGCGCCAACAAATGTGCTCTTCAATTCCATTGCAAGGGATGGGAGTAGACCTCCAGCAGCATTGCAGACCATCCGTATGTGAACATTCTTTGGCGGAGGGATAATATCTTGGTACGACGACAAGATGGCATGGTGCATAGTGGGGGCAGCATAATACCTGCGAACCATCAGCGGCATGTAAATAACCAGTATCAGAACCCTACCATGTGGCCCTCAGCTCAATCGCAAGATTCCAGAATGCCATCGGATCGAATCCCGGACACATGATCGCGCTCCCGCCTGACAGTGTCGGTGCCAGGAGATTGCGAACAATTCCACCAACATGAAATAGAGGCATCATATTCACTAGAATACATGAGATCATCCACCCACATCCCCTGGAGTCATAACCACTCACGATTGATGTCAGCCTGAGCAAGTTCCCAGGAATGCACGACGGCCCAAGCACCGATTATGAGCGAGCGAAGCGTATATGGTACAACCTTCTTCCTTCCGCTGGTCCCAGAAGTGTGGAGAACCAAGGATTGGTCAAGGAGCCCGTGCATCCGGGAGGGGGCCTGCTGTTGGAGTGGGAGATTATCCATGATGGTGAGGTCGAACAATCCTGTGAGTCCCGAGGGGTGGGTCTTCAGATAGATTATCTCGCATCCCAGGTCGCGGCGGATGTCTCGGAGGTTCAGGCGTCCCTCGGCGTCTTGGGTGGTTACAATTGCCTTGACGTTCAAGCGTCGGGCGTCGTCACACAATTCGGCGGAGGTGCAGCCAGCATTGACGGGCGCGCAGGTGTGATAAGTGGCTAATGCAAGCAGCGCGACTGCATTTTCTGGACCTGTTGGGAGCGCAACCATGACGCGATCATTGGGTCCTATGGGGTCACGACCAACCGCGCATGGCAAAGCGAAGCCCTCAATGAAAGAGCGCAGTTGGTCATGATATAGCGGAGGCCTCGAACAATCTGTTGAATACAGAGCAGGTTCCGAAGTAGTGCAGAGGCAATCCAGGAGGGATGTGATCGAAAGGGCGCTGTCGATATGTCCGGCTAGATGATCCCCCAGTGATACGTTGGTTGGAGGTGCCAACTTCCTCAGAAATGACAACGGGATTGACATGGCGCAACTGTATTGCAGACAAACCAAGATGGAGAAAATACTCCTGGTTATAAACATTGGAAACGGGGCCCAGAACCAGGAACGATAAGGCAAAAAGAAGATTTGTCGGATTAACCACTGGAAGCTCGCTTCCTTGAGGACATTGATCAGCTAACTGAGATCTTGAACGCCTTGAGGTTAACTAAACTCAAGTTAGATAACAAAGTAGTGTGCTTCGGAAGCGGGTGTACGAAGCGGTTATACTCAATCAACTTAGACATTGCAGGAGGAGCGGTAACGATTAGCGGTAATAGCGGATATTGGTTATGGGGAAGCGGGAATAGCGACGAGGGCAGTAAAACCGTGGTGATAACATTGACGGAGGGCATGACTTTACTCTAGGCATCAAGAATCACCTTGTTTTATGAAGTTCACCTCCGAGCAATCAACAATTCCTCATATTTGTTCGTGTGTGGATGTTAATCTCCCCGGCTTACTTTTTTTTCTACCCACCCGTCACTTACTCTCCTGATCAACGGAGGATCGTTTCGTGGCGTACTATACAGATATGTAGTACTACCACCGACAAATAGTTATTTAACCACCCCGTATGTGTGTCTCGCTCCCCAATTCGTGTTGTTCAATATTCTGCAAACCAAACAGATCAACAACTTTAGTTGTTCCTGAGCCTGGAAATTATTGTCGTGATCCATGGCGCCCGCGGTCAAACAGAGGGTACCCTGGCAAACTAAAGCAATTCAGTAATTTACACCGATGCACAATTCCTTTCCCGCTATTCTGGCCAGGAGATCATCGAGCCGGACGATATTCATGTTGTAGGACCATCTTGTACAAGAACATCCGATTATGTGGCCTGTTATCAGTGAGAGATCAAGCCGTACGAGTCTGGCGCTTGAAGACCGAGGAACTCTTCATGTACGGATTTAGCCTCCGGTCGACTTGCCGCAGGGGTGGATTGATCCGAGGGGCTCAGGGCCGGAAAAGCAGTTGAAAATCCATATTTTTTAGTCAAAGTCCCGAACGTGGCACATATGTACCTGCTATCGAAACGTGGCTGGGATCCTATGTTGATGTTTTATGTGCGCAAAAACAATCTACACATCTTTGACTCTCCTCCAGACAGCGTCTCTCACATGTTTATCAGGGACACATTTCTTCAGCTTGTCGTAGTCATACCACACCAGCACCTCGTTGGATTCTGCAACGATGGCGCGTTGCGCTAGTGAGTAAGCCGAAGCCGTCAGGTGGAACGCGGCGGGGTCAGCATTCGCAGTCAAGGGGCGGTGGGGTTTATGGGAAACAAGCAGCTATGACCACAATGAACCCGACACTCATGGAAGATAGTCGCCACTTACAGTATCCGGGTAGGTGACTGGTCTCTTAAACTTTACCTCTATCGATTTGAGAATGAGCGAGACGCCCCGGCCCTTCACCATCGCCTCCGCTTTTTCTGGTCCCCCCAGATCATGGCCAACTGACGTCATCCATTTAATTCTTCCCTATGGGGGAGGGTTAGTTCTCTCCCATCGATCACAATTAGGGTTCACATACCGACTCAAAAAATCTGACTGTGGGGGGTTGGATACGTAGAAAGAAGCAGTTGATATTTGATGGCATCACACTCACCATAGCGCACATTATTCACATGCCTGTAGTTCATCGCGTTAAAACAGTCGATACTGACGCGACTGTAAACGTACTGGAAAGAATCTAGATCCCCCCACACAATCGGCTGCTCCCAGAATGACGTCGGGTCGAATCCAGCGGCAAGGAGCTTGTCGCGAGCTTCCTGCAAAGCGTCTGAAGTACTCTCTGGGAAAGTACCTAATTGTATTGGGGAACTGGGGGGCGAGTCTGGGGATTCTGGGCCTTGGGTACCCGGAGGGATGTGGTAGGGCGAAGAAGGGTCCCGGAATGCATGTTGAAGGTCCTGGGCGTAAGAAATAAGACAATTTCATGTGCACAGGAGAAAAATCTACGCTAATAGAAGAAGTTTCACGCCATTTGGAACGGACGCCAAGACGGAGCAGCGTTGGAGACAGATTTCGAGCACGGGAGAAGAGGAATACCATTGCGGAGGCTGTAGCCAAGCGTTCACAAATTTTGATCCAATTTTCTCCTTCGTCAGGGTCCTTGCCACTGCTCAGCCTATGCGTCAACCTCAAGTCCCGGACCTTTTTGCCTCTGGCTGTATCAGGTTGGATTTCTCGTCAAACATTTCACGAATACAGATCAGCTAGTCACTTGCGCGGGAGTTTCTATCGGGTCCTGATGCTAGCACTCTTGGGCTTGGGCCTTGAGGTCATCTCCGCTAGCAGCAACCTAGATCCTGTCCATAAGTCCGGCTGCCATATGAAAATTGGGTTTTGCACTGGCCACTATTGAGTCTATCGCGAGCTGGATGATCTAAAGCTCTGGCTACATCATGATCTTGGATTATGGCAGCTGTTATGAAGACTAACTCTGGCCGCTCGGGAAATTGGAATCAGGCAGCATTCTTCTGATCCGAGTTGCTAAATCTCATTTGAGCGCTTCAATCCGGATTGATTTGGGTTAACGCTCCAGCATCCATGGTTTGTGGCTACACGCGCGATACGCGGTGACAAAGCCAACGAGCGCGCTGCGTTTCGCCTCCGATGTGGTACGCTCGCGAATGTGGGCCCATAGCTATGTGTGCCTCCGAGAGTTGCCTCGGAGTAGTGGCTGACACAGAGGAACGATCGGGCTGGAAACAAAGTGACACAAACAGCGTAGGTATATAAGTATCGCCCCGCCCAGACGTATCCTTCATTTCTTCTTTCCCTTTCACCCCCATCTTCTTCCGATCCTGGTGATCCTTACCTTTCCAACCTTTCTTCTACATTTGTTCACATTCTATCCATCTCCACATTCTTTGACATCACGACCGTGTCGTTCGAATATCTACTCCCTAATCCCCACACATTTGATATCCCTACTTCATCCCGTCTTCAACAATGGTTTCTCTTACTCCCCGTTTCACGCTCTTGGTTGTCATGTGCAATACCATGGCGGTTTCCCTACTTCCCACTTCCGCGGATGCCGCCGTCATTCCCACTGCCCGCTCGACTCCTGCCAAATCTAACCGTGTCCAAAACCCCATCATTCCCCTCCCAATGCACGCGACGGTGAAGTCGGCTGCTGCTCATAAATCCAAGGCGAAGACCACGTCGATGGAGTCCAATCACGAGTCGAAATCCAGGAAAAGCAAGCATCACAAAGCGGTTCGTCCATTCCCAATTGCGCGTTTTTTGTTGATTTTTGAGCGCATATATCCACTAGAGAATCACTGGCCAATTCAACATTAAGCCTATTCTTCGCCTTGCCAGCGTGGCTTTCGGTAAAACAAACGCTATACCAACCAGGATGATGCATATGTTGTGGTGGACCTAGACCCCCTCATTGTGGTGGAGCAGGGTCATGAAAATCAGCAACCTTTTGCGATAGGTTCCAACAGCGCTTCGATGGCTAAGCGTCATCATGGCCATGGCGATAAGCATGATCATATTCATACGCACCATAACCGCCACCATCACGGGGACCACGACAAAATCATCATCAATGGCAAGAATGACCACGTGCACATCCATCGCCGGGATGAGGGGGACGTTTCCGGGACTATTGATGTGATGGTGAATGCCCATTTTATAATATCCCATCGAATACTAATATTAGGCCCATCCCCAGAGCAATTCAAGCGCTGGTGCCCCCAAAAGGCTCGCTTCTCTCGCAATGGATTGTTCTTCGTCACGCCGTGCATTATGGATGCGTCTGAAACAAACTCCACCCAATTGATCCTCCGAAGATGGGAAACCTCGATTGCCACGAGCCGAACTTCTCCTGCGAAATTCCTGTCCGCCTCATGGCGATGGGCTTCGACCGGAAGAAGCAACGTCAGTGAAACGTTGTGTCACTTACAATCCGATGGCCCCAAACCCTCAGCCGTTGACGGCGGAGCCATGCAGCAACTCGACGGGTGATGGAAGCAGTCAAATGTTTGCTTTCAACACAGAAACTAGCACGGTGAGACCTATGTGGCAGAATGGCCAGGACGATGGGATGGGCGATAGCTTCGACAACTCAACAAACGGAAGTGCACCCACCCAAACGGCTGGAGTGGCTAGCGCTAACCTGGGCGCGAGGGACGGTCCGAGCAACACCAATGTTACACTTGTCTTCGTTCCAACCAACCCCGTGGTGAACGCCAAGGATACAGAAGAAGACGCGAGCGCAACCGTTACAAGTACGGTAGTCATGACAGTCACAAGTACCGTCACGAATACAGGAACAGTATCCACTTCGGCGGTTGCGTCCACCGAATCTCTAGCTGCAGCCGATGCGACGTCGACCTCTACCTCTACTGAATCCTCGCCAACCTCGATTTCTGCTAGTAACGCGTCTGCCAGTGCTTCGTCAGTCATTTCGACCTCGGTGTCACCAACGGCCTCCGAAGCTGGTGTCCTGGCCGTCGAGGTCGTCGGTTCCATAAGCTCGAGCTCAGCAAGTGCAACGGGTTCTATTGATGTACAAGCTCTGGCATCAAGTATTGCGGCTTCCGATGAAGTTTCTTCCACCGTGTCTCCCTCTTCCTCCTCCGTTACTGTAATGGATGCTGAGCCCTCGGGTACGACAAGTTTAGGGTCTGCTCCAGCCCCGACCATGACGCCTGTCAACACCGCCCCCTACCAGTGGGCGTTTAAAGCCAACGCTCGGTTGTAATGACAGTAATTGTACCGAAACATGACGGCGATGAATATAAAGTATAATTAAACCGAACTGAACGAGTGAAAATCTATACAAGGCAGACTTTGCCACTATTACGAATAAATACGGCTATCAAATAAAATACTTGGATATCAAGGGCAAGGGAATTGCCCGGTGGATGTATGGTAACCCTGTGGCCTGGTGGCTGCGGGGTTCTCTATCGCCCAAAGGTCGGTTGTGGGCGAGGATCTGCCACCAAAGGCGTTCCGTATTAGTAGGGAATGCCTTCTTGAAATTTCTGTGTCTGTGGGCACTGCCCCCTTTGCCCGAAGTTGCAGTATCCTAGAATGCATAGTAATTAATGATCCTCACTCAGGTTCGAAGAGACTCACACCCGGCAAGCCTGATGAATCATGATATAAATTTATTCAGGTGGAAAACCTCCAGGGAAAGGGCTTACCACAGCGCTGGAAACTATAAGCATAAATGGCAGCCCAACGCCACTGTGGAAACTGCGCGGCCTTGAGGGTTGTCAGTTCTGGAGTCAATATCGGGGAAAGCATACAGACTCAAAATATATAAGAGCGGTACCGATGTTGACCGCAGAGACTGAGGCAAATGCTCCAAGGCCTATCATTCAAATTAATATGGGGTCCCACAGAGTACGCTGGGGACCACCACCTTGGTTGACAAATGTTCTTGCGAGAGAGCCCCGCGCGCTCTGTTGGCGAGAATACTGGGGGTCCAAAGTCAGCAAGAGTGCAGAGGGGGGGAAGTGCGTCGACTAGCCAGGATCACAACACACAACGAGACAAGGTCCATGAGGACGGCCGCGATCTGCGTTAAACAGTTGGACGCGAGTTGTATTGGATCATGCGTATTGAACATACCATAGACACCTGGGGTACATGAGCCAACAGAATGGGCAAATGTATTCAGATGCTTACCCCAAGCCGCAGCCCAAGGAACCCATCTCCGTAATTTGGGAAACAGCCACTCTTTCCGAAAACGATGTAGAAGAGCGGGGGCGGCGGCTCTATGCCTGTGAAAAAGACCCATATATCCACCCCAACGAGGATAGCATAGCACGTGGAGAGGAGGACAAGCACCTTCCTCTTCCTGCCGGAAAAAGCATATGCACGCATGCCCATCACGGCTGTGCGACCGTAAGAGCCGGCGCTAACACAGTTGGTTGGTACGCTTACCCTGAGAAAAGAATTGCTTTTGGGTTTGGTCAAATAGGAGTTTCGGTTGCTCGAACGTAGGGGAGACTTACGAACGGGGCGAAAAGAGCATGGACTGGCCGCAGGACGAGGGTGCAGAACGCACCATCATGATTCCCCACGTAGGCCCAGACGATAATTGGCCACACGACCAACGGGTAGTAACGGCATAGCAGGTATGCTACCTTTACAGAAGTCCATTTAGAGCGGTAAATCTTGAGGGCGATTAGCTGGTCAAGCTCATTGGTGACTAGTGACTCTAGAGCGGCATACCAATCTAATCTCCTCCTCCAGACTTCACAAACCAACGCTTAGTTGCGCTAAGGGGTGAAAACTAGACTACTTGCCTTGCGAACCACTCGTAGAGCTGCACGCCGTAGACAGCAGCAAGCGCCCACCGCGCCTCTTGGAGCGTGCGCAGGGCCAGGAGTGCGTCGGGATATGTGGCCATAGGCAGCAACTGGAATGAGAAGGCTAACCAAATTCGAGGAGCATTATTTGAGGACGACTGGATATACACAGCTGATACCCCAGGGGGTAGATATGCATTATGCGCCGCTAAAGATCACTTCATTAATAAATTGAGACGAATACGCGGCATCAGTTTCCTGTCCTTGATTAAAATGGCGGAACCACGTCGAATCGTACTCACTGGCTGAGTCTCGTTTTCAACGGCGCTCATCCGGGTCTTTATGCTCGGGGGCTCTTACGGCGTAGGCCCACGCTTGCGCTCCCTCGACTGTATACTGCCAGACCTAGTACATAGAACATCATAGGAGCTGCGCCTTGACGACCACTCTCCTATGTGTCTTTGATAGATTCAATTGAGTGATCCTAGTGATGGACATCAGCCGCCTATGTATTGTCAGATTTGCCCGACAGCCTATCATCTGATATGTAGATCCCATGCGATATATTACACGCGCGGCTTCCGACGTCTCTGGATATCTCGATTGATCTGGGCCGGTATCTAAGCTGGTCCTACATAGAGAATTCCCAAGCTAAGAGTGTTTTTGAAATGTTCGGCTTCATGTCCCTTGAAAGATACCACCGGCTCAATCGCGGTAAACTTGAACAATATGCACAGATTGACTGGATTTTAATATCGAGCCACGGGCTGAATTGGTGCGGCGAGGAATGCCTAGGGGTGTGCGACGAGGAATGGGGAGGCGAGAATGAAACCATTTGGAATTTGAAATTTTGAGGGCTTGTCGATTCTGGGCATCATCGAGCAAGACCATCATAAATTTGCAAATAACAAGGTTTAGATATATCTCACTTCGATTTTGACGAATGAGCTTTGCAAAGTTCACGGTGCACGAATGACAGCTATTTTCATAACGGGAGGCACAGCGAAAAAGTGCTCGCGAGCATAAGCGATGTCAAAATTCAAACACCACAGCGGCCCAGAGAATCCGGGTTTCAGAAACCCCGGCTGGTTCGCGCATATGGAAGGCGGTGCATTAACCAATGACGCTGCTGATGACCCTACGCTGTCGTTGAGGACAATGAATAGGAAGGCGGGTGGGGATGTACCACTCACCCTTGATACCCCAGAATGCCACTGCCTGAGCCAATGGCCTCTGCTTTTCCGCCTGGCTATGCACCCTGTTTCATTTGTGGTTAGGTGTGATTCCGGGAGACGAGGATGGCATTAACGAGCAAGGGGGTAATGTGCGGGTGGTATGCAGGAAGGATCTCGGGTTGGGAAGTGCAACGGCCGGTGTTTACGCATGTAGCCCGTAGGACGCTGCTACATAGTAGAGATGTGTAGAGCAGTGTCGAGACATGACGCAGGCGGCTCGCAGCATGGATCGAGATTCGGAACTCGAATCATGACATTGCACTGAATTCATTTGAGACTCGCGTTTTTGTCACCAGCCAACGTTCATTCTGACCAGCACGGAGTTGAAGTTTCATACTTATACTTACCGACATGCAGGGTAATAGAAATAGATACGGGTATCAACGGTTAGAGGACACTAACCATGGAATCAAGAAACTAAAAGCTACACACCCCCGGCCCACCATTTGGGGCATAGCACACTAGTATGCAGTGTAGGGGATGCTAATTCAACAAGCAACGAGCGACAACACTTCACGCTGGGGGCCAGCCACCCGCTGATTCAAAGCGGACAATAAGTGGGCGGATACCGGATCCTCTCACACGCAAAAAAAGCCGTAGAGATACATTATATGCCGCCGTACGCGTCCTCAGGATCATAGATGGTGCTCTGAACCATATCGCGGCGTGCCTTCTCGATCGGAGACTCGCGCGGGGTGGCGGCGCCAACTGGGACGGTTGTGGCCTCGTTGTTGGGGTGGGCTATAGCCACCGGCGTAGACGCAGCGGCGGTCTCGATGGGGCTCGAGGGTATAGTAAAGTTGGTTGCAAGCGGGCTTGGCGTGACGGGGAATCGCGACTGCTCAGCGAATAGGGTCCTGCCAGGCGTAGGAGATCCACTGTGGCTGGGCATCCCGCTTGACATGGATGGCGTATTGCTCCCACGGACAGAGCTCGGGAAATCATAGCCGTATGATACGCGCGATTGGATTGCGATCTCGGGCAACATAGGGGGCATGGAGTCAACCCGACCGTGCGAAGAGGCGGTATGAGCAGGAGAAGGTGGGGTGGGGAAGTCGAAGACTTGGGCGACTGATTCTAGTGAACCCGACCGGTGAGAAATAGGGGGGTTTGGTGATGCGGGTCTAGCGCTGGCGGGTTCTGGACCTGCGGACTCGTTCGCTGGATCATCGAACGGGGAAATCATGGCGGCCTCCTTCGGGGGCAAGGGCGGGGGTGGAATCTCCTTCTCCGTATTCATGAGGCTCCGGTCTTGGTTCGCCTGGAAATATTCTCTCACGGCTGGTGTGCTGAGACCGGCTGGTACATCCGTGTTGAGGCGTCGGGAGATCTCGGCATATTGGGCAGCCTGGAATGGAGTCACACTTGAACGATCCAAATCAACATATTCATTGGTGGGATATCCAGCGGCTTGGTAATGATGATTGGGGATATGTTCAGGGAGAGGATGAGCTTCGTAGTGCATGGGTTGGTGCGAAAGTACACCGGATGAGGCAGCCGAAAGCTGTCTATTGAGGCCAGTGGATGGATTCCTGGTTAAATAAGAGCCCGAAACAGAATCTGCATCGTTACTGTATGGCGTGGGCTCATAATGATTAGCAGTCGTGGAGACCGGCGACATCATAGGCGCAAATGAGGTGTTACCATACGTAGATGGCGTGATCATCGCATGCGAGCTATTTGGCGATAATGGGGACGACATGGTAGATGCCTGGTAAGGTTCATAGGAGGCAAACTGGCTGGGTCCATTTCGTTGTCCATATCCGTATGCAGACTGGTCCCCACCATACTGTGGTCCTGGAGCACCGTATTGAGTTCCAAAAGTCGGCGCTGGCGATGCGAATCTTTGTTCAACCATGCTGGGCGGGTGAGGGCTGTATCCACGTGCGTCTTCACGGAGGGGTGGGTCGTCCATAACCATCGCCGATCGACGGAAACTGCCAGCATTGAAGGATATCGGACTATCTCTTTTACGTGCGCGACGCTGGAGATCCGTCAGCGCTAGGGTTCGCGTGGAAAAGGCACGCGAAACGTACGAGGAAAAATGTGATAATAAAGATAATCAGGGCGACACCAATAATACCACCACCAATGCCACCGATTATAGCACCAGTGCTCGTGCTAGCGGCTGGCGTGGTAGAGGGGGAAGCCACGACACTAGAAGAGGTGAAGGATGCATCAACCGTCTGGGATACTGTCACGATCTTGGACGTCGTCGGTACAACTTGTTGGGACGGCTGAGACGTCGTCTGTAAAATATGAGAATATATCATAAATGATCCAAGGCTACCTACAGAAGTGGAAGATGTCGTGGACGTTGTAGAAGTTGTTGAAGTTGAAGTAGTGGAAGATGTTGTAGTGGGAGGTGCCACGATCAACGTCGACGTGGTCGTGGATGTAATTGAGGAGGATACAGATCTGATTGTGGTAGGAACAGCAGGATTATTAGGAATAGGAATGGGGTTCGGAACCGGCACTGGCACTGCAAACAGAGACTAATCAGTAAAATGTAGATTAAAAACAGACTTTTTCGTTATCAGGTTCATCCAAAACGGGGCAGGGTCAACTAAGGGTCTGCCAGGAAGGGTGGCGTCCAAACCATGGCGACATAAAAACTCAATTGCCCAAGGGCCCTGATGCTCCCATATCCCATCCGATGCAGCATATTTTCCTAGGCAAGGCAGAAAGAAGAGACCCAACTCACCCACGGTAGGGATTGGGGCAATCGTTGGCTTCAGGACATCCGTGAATATTGCGGTGGGGGTGAAATGAGGGCCAAAGAACTTGGTACTATCATCTTTGATTGTATCCAAATTCAATTGGGGTGCGCGGACGCGGTGGCCCATGGCTGCTGCGGCACGCCTATGATGAGGACTATGACCCAACATTTTGAGTTCTTTTTTGAAGGAACGGGGGGTATGAAAGAGTGTGGGTTCCCAAGGGATAGAATACAAAGTGGAGGGGAGGGGGCGGAACTCAAGCTCGCGCCAGAGGGTGGGATGTAAATTCTGTGTCACGCTCAGTCACATAATGTTTCGTTGTCATTTACCCACGTGGTCCATCCATCCAGAGATAACAATTAATATTATCTCGCTTCTCTGATTGTCCCACCACACGAACACAGGTTCAATACCTCTGTAGCAGCGTAATTACGGCCCCCAGCGCACAACGACCTGAGCCATACCGCCTCTAAATCCAACCGCGTTGGCCGTACCACGGACTAACTGGCAGTGGGAGGCAGCTTGTGCGTGGCAAAATCGTTCGACCCATGTGGATTTGTATTTACGGCCATCAAATGGTGCCTGAGCGGCAGCGAGCATAACGACTGGTAAAACCGTAAAAAAAATCTGGCTTCGCGATATAAATACGGGCCACCCACGTCCAAAGTGGAGCTTGTCAATCACAAATGCCTCGCACGTCTTTTCATGATTGGGATCTAACATTTGTCGTTCCGGTTTATCTCAACTTTCTTGGTCGAGTAGGCTGCTGGATAGCCCCCTATTGCCTCGATACAGTACCCGAGAGCACTCATTATATTTTAAAGGTCCGGAACTCTCGCGCATATTGACCCCTGCCAGGCCCACGGCATAAATATCATCAAAGCATGCCCCAGTCAAATTCAGCCATATCACAGATCGCTCCTGGAACGCTTGACATGGACCGGCGTTTAACGTTGAATCGACGTCTCGGGATTGTTACAATGTAGCGTCCATCTACATACGTCTAAGCTTAGACGGGTGGCTATATATAAAACAGCCTCGACGGAGTATAGGTCAGGGCGTCAGGGTGCGCCAAAACCCAGTGAGAAAAACTTGCCGGAACGCGGGTAGAAATATAGTTAGGGGTATCGTATGAATATCGTATGAATAAATGTTGAGGTAAAAAATAATAGAGGAATGGCCATCACTTCCATGGGTGCGAATCCATTCATTGCTATTCGTCGTTGGAAATAGGCTATAGCCACCAAATATTTTTTCGGCAAGACATCCTTCCGGCCTCAGGATCACGAAGCCATATAACGTTATTTTTATGGAAATACAAATTCCTTTTCCCACTTGCAAACATCAAACACCTAAGTAAAAGACCCAAGTATACGATAACGAATGATCATAATTCCAATCTACAACGGCTGAACGACAGTCGCTTTCTGGAGTACAACCGCAGTCTGTGAAAGGATGCGGCCATTCATAGAGGCACCCGTGGCAAGGGTGACGGAGGTGGATGCGATGAGAATTCCCTCAAAGTGGGCACCAGCTCCCATTGTTGTGGCACCAGAAACAACCCAAACAATATTGCGGGGGAGAGCACCGCCGGCGAGCGTCATCTTTTTGGCCGCCGACAAGATCATGGTTCCGGAGATTTGGAAAATCCAGGCTGAACTCAACGTTAGTGACGTCCGATTTATTTTAAATGTGGGGACTCACTGTCCAAGGAACTCCCGGACAGAACAATATCAGAGGTAATAGTCACGCCTGAAGTCCACTTGTAAAGACCAGGGGACAATGTAAGACCGCCAATAGCACCTGCGATGCGATCAGTGGGCGGAGCCACAAGAACTAGATATGCCTACCGTTGTTCAAATTCAGGAAATTCGGGCTGGGGCGGCCCGCAGCATCAACTTGCGCCGTTCCCATGTCGGAGACAGCAGCTGTTAGCGTGGCTGGGGTTGGAACACTATTGTCCGCCGCAAACAGCATCCCCGTCACCTGCGTCGAGGTTGAGAACACAGTGGATGTGGAGATCAGAGAGAATCCTGTCAAGAACGACCGGGCGGCGGGGCTGATGCCGATATTGCCAGCTATCGATTCACCCGTTAGTCGCCATGAGGGAAATGATGAAAACGCATAACCCACTAATCGCGGAGCTGGGCACCGTCGAGACTCCCGACTTGGCGAGGATCACAAAGTTTCCAGCTGTTCGTAGATTGACAGCCGCCGGTCCCGCAGCAAATGCAGCGGCCGATGCAGTCTAGGAGTTGGAGAATAACGTTTAGCGACGTGAATTGTATGCACAACCGCAGTGCGCGTACCAAAAGACCGAGAGCAAGATGAGAGATATTGTAAACCATATTTCGATTGTGATGAGATTGAAGGAGGTGAAGCTCTTGGAATTATCAAGTGAGTCCATCCTGATTTTATGCAATTTCATCCCAGCTGAAAAGTCTTCAACTCGTTAAGCTCGAGTATGGGTTACCTCGACCCGCACTTATGACGTCATTATAGATCCAATCAGACATACGATAACATATCCGCAATGCGGAAGATGTGTCCCGATGCCTTGGCGGACCAGAAGAAAGTATTGGTCTGATTTCAGGGAATCTCCGCTGGGCCATCACCTGCTTCAGGACGGTATGTTGAACACCCTGCCTCGAAGCTGGAAGATGGGGTTAAGTGCATTGGATCGGTGAGACATATGTTCCACCATTCAAACATACGCAACATCTTCTGGCATCTTCTCTGAAAAGCCGTTATTGCGAGATGCGAAATTGTACATAGTTTCAGGAAGTCAGATTTCAGAGGACGAAAACCCGTAACCCTGCCGGTTCCCCAAAATGTTGCGCTGATGGCTATGATCAGACTCGAACCTGAATATTGAGCATTTGCTCCACAATACCAGTCAAAGGCCGCAGAAGAGCGCTGACATGAAGCCTATCAGAAATAAATGCGACGTCCCCATGAAGGGCCGGGGTTGAAAATAACATAAAAGGATATGTTGGCTTCCAATGAAGCGAAGAAAAAAGATGACATCATTGACTGCCCAGCTTTAGACGGATGCCGTGATTGCGTGGGAGGAATGAGTATCCCAAGCGAACCGGGGCCATATGTTAATAATTAGAACATAATTGCATCTAGCTCAGTTCCGAGCGTGTTTGCCCGTAAGGCAGATTGATGAGACATAATAAACCCCGACCACCGCGGCTGAATTACGAGTTCAGATGCCACTTCATGCTTCCCTGCGCTATAAGTCGAGTGTGGGTTGTGACAGACCGACGACGATCTTTGCATTGGGTGAGCCCACTAAACCCGCCAAACACACGTTCCATATCCGGACGAGAAGTACAGGTGAGTGAGCACACGAAATTGCTGACAGGTTCAAAACATAAGTCGTAAGGAAGAGTCGTTGTCCCGAAAGAGGGCGCATCAGCAAAGACACAGTCATCGATTTAGAGCTCAAAGGGAGATAGGAGCCACTGGGTGTAGATTTGTTGTAACGGAAGTTCGGAGGCCGCACCGGCGATATGAGATTGGTCGGGTATGGACAGGCGTGTGTTATATATAGTACCCTTTAGGCCGTACTCCCACCGAAAACAACAGTCGAATCCTGTCTAGCATTCGAAGAACGCCATGAGCAGGATTAATGGTATGATGGATCATCCCCACTGCTTTGAGGGCCTTCCCTTCAAATTCCAAACCCAAACAGCGGGCACCGCGGGTCCCTGACAGGCCCATGGCAATATGCCACACAACTTGTGTCACGTACGCGAAAAAGAAGCGCAAACCCAGCGTGAGATGACGATGGACAATGGAAGTTGCTGGATGGGCTTGATTTGTCCATGCTTATCGATATCCTGTGGGAGCAAACATAAATATTTGCATTTGTGAAATTTGGTCGATATTGGCCCCAACCAATTCAATTGGTGTCTTTGAGTCCTCGTAGTATGGCCATTCAGGTAGGGAACATGATTTGCACAGGCTTCACGAGACAGTAACCCCTGCGTTCAGGTCTTCGTCACGCACGAACTTGGAAACATGGCATCATTGTTAGGGGGAACTGAACTCCGAGTCACGGTGCGGTACGCCGTGGCGGCCTAACCCTCTTTCTTCCAAAGTTCCAAGTAAACCCACGAAGGCCATCCATCACGTTAAGAAGTAAAAATCAAACGCGTCAGTTGTTATCTAATATTCAATTTCTATAATATTTACGAACGAAGGATATCCAGCCTTCAGCTTAAAAGATGGGCCCTCCGCATTACATCTGCATATCAACCCCCTCAAGTTGAAACATCCTACCTGCCTTTCATCATGATGTACATGTCGTCGATTTTGTCTCTTGTCTTATTGGTATTCCTCTCCCTTATAAATTACTCCAACAACCAACTCATGGTTCTCTTCTCCAGGCCCTCTCCAGCCTTGTGTTCGCAGCGGCCCCGCTGCAGTCAACCTACGCACGGCGGGAAATTTCGCCATTGTTGCTAAGACGGGGTGTCCACCGTCTCACCATCTTCCGTTAGTACGTTGGTTCATTGCGAAATACTATGTATTACAATCCGTTGACCACAATTTCCAGCTGGAAACATTGGGCTTAGTCCGGCTGCGGGAGCTTCTTTACTGGGTTCTCGATTCTACGTTTGGGAACTTTCGCACATCAACCCAAGTGTCCGGAATGCTATTTGCGGCTGATTTCACCTCGCCACCCCGACCACACTGATCGCAGCGGTATCCGATATGCAAACCGCGCAAGGCGACGCCGCCGGTCGCGTAAACCCAAATTTCACCAACCTTGGAGCAGGTAATTCGTTTAAAACCGAAATTCAGCACGTCTGACAACATCATAGGTGGAATTGGTGGTTTGACCCTGGCACCTGGGTTGTACAAGTGGACATCTGGGGTCATAATTGCACTGACGTTGTCATCTCTGGTACCCCCCTGGACAGTATGTATTCTCAATATTTTAGCTTCGGACACTCGTTGATAAACGCTTCAGCCTGGATTTTCCAAATCTCTGGCACTCTTACCTGGCTGCTGCCAAAAAGGTCACGCTTTCAGGAGGTGCTCTTGCACGGAACATCGTCTGGGTTGTTGCTGGCTCGGTTTCATTAGGCATACGTCTCACTTTGAAGGCACACTTATTGGATCTACTTCGGTCGTGCTAACCACGGGCGCTACAATGAACGGCCGTATCCTTTCCCAGACAGCTGTCACTTTACAAAAAGCTACTCTTGTCCAGTCCCTTTAAATCTCTGAACGGTACCGTTGTTGTTAGTGTAACTGTTTGTTGGATTGTAAAACATCGGTTTCCATGGTTTATGTCTTCAGGATTAGTTTGGAGACTCCCTCGGGTGAGATATGAATGTACTCGTGCCCACTTTAAGTGACCGGACACTCTTCATCACGGATTTCCAGGCTCTATGGGCTCAATTAGCATTAGGTTTCTATGTATCATTTGTAGGATTTTTTGCCTACTTTAATTTAGTAGAAGGCCATTTTGACAGTTTAATTTTCCAGTCAGGATTTGAGGAGATTCTCAAAGTTCACCCATTTCAAAAATTTGAATTTCGTGCTATAGTCAAGTGATCATCCCCAATTTTGGTGAGGTGAAAGATCTCATATAATGCATCATTTCCACCACTCAAACTATATTCTCAAATGTAGCCAATAAATTTCTAGAACTACTGGAAGTTGGGCATTTTGGCTGTAAAGTCACATGTGTCCGGTCACTTAAAGTGGGCACGAGTATAACTTTGGCTAGTCAAAAATTGAGATATTTCGAATGGTTACATGTATTGTGGATTCGGATCGGGGATGTAATGCGGAATATTAATATTGCCGGGGGTTTCTTGAACATACCATTGCCGGACATATACGGGTATCCGGCTGAATAACAGTTGCTTGTTGGAGCGCAACAGCAGTCTGAGAAAAGAGTCGACCATGCACCGAAGAGCCTGTATCTAATGTGATAGACGCCGAGCCGAATATGACACCTTGGAAGGCCATGGTTGTCCCAATTTCAACAGCGCCAGAAACGACCCAAACGATGTTCTGAGGGAGCGCGCCACCAGCGAGACGAATATTCGTGGAGGATGCTGTTGAGAATGTGCCAGATATTTGAAAGATCCAAGCTAAACGGATGGGGTTAGGCGCCATCACCCAAAATTATGTACCAAACATACTATCTGTTACATCTCCTAGAATAAAGATGTCAGTGGCCATGTCAACATCTGTCGTCCATTTGTAAAGTCCGGGCAAAAATGTAAGACCACCAATACTACCTGGATTCATTAGATAAAGTCGCATTGGGTTTCGTAAGAATTACCAGCTGCCAAATCTGTCGCATCTGCATTCACGCGGCCCGCTGCGTCAAGTTGGGCAGCCTGCATATCGTCAATGGCTGCAGTAAGCGTCGCTGGTGTCGGAGCTGAGAAGTCGGCACCAAATAGCTCCCCGTTGACTTGGGCTGAAGTAGCAAACGTCGTGCTTGTTGCTTGGAGGGAAAACCCGGTCAGGAACGATGCCGCTGCTGGACTGAGGCCTACGTTGCCAGCTGGAAAGATATGCATTTCGGTTCGGGAAAAAAAAGGTGTTCTCACTCTACTTACTGATGGCAGAATCAGGGACAGTAGAAATGGCCGACATAGCAAGAACTACAAAGTTCGCTGCAGTTCGTAAGTTGACGGCCGGAGGTCCGGCAGCCGTTGCAAGGTGGGTGAACTGAGTGGAAACACCAGTTAGGAATATGACATAGGGTTCAGAAAAAATGTATTTACCAAAAGTAGAGCGGCGAGTACGACATTGCTGTAAGCCATAAGATTGTTTCTGGATGAGATGCTTCAATTTGATCAAGGGACAAATGTTCGAACGTCAATCCCTATAAAACCCTTGAAAATTTCTTTTCGGCGATGACGAGCATCATGGCATCGAACGTTCCCGTCGTACCGAAGCGCATCTAAAAACAGCCCTAATGTGTAGCCCGGCAACCTGGCGCAACAGAATTACAATGCGGTTTGGTGGATTTAGAAGGGAATGCATTGCAGATGAGAATTGTAAACAGGCAACTTCGAATTGGTCGAGGCGACAATGAGGTGGCGCAAACACTGGGCGAGGGGACCTGAGAGTTAGCCACAATAGATTACATAGACGGTTTGTAGTAATCTAAGTTGAATAAAGAGCGGCAGCGTCCCGCCGGTTAATTGAATAAAGATCTACGGTAATAACAATACCCGATTTAGGTGATTATTTGTCAGTAATTACCAACAGCCTCGATCACATGTAGTTTGCAGCGGAGCCACCATCCTCCGTTAAACCCGCTGAGCCTCTCGTCCATTTTGGATTCGCGTACCACAACTCGTACTTCCACCATGCATTTCCTCGGGTTGTTCTAGTCCTCGACACTACCAAAATTTATTGAGTGATTGGTCGTACTTGAAATATAACGATCCTAGTCAGAATTTGAAGAGACTCTGCAGCTAGTCTCTGCTTTAAGCTGTAATCAGCGGCAACTTTTTATCCTTCACACGGTGTCATTCAGGTGGATTCTGGAGCAAATCCGAGTTCATTAAATCCTTTGCATGGGTCGGCGCCGCCTCCACCAACGCACGCAACGTGGAGCGCACGGTAGATGACTACTAATTTGTCCTGACATTTTCCTGGGCAATCAGACTCAAAAATCGCATTGGGCCTCGGCGAAGCATATGGCGGTGACTGAAACCAAGCAGGTCCTCAGTCCTCGCTTCCAAGCCCCAAGCTAGGCTTAGAAAGTGCAATTTGCACTTTCACTATACCCTTGTTGGACAATCAAGAATGCATTGCTCCACTACTCTATTTAATCCACACGGCTTGGTCTAACCCTTCTTCAACTAATGCGCGCCGTCATGTCGTTATTCCTGGAATCAGCCGCTTGGTGGTAATGAAGTTGCTTAAAATGCAACGAGAAACTACCATTCTCAAATTATCCCCAAGATTGCCCGTATGTTTCACAATTACAACCTATCGATTCTTGCCCTAGGGCTCTCGGTGCTTTGATTTTTCATCTCGAAGAGTGCCAACCTCATGCCTGTTTGCAGACCATCTCTACTCTTGCACTCGCCGCCGGTCCTGCCGCCGTTAACCTTGGCACTGCGGCTAATTTTGCAATTGTTGCGAAATCAGGCGTCTCAACCGTCCCCGATTCTGTCATAAGTTAGTAATCCTGACTTTTGAATACACATTGACTCTGAATAATGACTTACCAAAAGCCGGAAATATCGGTCTAAGTCCAGCAGCAGGAACCTTTCTGACAGGCTTTTCTCTCCAAAAGACATCAACTGTATTTGCGACCTCAACTCAAGTGACCGGAATGCTCTTTGCTGCCGATTTCACATCACCGACCCCTTCCGTACTTACTACCGCCGTTCTCGACATGCAAACTGCCCAAGTTGACGCTGCAGGTCGCCCCAACCCAGACTCCTTCAATCTTGGTGCCGGTATGATCACTCGCTTCCCCATACCGTGGAGGCTAACCCACGCTTCTGTTATAGGCACAATCGGTGGCCTCACCCTTGCTCCGGGACTTTACAAGTGGACTTCTGGTCTCGTAATCGCCGCGAATCTTATCATTTCTGGGGCTGCCACCGATAGTAAGCAGCTCTTGCACCTGCCTGGCAAGCAAAATAACTCAGCTCACTGATTCTCAGCCTGGATCTTCCAAATTTCTGGGACCCTCTCCTTAGCTGCCGCCAAAAGCATCATCCTCGCTGGAGGGGCCCGGACACAAAATATTGTTTGGGTTGTTTCCGGAGCTGTAACTTTGGGTACTACGTCCCACTTCGAGGGTATTCTCATTGCGTCAACATCAGTTGCACTCACAACAGGTGCCACCATGAATGGCCGTATCCTATCCCAGACCGCAGTCGCTCTTCAAAAGGCAACAGTTGTTCAGCCGGTGGTCTGATGTTCGCATTAATTCATGTCTAACCTCTTTCTCTCCCATTCCGGGACTTGCGATGTGTCAGCACCGGAAAAAATAAAATCACTTAAACAGACCTAGATTACGCTTTGGATTCCAGTGAATGTTCGCCTCGGTTTCGTAAGCCAACCCCCAGAATTTCAGTGGCTGACTCAAGATGAGTGGTCGACCAAGCAGGGACACTGATCGCGAACATGACATGCCACATAACGTCCGGGGATGGCATTTGCCAAGAATGGGGTGGTGAATAAGATGACGTCGTAAGTCGTCGGATGATTTTGGGGTGCGCCTCAGATCTGACCAAGGAATGGGCATTTCCTAAAGCCTATCATATGGTCCGGATTGTGAAACATGTATTTTCGGCGTTGACGTGCTAATGCTCTTCCCATTATACCGGGGTGCATCTAAAAAGGAACCCTAGAGTATCATCCGATAACCTGGCTCAGCAAACTTATAATGGAGTCTGGCGGACTTAGAAGGCAACCCAAAATGCTCGGGCACTGCGCATCATGATAGTCAAGTGATATAACGGACTGATCGATATACCTCAAATGTCATGAGTCCAAACTATGACAGCATAGTGACGCAAAGCCTGGACAGATGAGCCCGGAATTGGCAGAGATTATGTATACATAGTTGAGATTCTCGTAGTCGCTGGCTGTGCACGAAAGGAGATCTGCAGTATCCAATTTGGGCGGTTTATTTGTCAGTAATTGCCAACAGCTTCAAAAGTTCTACATTCACATTTTGCACCCTTGGAAGTTGGAACTACGCAGGCGCCCTCCTTGCCGCCGGATTCGACGGCTTCTGGTGTCTAACAGGTTTCCCCATCATGGCATTCGATTTTGCGCCCCGACCTGTACAGATGGCTATTACAATCACTGCAGGTGCCCAACAATTTTCCCCCAGGAAAAATACAGTATGAAAAATGTCTTGTGTTCTCTGAGTCATTTTTCCCAAGGGAAAATTCCAAATTTATATACAAGTAAAATAGAATTAATATAAATCATTTCTCCCCCCTTTGTTCATGGGGAAAATGTGACATTTTGCTGCCCATTTTCCTCAAAGTAGAATAGATGAAAAATGCGAAATTTTCATCTCATTTCCTCCAGAGTAATATAATACATTTTTACAAGGAAAATGTGATGTCTCCCTGGATTTTCCTTGATTTTCCTTATGAAAATGTATTATATTACTCTGGAGGAAATGAGATGAAAATTTCGCATTTTTCATCTATTCTACTTCGAGGAAAATGGGCAGCAAAATGTCACATTTTCCCCATGAACAAAGGGGGAAGAAATGATTTATATTAATTCTATTTTACTTGTATATAAATTTGGAATTTTCCCTTGGGAAAAATGACTCAGAGAACACAAGACATTTTTATACTGCATTTTTCCTGGGGGAAAATTTTTGGGTGCCTGCAGTGGATACTTCTTCACTAAACCCACTGAGCCTCTCGCCGATTTTAGGCTCATCCATAAATTCTGCCAGTCGTGCTAGCACCCTACCCTGGTCAGTTTGGAAGGACGTTGACTTGTATGATGCAATCGACGCCGAATTACTTCGCACGATGTCGCTCGGGTGGGTTTTAAGAGCGCATTCCGGGTTTCAGATATCTTGTTCCTGCCTTCATGTGTGCGTATGTTGCAAAAATATGACAGGCTACCAATTTGTTCCGCGGTTCCTGGAGAACGAGATGGAAACCCACAGCTCATAAGCCTTACAGTATTCCCATCTCGGTTACTTAGCCAATCAGCCACCTCTAAAACACACGTTGGCCCTCGATAATACATGCGATAATAGGTAGATCCTCGGCACTTGCTTCTAAACCTCCAAGCTTGTCCTGAGAAGTCCAAAGTTGGGTTTCGCTCATGCGGTGCATGACAGTGATGAAATTTCATTTCGCTTGTATTACCCTTGTCCAGGCAGGCCAACTTACTTTTTGATCAGACACAAATGTATCATTTTGCTGCGCCTTGCTCCTGGGCTATTTTTGACACTCCGTTAATGCATGGGACTTGGTCTAATACTCCTTCAACATACTCTCAATATCAATGGGGATCCCAATTAGCTGAAGTCGCTGTGTTGTCATTGCTAGGATCAGCTGCTTGGTGTTGGCGGGGTTGCTTAAAACGCAACTGAAATGTTCCATTCTCAAACAGCCCTAAGATTACCCATATGTTTTACAGCCCATCAATTCTTGCCTTCGGGCTCTTGGTAGCTCATCTTTTCATCTCGCAAAGAGTCAATCTCAAGTTTGTTTGTAGACCGTCTCCACTTTTGCACTCGCCGCGGGTCCTTCCGCCGTCAACCTACGCACAGCAGCCAATTTCGTGATTATTGCGAAATCGGGTGTCTCAACCGTCCCCAATTCCGTCATAAGTTAGCAATTCTAATTTTTGATATGCCCATCGGTCCTGAACGAGGATTTACATAGCTGGAAACATTGCTCTAAGCCCAGCAGCAGGAACCTTTCTGACGGGCTTTTCTCTCCAAAAGACGTCAACTGTGTTCGCGACCTCAACTCAAGTGACCGGGATGCTCTTCGCCGCCGATTTCACGTCGCCGACCCCTTCCTTACTTACTACTGCAGTTCTTGACATGCAAACGGCGCAGGTCGATGCTGCTGGTCGCCCCGGCCCAAATTTTCTCAACCTTGGAGCTGGTATGATCATTCACCTCACCTCATGCTCATGAGAGCTAATTCATACCCCCTTCGCAGGTGCTATTGGCGGCCGCACACTCACCCCGGGTCTCTACAAATGGACTTCAGGAGTCATAATCCCAACGAATATTGTTATTTCCGGGTCTGCCACTGACAGTAAGTGGCTCTTGCATCTGTCCCAAGAGGGGAAACAACTAATCTCGTGGATTCACAGCTTGGATCTTCCAAATTTCGGGAACTCTTATCTTAGCTGCCGCTGGGCGTATTACTCTTTCCGGGGGCGCCCGGCCACAAAACATCGTTTGGGTTGTTTCCGGAGCCGTAACTTTCGGTACTACATCGCATTTCGAGGGTATCCTTATTGCATCGACGTCAGTCACACTCGCCACAGGCGCGAGCATGAATGGTCGCATCTTATCTCAGACTGCGGTCGCTCTGCAAAAGGCGACGGTTGTTCAACCGACGATCTGATGTTCACCTAGTCATGTTTCGAATTACGCCTATTTCTTTCTCATTCCGGGGGTTTTCAAAAAGTCGGGCTCGTGGAAATGAAACGAACTCAGATCTCGTGTTGCATTCGAGTATATTGTGGATTTCAATAGTGCAATACAACTCCTGGCATCGTACTTTTCCAGTTTGAACAATAGAGTGCTCAGCTGCGGTTAGTTATCCTGCCAAACGCCCCGAAGGTGTTGAATAAATACCGTAGAACGATATGAACTGTATTTCAGCGTCCTGGGGCCCCACTAACCGTGGGCACTGAGGGAAAAGTGATAACTACGGCATTTGCCAGAATACGGCACAACGGCGTGACAATAAAGTCCTTCTTCAGACTTGGGTCCTGGACATGCCTCCGCATCGGACTCGAATTCATGAAGGGACACACGAGCACGGTAATTATATGGTTTTCTGGAATGCCTCTGACATTCCATAAGACCATATACTACGCGTGTGTTATCTTGCACTGCTCACCAGAACCGGATAGCATAAAGCCGTGCCCCCGGTCCAAGATTCAAAACAGGCCTCCATCCCTCCAGACCAGGTTTTGGCTTCAAGGATCATCGATCAGTTTCCAACGCCGCGCTTTGGCTCGCGCGGTGCCGTCCGTAGATCAGCGGTAATCTAACCGGATATATATGGAGCCAGACTCCGACAGACTCGCCTGGCCTTCAAGCTTCAAGAGGCACTCACAGTCAGAGTTTTCAAATTCCAATCTGACTCCAAAGCTTATCCATTCCACAGCCACCATATTAGACCACCTCAACACCGAGCACGGTCCACATTATCATCCTCGAAAGTCATGCTGGAACCTCGGAAACTATTTTCGTATCATCAAATTGTTTTGCTGTTAATAACATCTGATAGTCAACAACAAAATTCCTAGGCGATGGCCCAAGGAACAATCAGGAGCCCACTGCTGACCTAATTCCTAACCTATCCCGCTACTCCATAATAGTTAGTGGACAAATATACCCTCCTTTTGTTCGGCATCATTTCCTCCCACCAACTCCGCCCGAAAACTATGTTTTCAAGTAACAAGTTTCAACCAGACAAAGCGGCCCCACACCAAACATTTCATTTCGGGAGGCAACAGGGCCGGAGATGTCGCGGATGTACGCCTTTATCACAGTGCACTCAGTGCTGTTCAACAGCTACATGATTGGGCATTAAGGTGCGTTCTACGTATACAGCACGCAAATCTTATATGACGCGATTTTTGATTGGTCTGTATAGCTCTATTTTGTGGCACTCTAATCACAACCCCCCGCTATCTGTCATCCAAAAACGCTGAATGTGTCCCATACTTCACAGCGCGGAACTTGGCGTAGGCACTCCCTCCTTTAACACTCAGAATATATGACGAATTGGAATATCCAAACTCGATGTTACCTTGGTGCCTACCCAATGATCTGTGTTGATGCCCTTTGTAATTGTAGATCATGGCCCACCGCTTGTTTACCCGACTAATAGACAATTCGCTCGGCACCAAAGCGATGATGGCGGTTCATTGGGGCGGGTTTTCGTAAAACAAGGTACTCCTGGGTGCCGATATACCTTTATCCCCGTACTGAAGCCGTTTCGTATAGTGGCGTCTTGCCTCCTTCTCGTTGGAGCCTCTGTTTCTTATTCTCTATGAGCTCTCGTCACAGTTTTCGTATATGGTTCTATTAACCTTTGAGAAGGCCAGGTAGTCAGAACAAGGCATCGGCCTGGTCACCTCCCAGTCATACGGAAAGCTCCATGGGCAGATACTTAAATGGTATTGGTGCAGTGGACTGTTCTGTTCAGGAGCCTTGATAAATATCGATGCCTCTGATTATTGCATTACATTGTTGTGTATATTCTGTGGTTTCGAATGCCCGCCCAGACCATCCGAAGACCGAAGTTCCGATGGTGAGCGCCCGGCCTAGCCCTTTCGAAACTGAATTTCGATAGAGGTTGTTCCCTGAATGTTACACCCCTATCCATATTAGCGGGCAGTTTTATCTCATCAGCGATCAAATTATGCCCCCACGTTGTTGCTCGCTGATATATCTGGAAACCAGTTCAAATAAATACCAGAGTATATCATTCGGCTGACCCGCACTAGGGGTCACCCAGCGACCACCACCATGGACACGAAGGAACTGCTCAATGGCATGCAGAGTCTCCGAAACTCACAATATGGTATTGCCGCCGTGTATGGACTCCAGATATTCGAGTGGATAGCCAAGTAAGCTCATTTACAACACTTTTCGAGATTTCTAAAGTCACAACCGCCAGTCTTGAATCAGAAATTAAATTCGTGCGTTTATAGTGACATTGCTACATCCCCGCCTCACCAAATCCCCAGATACACCGTTCTCGATGGTCCTCTATCAAGGTCGCATTTCTATTGTGCCGTTACTACCCACTGATCGTCTGGCCGCTCGTGATGTGGGCTTACATCGGCAATCACGACTTAAAACACTGCAACCGCATTCTGAGGCCTGTACACTTCGCAATCTGCCCCTTCGTGAGTCTTTGAATTCCACAACTAATTGAGCTCTGACCGCCGCTACAGCAATTTTTTGCTCAAGGTCTGCTCGTGTTTCTGCCCATATCCCACCTCACTTACACCAAATAGCGGTGATGCTGATGCGCGCCTATGCTTTCTCTGGCAGGAAGAGGAAAACTCTCATATTTCTTCTCCCCTGCTACGGGGCGCTGATAGCAATTTACATTTGGGCGCTATGTTTTGACGTGAAGCCCCCTCCTGTATTGTTCTACTTCGTGTTTGGGCAGAGCGGGTGCTTCCCTTATTCCGAGGATAAGATAGCTCTTCGTCTTGGGGTCAGTACCACCCTGCTACTTCATCTAAATTGTTGATTTAGTATGACATGTTCGTTTCAGATTGCAATGGTACGTGCGCCCAGACTCGAATTTAAAACCCCCAAATGATTGTGACCCTAGCTCGCTGCCGTACTAATGGATATGGCCTCCCTCTCTGTCGTTTTCTTCGTGAGTCCGGTCCGACGGGTTGGATTCGTTCGCTGACGCCCCGAGTGTCCAGTACACCCGCCGTCGATCTATGCAAGGCTCGCTGGGAAAGATTTTCATTCACCAAGGTATTTTCCCAGCCCTACGAAATCCGCAGCCTAATGTTACAACATTAGGTTTGTATGCTTTCATGTTTTTGTTCGCCATGAACGTCTCGTTTGCGGCACTTTACTTTGAGTTGGTCTCGTACCTCGCCATACCTCGTTCAGTGCTGACCCTTCTGCAGGAAAAACAACGTATATCGTGGTATCGGCCTTCCCTTTATCCTCGTTGTTGCTAATCTCGTGGTATGTTCAACACGGAGATACTCTTATCACCCACTAACGGCACCCCATTTCCAGGCCTGCCGAATGTACGCACCCTTTCCACACCCTCAATACAAACTAACCCACCATCCATCTACCCTTTCTAGAATTCTACACCTGAAGGAGCAGGTCACACGTGCCACATATACTTACCGCGCTAATTCAATTATGATCCACACTGCTCCTGTCATAGACGGGTGGGCTATCGGCGCGAACCACCTCCAAACGCTGGACGCTATATTGGACAACGAGGAGGACTGAGCTTGCGGGCGCTAGCGGCGGATTTTGAAAATTATCGTATGGACATGAATTAGTAGCACTAAGTTATCCAACCACCCTATGTAGCCAATTTTAACCAAATACCTTGCAATTATTGAACATTGACTCTTGAGATTCTCCTCCAGGATCGTGATCATGCTGTTGGCCAGGGACGGATAACGAAAACAAATCGTCTCATCACACTCTCAGCCAGTGTCCCCTAAACATTAAGAACAGCTACAAATGCGAGCCACGCCGAGACTGGGCAGCTAGGACCTGGATTTCGTGATGCTATGTATTAGTAACGCGCAATGTTGCGATCGATGTACGCGTTCCTTTCCCCCTTGACGCGTAAATTTGGCGAATAGGATATATTGCGCGTCTATCAAGTATTGGATATTTGACTGTAGAGTGTCATCAACTCATACTCGGCAACGAGAACCGTCATAGTACCCACACAGTATAACTTTATGAGGAACAAGGAGAGTCAAAAACCCCCGATGGAGATTTTCCTTCTCACATAAGTATGAACAAGAACAGATGAAACTCCCTATCCCGCCGACGTAAATTTAAATTTGAAATTATATCACAGCACAGAATGCACTGGTAGGTAAGCTGGCTTGAAAAAAGGGACTTCATTGGATCATTTAGACATCAGATAATTACGGAAGAGAAGTGTCAAGAGAACTACAGCCGCAATGGCTACAGCGCAATAAATAATGGCTAGGATGGATAGGATAGACAATAATCAGACCGAGAAGGGGAAGTGGTATCAACGATTTGGCGGGGTTCGTTGCCCGAGTATTCGTAGCAAGGGGTGGCACGCGGGCTGTGAGAGTAGAGGACCGTGGATGGAGTCCAGCCCCAGCCAGCGGCACAAATAATACAACAGACGAAGGTGGATAATGCCAATGAATACAGGGAATCGAAGGGACGCCAGTTCATGCCTATTTAGAAACCACCATAGGCATCGTCGGGATTATAAACTGTGGTATGGGCCGACTCCGGTCGCTTCTTGCTGTTAGGTTCAGTGGAGCTGACAGCACTCATCCCCACAGGCGCGACCTTGACATCCCGGCTAACCTCAACATAGGGAGAGCCCTGATAAGACGGAGGTGCACCACCCGTTTGGGTTGGTTGGCGGCTGAGGGGAGGCGAGGGGCCGCCACGGGTTTGATCATGGCCGTCTGCGGATGGCGAGAACGGATTATCGAGAGACGAAGGAGCCTGCGCAGTGGGAACCACCTCTCCAGGCGAGAACGTGTATTGCTGCTGTTGGTTTTGTGAGGCGCCATAGGCACCGTAGGTAGCATGTTGTCCATGAGCACCGACGCCACCATATTGCTGATATTGTTCCTGAGAATATTGGGCATACTGCTGATCTTGTGATCCGTATTGGGGGTATTGTGGGTTGGCATGTGCTGCATAATCATTGGTATACTGTGGTTGTGATTGGTAGTGGTCTTGACCATATTGCCCGTCATGTTGGTAAGCCACATGTCGCTCAATCATGGTAGGCGGGCGGGCTCTATGTTCATTGACGGGCGGGTCATCGATGAGAACCGCAGACCGACGGAATGACTGTGCGTTGAAATCGTCGTCATCTGAGGAGCGCTTGCGCCAGCGACGCTACAACGGAGTGATTAGACTGATTCAGAATCAAACTGAAGTAATTTACCAAAAAGAACGCAATGATCAAACCAAGAAGAATGACACCAGCAATGCCTCCGCCGATACCGCCCACAAGTGCGCCAGTGTTTAAACCACCCGTTGAGTCAGGCTGAGAGGAGCTCGAACTGCTGATTTGACCACTTGGGGCGACTGTGCGGGTAGCGCTAAGCGTGCGAATTATACTCGTTTGGTTGATTGGGCTTGGAGTTGTTGTCGTTCGCTGAGCCTATATTCCGTTAGATAATGATGTATTATTTCAAAAGGAAGCGCACAGATGTAGAGGTGGTACTGGAGGTAGTCGAGGTCGTGGATAGGGTAGTGCTGGTGGTGGCACTAGTAGTGGTCGGTGTAGAGGTAGCCCGGGTGGTGGTACTGCTGGTGGTACTAGTGGTATTTGGAGCTGGAGAGCTGGTAGTGGGGGGCGCTGCTGTCGTGGTTGTCCTCGCGGCTGTGGCCGCTGAGGTAGTCGCCGCCGCACTGCTTGGGCTGGCTGCCAGGGTAGCCGCTGTGACTTGGGTCAATGAAGTGCATCGATGGCAGACAGTTGGCACACACCAGATGAAGGGCCTGCAGGCTTTGGGCTTACGACAGGAGGAGGAGAAGGAGAGTTATCATCTTGATCGTCTCCTGGTTTCTGACCAGGTCCTTGTCGCGAAAGGAGACTTTTGCGGTGGTGCGCAGCTCGGATTTGATTTTCATGATTCATGTTGGTTTTTTTTTTCAGCAAGATGTACACGGTAAACGAGCGATTTCAAAACGAATGTGGGTATTAAGGATGGGTCGCGGCGGGGGCTTCCTGGCCAAAAAACTGGGCAGGATGAGTTGATGGGCGCAAGAGAACAAGAGACGGGAAAACAAACACGGACTCACAAAGAAGCCTCATGGTTCCAATCAGAACCGGCTAATTTTGACCGTCATCGTGCATCAATATCCAATTCCGAATAGTCCTCCGGCCACTAGTAGTAGTACTTGTTGGACGGCTGAGACAGCCCACACTAACCCGATAGGCGCAATGGACTTCAGAGTTCAAGGTTCCATGTATCTAATCTCGCATGTAAACTGAAGGACGGGCTGCATTGTTGGCATAATGTGGGGTTCTTCCCTGCTGGTTGCTAGGTAACTGAACCCCTTATATCAAGCATATGCCAAGGGACTCTGCTCCGCCTGCTCCCGCTGTCCAAACTCCCTACTATACAACCACTGCCCCCAACAATTTTACAAGTCCATCTCTTTTAAAAACATGCAACATGTCGATTGAATTTGGGGCAGACCTGCCAAGTGAGCGTCGGGGCAATGCTCCAGTCGAGGCGTTCCGCCCTGTGTAAGGATGTAATCCTTTCAAGTGAGTTTCTGAGTGGAAATACGCTCCATCAACGTCATAGACATGTCCTGAAGCAATTGAGTACCAGTCGGAAGGAGGGCAAATTGCCCCCCTGCCCGGGTGCCAGGGGGAATTGGTTTATTTCTTTCCAGTGGAAGCACCTAAATGAAGCTATGCGGGACTATGCAGACTACGGCAACAGCGGGTGAAGGTTGTTTACCGCATTTGGTCCAGGGTCTCAACTTTGTGGCAGGGTTTTTGTTCGTGGCCAACCCTCTTCTTCTTTCCCCCATCCTCTTTTCCAGTCTAGCGCATTGCCATCATTGACAGCGTCCCACAGTCTTTTTACCCCACCCTCTTTCTCAATAATCCATAGGTTTTGTTGGCAGAATGATCAAGCTACGTCGACGCGCTGAGCACGCGTATATTCACGCTCGTCAAGCTCGTCCTGGCGACACAGCGGCTGGCGACCTTCCTACCGGTGGTGCCACTCAGTCGTCTGGTATGTTACTTTAGTCTACTTGATTGAGCCATTGTCCGTTGACGAATTTGTGTTGCATGTGTAGCGAGTACAACGTCAGCGCCAGCCCCAAGCAGAACGGTCACTAGCGACGCGCCCGCCAGTCCCTCGACAACGCGGTCGAACCCACCAGATACCTCCTCCTCGACATCCACTACAGTGACAAGCGCAACAACCCCAACAACATCAATAACAAGTTCTACTACTGCTGCCGCAGCCACCACCTCTTCCACCACCTCTCCGACCATAGGGACTTCCACCACGGTACGTTGGCGTTTCTCCGGTCACTTTCCCCACTAATCTATGGACAGGTCCAAGAGCAGGCTCCGCCACCGCCTCAAGGCGGCGCAGCCAATTCCATAATTCAACAGTCCACAGTTACTCGCACAAACATAGCCCAAAGTGCCTCCGCATCTATATCTTCTAGTGCCACGTCGACACCACCCCCCTCTGGGGACTCGCCTGTAGGAACCATTGTGGGTGCGCTGGCGGGTGCCATCCTCGGCATCGCAGTCATTTCCGTTATCGTCGGTTTCATCCTTGTAGGTTATTTCTGCTGCCGAGTAGAAGTTTTTTTCTCTTTTTTGACATGTGTCACCCTTCCATAGCGTCGATGGAGGAAACGCCGCCGTGACCGCGAATCGATCAATTTCGGCACCGACGATTTCCGCAAGTCTGCTATGATGCTCGGTGGCGACCCTTTCTCACCATCTAACCCTCGACCGCCAAGCATGGTTGAGCGGCGGCTGCCAAAGGGCCCCGCTTCACCCTTTACTCCAGGTCACAGCCCTACTGGATCCGACATGGGCCCAGGCCATCGGCCCGTACCATCGGTGAGCAGCGGGGGTGTACACACCGCTGCCCAGTACACATACAATCCAGATTATGGTTACAATCACTATACTCACGGATATGGCAGCAGCACGCCCAGCCTCCCGCACTCCCAGCATCCGCAAGCGCATCACCATGACGAGTACGATGACCCGAACGCGTACCAGCAGCACCAGATAGTACAGGAACACAGGTACGACGCGTACGCGCGTGACCCTACCATGCCTTCAGAGGACACGCAGTCATACATTTCCAGCCAGAGTTTGACTGGTGCATCACCGCTGCACTACTCACACCACGAACACGACCATGGGTTCGCGCCGATGGGAGGCGAGGAGATGGGCACCGCCGTGCACGACGGCAGCGAGCATCTCCACGGTGGGTATTCCCCCGAGTCGCACTTGGAGGCGACCCAGCAGTACGTCATTGGAGACTATGTGGAGGAAGACCCCCATGCGCCCAGCGCGGGCGACTATGCTGATATCGCGGCGGCTGCCGGTGTACGTGCCCCTGGTGACACCCAAGAGCCTAGCGAGTACGTCGCCATGGAGCGTGGGATGCCAGAACCCCCCAATGGGCAGAATGCGGATCCTTATGCCGGAATGTAGGGGTAGTATTGCATAGTTGTGACATTGAATATTCATTTCACCCGTAGAATATTATCCCATCACTTAGTATATACATACACTGGATCCACTTCTTTATTTATACACTACTGATAGATCACTATTTATCCTATCGCAGGCCCGCCTCAACCGGAATTCATCAACTGCATATCGACTTCCAAGCAGCTCAAATTGTTCAACCTTGTACTAATATATTGAAGGCCAGGTCCTGCCCTCTGATAAAGTTATTGTTTGCATGATGCCTCTGACAAGACTCTTGGTACTGCCTTCGGTCACCAATGATATGCAGTTGAGATCGTCCTTGCTCCACATGTGCACCAAGTATTCATTCAGTATCTCGCTCCGAGTTGTTACTTGGGTCTTCCGGTGTTAGACATGTCTTAGGAGCGTTCTCGACTCAATCGTCAACGATTCCTTAGCAACTTGGCTCAGTGGGCTGACGTGAAAAAATGTCAAACTTGCCTGCCAGGCTGGATCATGCTCCCAGCTCGCGCACCCCTGGGTGCCCATGTAAACATAGTTGTTGCGGTGCTGGGGCAACTGATGCGGCCCCTATCACAGACCGTGACACTCCCACCGCCCCAACTACCCTATGTTCGCGGGGGTTGTTTCAGTAACTAGTTTCCATTGCCTGAGGTTAGGACAACGAATTTACTAGGGCGTTTACTAGGGCGCCCCTGTTCGCGCATGCTGTTGTGATCCCCAACCTATACTTCTCCTGTGGTCAACCGGGCGAGCCGGAGAGGAGTCATTAATATTGTAAGTAGCACATCATTATGGTTGCATTGACTATCAGTGTCTCTATCAATTTAGACATGTCAACTCTTGCTTCACGCCGCATCGCTCAACTTTGTGTTGACAGATCCATTTCCGGTGCCAGTTAATTATGATGCGTTTCCAATTTCGTCAACGCAGGATCTCACGAATATTGTGATGCCTCCCCTCCGACTCGAAGGCGTACCGTTCGTGTTGCAGATAGAGTTCATCATCCCCGTCAGGCTCCCCCCTGGCATTTTCCAGGAAGCCATTATAGGCGCCGGGTTTCAACTTTCAGCCCTTGTTTTCAAGCATCAATCACTGTTCAAGTTCTTCCATTCCAGCGGGGTGGATGACAACAGGAACTCGGCTATTTTAAGAAGTATTTAATTTTGCAGAATCTAGCAGATGGGGTACAGAAAACGTGCGCGAGGAACACTGTCTAGTCCGGTGTTACAAGTTTTCCCCAGACAATCGTAGGAATCCCCACTGGTTGAAGCTTTCTTCGATGCACTATCACCGGCCGAACCGAGCTGGGGGGCCCAGGAAGCCAAACAGTCAGATCTTTTAAAGTTGATATGTTGAATTCCCGTGGGAGTGGGACCTGCTGCAACGGACCGGCGGGCCATCGACATTCGCATCCTCGCTGCTCGGCTGAACCAGCGGATGGGCTCAAGTCAGTGGTTGCTGTGTGAGTCAGTTACTGTCACTGTCACATCTTGATTGTGTGTCGCGTCATCCATTTTTTCAATGAATTGGTCATTCATCGCAGCCTGCTGAAGCGGCGGTCTGCAATAACGGCCTGGCTTCCGATATATATATAATGCTTATTGAGTGCTTATTAGTGGTAAGCGCTGGGCAGTCACCTTAGTAATTTATGCCACTCCCACCCATCAACTCGGAGGCAGGCTCAGCTTCACCCTTCCAATATTTATAACGCAATGATAAAGTGAGGGCGATAATGGTTTGAGATTGCGGCTTTCATTTTGGGGTGTTGGGTTGAACTAAAGGTGGACTTTCCCGTTGGTGAGTGATTGTTAGGTTGCGGCATTTCCGAGTCAATGGGTATGTGATTGAGCGAGAGTTGGTTATATATGGTGCCAACTCTCAACATGGCATGAGCTGTTGGGTGTTTACGTGAGTGTCCCGCGCCCGGCGGCAAGCATCACGATCTCACCTTGCCAACACAGCCCAAAGCCTCCATGTTTTATTTTCGAACGATCGGGATCTGAATACAGTTTCGCATTACCCTCTGGGGCCTATACATCCGTTTCAAGTCGTCCAACTTGCCAAACGCGTGCCGCATCCTCGGTCACTGAAATCGATCGGTGGCTATTTGAGACGCCTAAAATGATACTGTGCATCAAGCTACAGTGATCATGGCTAACATTGGGGTGTTTTATGTGCAACGAACGTGCGGGGGCATCTGCGAAAATGTGATCATAGATATGAACTCGGATTAGTTCCTTTCATGGCCCGAGAAGCTATAACTTATGGCGGCTTCAGGTTTTGATCGTCCATTACGGGTGAGCATGCCACAACCTCTGAAAACGCGACTCCAGAGTGTTTCTCTTATATTTGCGTTTGTCCATTTCTACTTGCAATTTCTAGCCCTTATTCCTTCTTTCAAGATGTGGAACGGCGCTATTTTCTGATGGTGCGCGTGCCTTCGTTCTCTAGCAAGCAACTATGTTCACAACTACACCAAGGTTACGCAAATGGGACAATGGGTGGTGGTGAGTTCATCTTGCGGTCATGTTTTTGTCTCGTTCGGCCTGATTATTTAGTTCTTACAAGTTAGCTATTTGGTTGCATTTCTGGCATGATCAGTCTGGTTAAATCTGTGCCTCTACTAGTCCTCACCCGCATTTATGGGAAGGATGCGCTTGCTGCTGGTGACCACAGCCGCATCATAACCAGCATCGGATTTGCTGGTACCGTTGTTGGAATGCTGTCATTTGGTGAATTGATCGTCCTGCTTCGTATAATGTTCTTATCCTCTTCACCCCAGGGTTTCTCTCTGATAAGGTCGGACGGAAGTTTGGCATGGTGAGCGTCTAGGTCATTTACATTATGCTAATATCAACGTCTTAGGTGGCGGCATCCTGGATTGTTGTCGTTTTCTCTGCACTTTCCGCAGTTTCTTCTGGGAGAAACGGAAGCCTACAAGGTTTGCTTGGCATGTTGAGTGCTTGTCGGTAAGTCAACCCGCGCATGCTCCCACCCTAGGGCCGATATTAGGCATGTCGTAGATTCCTTCTTGGCATTGGAGTTGGTGCAGAATACCCGTCCGGCTCTGTTGCTGCGTCAGAGCAATCGGAGGAACGAGCGATACAAAAGAATGCTCACCATCGCTGGCTGACCCTCGCAACAAGTTCGTCGATTTTGGGCCAATTGAAATATCCTCTCATTGTTTCTTATCTCATAGATTCGATGATCGACATTGGGATCACGTTTTCAGCGTTTATCCCATTGATTTTACTTTGGATGTGATTATCCCCACTGGGTTGGTAGCGGACTTTACTCAACTGTGGTTCTGCAGTTTTGGTGCCAATCATCTTCGCGCTGTTTGGCGCATTTCTCTTGGGCTGGGGGTTATTCCTGCTCTTGCAATCTTTTGTTGGAGATACGCCATAGATGAACCACTACTTTACAAGAACGACTCCATTAGGGGTTCTACTCCTTATTTACTAATACTCCGGCGGTACGGTGTAAGACTAGCGGCAATATCTTTTGTTTGGTGCGCTTCTCTTCTTGCCCCAAGATTTTATTCTGACTGCTACTCAATAAAATAAAGGTTCCTTTATGATTTTATCACGTGGGCAATTTTCCCTTTCTCCGCGTTGGCTACTACTCATGATATTTATAGCTATCCCGTGAGTATACCTCGAGTAATATTATACCTACCCCATTGACAATGTTGACAAGTTCGGCCTATTTTCGTCCACCATAGTCAACAAGTAGTCATCTTTCATTCCCCAAAAGACGCATTAATGAAAAATTAAATAGCATCACTGGGGGCAACGAGGCGCTTTCCGTTGTCCTTGGCTGGAATGTTGTTATCAAGTGCGTCGACAGTCAACGTATTATCTGGTGGCTGATTTTCGGAACTACAAGTCTGTTTTTCGTCCCAGGTGTGGCTAATCGTGTCCTCGACATATCCTTAGAAATTGAACAATTGTCCAGGGACTGTTGGCGGCGCCTTCGTGATGGATTACCTTGGTCCAAGAACACTTGGTTATTATCATTATCAATATTATTCCCAAACCTTGACCATTCCACCAGATGGTTGGACTAGTTACACAAGCTGTTATTGGGTTCATTATGAGCAGTTTGTACAAGCAGTATGCAACAACCAAAGTTATGGCTGCGGTAGACGAGCTTACAGTGAGTCCCCAGGTTAACGAATCATATTGCAGCGTTTGCGGTCCGTTCCTACCCGCTCTTGTAGGGGTCAGTATCTGATATGTTTCATAGGTGATTTATGGCGTCTTCCTCAGTCTTGGAGAACTTGGTCTGTAACATCGGCCCCTGATAACTCCCCATTCGACTCAGGCTACGGTTAGGTCCTGGCAATTGCACTTTTGTCTTAGCCAGCAAAAGCTGCCCAACCGCCATCAGAGGTCAATTCTTTGGCGTTGCGGCAGCTGTTGGAAAAGTTGGAGCGTTCTTGGGTATTTGGGGTACGCCACTCGCTTACTGACCAGATTGTTCTGATTTCCCTCAGTGCTCCCCCGATGATAGAAGGTTGGTCTCCTAATAGTGTGATCATTTACGTTGGAGCTCATCTATGTACTACCTTAGCTTTCGGCGGACCTGACAGCGCCCGCGGCAATACTGGTCCATTTTGGATTGGGAGTGGTAAGTCATTGTATTTTTCCCCCGCTCACAAGGATAAAATAAAATAAAATAAAATCCCCTAGCCCTTGCACTGTTAAGCGCTGTTGTGACTTTCCTTTTCATCAAACCGTTGGACCACGATGGCATGGTCAAGGAAGACAAATTGGTGGGACACCCTCGGATTACCATTGATTCTGCACTCATACTCGTTGGACGATTAGTTTCGCCAATACTTGGAGGCCAATGGATATGATACTTCGAACATGGGGATGCACGAGGATGAACATGATGAAGTGTATCCCCTGGAAGATAAAGAGACTGCTCAAGTATTTGATACTAGTGGGGAACCCAGACAATGTGCATGATTTCATGCTTAGTGGCGATTACCGCAAACCCTCCCCGCCATCTACGGTGTCTATCGCAAATCCGCGTTCTTAAGGGCCCTCCCTCAGTTTTCATTTGTTTGCCGTACAGCTCCGCTTTTGGCATTACTGACCGGCACAATGAACAGTGGTGATATTTGCCCAAGTGCGCTCTCCGTCCCCGCCAACTTCGCCAACACCAGAGATCCGAGATATCCTCTGCGGACACTCAAACCTGGCGTCGGGCCATTGGCTGGTACGTAAGCTATTTGAAGGTTCCCACTTTATGTGAATGATGCGCGCCGTTGCGATGTTTCTCGTAGTGTAACGCCCAATCATGGCGAGTAATCTATGGTATATAGTTGGTGCTGACGTGATGCGCCTTCAGCCATCGAGTATTTATATACTCAACTCCGACTTCGTTATATCAGGTGCACTGTTTACACACTTGCTATTCGCAGACGTCTTCAGTATGCAAACGATCGATTTTTCATTTTCCTGGAAGCCGCTATGGTGTCTACTCCCATACGCCGCGCCAACGAGGTCTGCCCACCCACTTCTACTATCGTGCCAAATTCTTGGGCCACGGGCCATATTCCTGGATCCGATAGTGGCGGAGCCACCAGGTTGATGCGGTTGATGTGGTATTATGATCGTTGCAGTTTCTGGTCGTTCTTGGGCTTAAATATGATGTGCCGAACATAGTATGCGATTTGAAAGCCCATATCCCAATGTGGTGTGTTTTTCCGTCACCTTCTCAATCCATTTCCGGTGTGCTGCTGGTCTTGACAGCCTATCAACTTGGCGACAACTGATTGTGGCTATCTTATTTTTTAAGTACTATGAGCCATTGTCTCTCGGCGGTTTGTCTTGTTCAACATATTGTTCAATGTTGCTATTGGCCTCTCATTTTAAACCACCGCAGTGGAGATTTTATATTCAAGATTGTGAGTTTCCGGATGAGACGTCGGCGCACCCGGCCTTATTCGTTTGAATGCCTGACTTATTCGTGGCTGCAAGTTTGTCTGTCCTGTGCCAGCATACGTGAGTGGCTGACACCCAACCCCCCTAACCCCGCCGAATGTCGTTCTCACAGTCCACATCAAGTCGTAGCGAAGATGTCCATTGGCTGTAATAGGTGCACTACGATAATGTAGAAAGACTAAGGGTGGAAAGTTGGAACCCCGCGGTTGCTGGTACCTTAAGCGTCGGCTGCCGGTGCCTTGAAACTCCGGGTCAGTCTCTCCTCGGCCTGGCTTTTCCCATATCTTCTATTCATTAACGTGTATAGCTGGGAATCGTCGGGATTAGGATGTTTTTAGAGAGTGGCATCCGATTAGGTTTTTCTACACCTGACTCAGCCTGCATTGGTGAGGGAGATCAAATCTTATGTGTAGATGCCTGATTACGACAAAGACATCTAGCTAATGACTAGTAGTGACAAGTTGTTATTATTAGACAGTTGACGGGCTGGGTTTTTCCACCTTTACTCCCTGGACCTGCCTATCGAAAAGCACTATTTCGACTTGGAGTCTTGGAGGGTTTCCCCTACGAGAAGTTTTTGTAGAACGGCATTGTGTCAGTGTGCTGTATACTGGCTAGGTGCTCTAATCGCTCAAATTTGCTATGTCCCAAGCTTGCGCCCGCTGCGAGTTCAAGTCAAAAGCAATCCTTGATGCCAACTCTCAATATTAGCCGCTGGCCTGGGATAATGATCAACATGAAAGCCCACTGTGCTGGGCAGCGTGGCTGCATCCCACCCAAGCCACAGTTTTACATTCATCGGTTGCGTGATTTGATCTCGCATGAATTGCAGCTGTCATCCGTCCGGTTGCCACCCTAGCATTGAACCATATCATTAACCTTTGGCCGATCCATTCCAGGGAACCTGCCGGTCAGGTCATCCACCTCTGAAGCCTTCAATTGAGTCCTGACATGGTAAGTGGAGGTGGTATCAATCAGTCCACACCAAAATTCGAGGCATCAATGCTCGGAAGCTGGATCACGAGGTGTTCAAAACTGTCTAGTAAGTCAAGCTATTTATGTTCTAGTGGGGCATGACGTGAACTTGACATTGCCATTAATACTGGTGTGCCCTGTGAACGACAAACGTGCAAGCTTTGCAAAAAGTGGTCGCCGATATGCGTTCAAAATATCCATCAAGAAGCTCTTCCTATCGAAGCTATAACAACTGAGCCTTGTAGAATAATCTCTTGTTATGAACTAGCATGGCCGACTCATCTCTGAAAACAAGGCTTCGGGGCATTTCCCTCATCTTCGCGTTTGTTTACGGTTCTGTTTGTCATTTGATTCTGAGTGACACTAACTCTTGCCTCCAAGTTGTGGGACGGCACTGTTTTCTGATGGTGCGTGTACATGATGCATTTTCGAACATGCACCTACATTCATCTCTGACCAAAGGGTATGCGAACGGGATAATTGGAAGTGGTAGGCTCAGTTTGCAGTCCCTTTACTATGATTTAAATTGATCCAACCGACCAGTGAGCACAAGTTAGCTATCCAATGACCTAGTATCGAACTGGTTAATCATACCATCTCTAGTCTTCACCCGTATATATGGGAAAGATGCTGTTTCCATTGATGACTACAATCGGACGATACCCAGTCTTGGATATGTGGGTACTGTCGTTGGAATGTTGCTATTTGGTGAGTTTTTTTTATATGGCCCCATATAATGTTTTTTACTCTCTGCATCTTAGGTTTTCTCTCCGATAGGGTTGGGCGCAAATTTGGCATGGTGAGCGCGCAGATCATTTATATTATGCTCATATCAACAATTTTAGGTGGCCGCATCTTGGATTGTTGTCGTTTTCTCTGCGCTTTCTGCAGTTTCTTCTGGGAAAAATGGAAACCTGCGAGGTTTGCTTGGTATGTTAAGCGTTTGTCGGTAAGTGAGCTAACCAGCCACACCTTTACCCGGGACCAACGTCAGGTGCATAATAGGTTCTTTCTCGGCATTGGGGTAGGTGCAGAATACCCTTCTGGCTCTGTTGCTGCGTCGGAGCAATCAGAAGAGGGGATAATACAAAAGAATGCCCAACACCGCTGGTTGGCCCTTGCAACAAGTTAGTTGACTTGGTCAATTGCGATAGTACCTCATCGGTCTTCATATTTTCAGATTCAATGATCGACATTGGGTTTGTGGTTTCGGCATTCATCCCTTTGGTTTTATTTTGGATGTGAGTACCCCATCCAAGTCGCGCGATTCTTAAAATATCTTGCTGAATACCAAATATCTAGTCTGGGTGATAGCCATCTTCGCGCTATTTGGCGTATTTCCCTTGGGCTTGGCGTCGCTCCTGCTTTGACCGTCTTTTTTTGGCGATATGCCATGGACGAACCGGTTCTTTATAAAAGCGACTCTATACGAGGTCCATCTACTCCCTATGTGTTAATCCTCCGGCGGTATGGTGTAAAACTAGCAGCGATATCCTTCGTTTGGTGCGTACCTCTTGTCTCCCCGCAGTCTTATTCTAATTATTGCTTAATGTCATTTAAAGGTTTGTTTACGACTTTATTGCGTGCGCCACTTCCCTACTTCCAAATTGGCTAATTCCCCTCATGATGTTATCAGCTATCCTGTGAGTACACGAGCAACTTTATAAATTCCCCGTTAACAATTCACAAGTTCAGCCTTTTTTCATCCGCTATAATCAATGAGTAATCCCTTTCCATTTCATTGAAAGACCCCTTGTCAAAGAATTAAATAGCGTCACTGGGGGCTCTGAGGCGCTTTCTGTCGTATTCGGTTGGAGCGTTGTCATCTAGTGAGTTGGCAATCTGTGTTTTGTCTGGTGACTAACTTTCGGAACCGCAAGCCTGTTTTACATCCCAGGTGCTGTTACAATCATGCCCTTAGTAGATGTCGCTGGAAACTAAATTATTGACCAGGAACCATCGGTGGTGCTTTCGTAGTGGATCGCTTTGGCCCAAGGAAGACCCTGGTTATTATCATTGTTATTTTGTCATGCGCATGAACATTGACCATCCCACCAGATGCTGGGATTTACATCACAAGCTGTTATCGGGTTCATTATGAGTGGTTTATATAAGCAGTGAGCAGAACCCAAATCACGACCGCCCTGGACAAGCTAATAACGATTTCCAGGCTTACGAGTCATGTCGCGGCGTTCGCGGTTCGTTCGTCGCTCTCCCATGGAGATTTGATGCCTGACGGAAACCCTTACCAGGTAGTTTATGGTATCTTCCTCAGCCTTGGAGAAGTCGGTTTGTGGTGTCAATTCCCGATACCGCTCCATCCAACTCAGGTTGTGACTAGGTCCTGGCAATTGCACTTTCGTCTTGGCAAGCAAGAGTTTCCCGACCGCTGTTAGGGGCCAGTGTTTTGGTGTTGCAGCAGCCGTAGGAAAAATCGGCGCATTCATAGGGACTTGGGGTATGTCCTTCTCTCTTCCCGTAAAACTGCCCTGATTCCTGTCAGCCTTTCCGCCAATGATAAATGGTTGGTCTCGAGATAATATTCCTTCGCATCGGAACTTATCTTTTATTATTTATATTAGCTTTTGGTGGATCTGACAGTGCCCGTGGCAACACCGGTCCATTCTGGGTTGGAAGTGGTGAGGCATTTGCCATTCATTCGTATTGGATTTCTTTTAAGACAAAAAATTCAATCGAAGGCCTCTCCATTTTGGGTGCCCTTGTGACATTCTTTTTCATCGAATTGGATCAGAAAGGCATGGTTAATGAAGACAAAGAGGTGAGTCGGTAGCACCGTTGAAATCTACATATTAATCTACTGGGCCAGTTCCGCAAATACTTGGAGGCTAACGGATACGATACGTCGAACATGGGACTCAAAGAAGATACATACGAGGAAGTATATCCCATGCAGGTGAAAAGGGCTACCCAGGTGTTTGATAATAGTGCAGAACACACACCGTGTGTATGATCCTGTCTTGACGATGGTTGTATAGTAATACTGGCAGCTGCCCGCCTGCGCGAAGACTCGCATAGTTGTATGTTTCGTTTTATAGAACTCCCGTGTAATATATACCAAGATAATGGAGAAGGAGGGTCTTGGATACAAGCCAGGGTGTGCTGTGCATGATAATAAAATCTCAGACCGCCCTGTAGTAGAATTACCCCCGCGGCGTATATCTATGGTATGAGAAACACAAAAACTTTCGAGTAGTTCTTTCCAAGTGGGAGCATTCTCTGGAGTCCCTCCTACCCACCCCCGAGGGCAGAGATGTACATGAATGTCGAGAGGGTGTGTTTGGCGATCAAGAAATTCCTCAAACGCGTCAATTGGATCGGGAGGATCGTCGGGGTCCGAATAACCATCAATGCCCACAACGCTAAATGTAAAGCGCTCCAAAGTATGCGGGAGATACTTGAACATGTCTCCATAAAAGAGAGGTTCGAATGCGAAATCGGTCAACTGAGGGCAACGCTTGAGGATGCAGATCGCTAGATCCAACGCCTTCGAAGGCTCAAAGGTGTCGTCGAGATAGGCAAAAGAGGTCAGCCCGGACCCGATATTATTTGTGGACAGAACGGCTGTGACCGCAGATGCGCTCAAATGGGAATACAGCGATAGACATCGGAGGGGTGATGATTTTTGGGGGCTGGAGACTCGAGTGTCATTTCCATCGATAATCCGAGAGACAAGTTTGAGTATCAGTAAGTGATTTCTGTCAAGAGAATTGTTATAGTCCGTCCATATCAGCCGCGAAAGCCGATGCATATTTGATGACATATGAATCGGCCCTTCCCCGGAGCTACAACGAGTGTGCTTGAGGGAAACTTCCAGGCTCGTTAGATTGTGACCAAGGCCAACCAATGCAAGAGAGCACGTTTTCCTAGACACATAGGCGAGTTTCAGCGATGTAACGGTTGAAGCCAAACCGGGACAGGTCTTCTTCGGCCACCGGCGGTCCAAGAATGTAAAATCTCCCTCCGCGAGTGTTAATTCGCGGAGTCTCGAGCAAGATCTAAGTCTCCCATCTATCTTCTTCTCGAATCCAGACCTTGCAATATCAACGCTGCCCCAGTGCTTCGTCACAACCACCAATGATTTAATTAAATCGGGGTGGTAATCCAAGGCCATAAGATTCCGACGTGTATCTTCATCCGAGCCTCTCATGAACAACAACGTCGTCTCGAAGAGGAGGACCAAGACCGGGCCATCCCATGTTTTACAGACGAGCCGCAATTGGGTGAAATAAGAGCGCTGGTGGATGTATTCAAATTCGACGCATTTGAGGTTGTATTGAGGAGCACCCGGAGCGAGGTAGCGCAGCACCTGGAGGAGAAGCTCGGGAGGAGTAGATGGCCCCCGCTAGGCCGTGCCGATGGAGTTGAGATACGATACAATTTCCCTGAATTGCTGGTGGTATTGCGCTTGGCAGATTTTTATGTCATTGACTTTGTTTGGGCTCATCAGGTTGCACGTATGGGCGCGAGATTGGCAACAGTCTAAATTTCAGATCAAGAGTTGTGATCCCTGTGAACGGAGTCCGACAGTGAGCGCTTGAGCCCTCACATTTCCCAACTATTCAAATTCAAGGTTCATTCATACCTTTTGCTTTACAAAGGATAATATGGGAATGGGGGCACACCGACCGTCTGGGCGATAGGCGCCGGTAGCTGGCCTGTTTCGAATGAGTGAAAAATTTTAGGTACTTTTATAAGTTCGAAGGTTCTATTTCAATTTAGAATTTGGGGCGATCAATGCGAGAAGCCTCTGTCGCGTGTCCACTATACTCTGAGCTCGGCGCGGTGATGACATTGATAAACGATATACTTGTAAGAACAATATTAATGTGTACCCTATTATGAATGTTAGCAGAGGTTTGCACTCCTCAAGGCAGACCCGCTCGGGGAACCCTGCTCACTTGAATCATTCATTTGGTAAAACCCTTGTGTGATAGTATAATAGAGCCGCGCTGTTGTGGTTTGGGGCCGGGGTACAGCCTAGACAACTTGAATCATAACTTCCGCGTGGTTGTATAAATAAACACGCGATGGAGACAGCAGGTGTAATTCTTGAGTGTCTATACTGTGCGTGGAAAGCGTATGCCGTACTCTCGTGGTCGCGCTTTGATATATAAAGGAGGTAACGGATCGTTTTGAGGCAGCCCTGCCCATTTCGGGGGCCATACAGCGGGTTCGTCTCCAGTGTGATATCAGCTGCTTCCATACATGTCGCTACAGTGTACGGTGTGAGAAATACCAATGCCTTCGAGCAATGACGTCCAAGCGCTAACAACCCTATTGCTGTCTTCCACCCACCCTCTATCTGGGGGCTGAATATGTGCGTAGACATACTCGAGTGAGTGCGCTTGGCTCTTGAAATATTCCTCGAATGCGTTAATTGGATCAAATGCGTTAATCGGACTGAGAGAGTGGTTGAGCACCACGGTAAATTTTAGGCGCCGTATAGTATGTGGGAGATGTTTGAATATGTCTTCATGGCACAGCGATCCAAACGAGAAGTCATCCAGCCGAGGGCAAAACTTGAGGGCTGGGATAATCACACTCAAGACCTGTGATGGCTCGAGGTACGGATAAATGTAGGCGAATGAAGTCAACCCAGCCCCAATGTTATTTGTGGTGAGGATGGCTGTGATCATAGTTGCGTCTAATTCGACGTCTAGCGATAGATGTCGGAGGGGCGATGTTCTCTTGAACCTGGGGGTTTTGGCCTCGTTTTCGTTGACGATCCGGGGGAAAATTATGTGTATTAGGCTTTGCTCGTCGGAAAATCCACTGTGGTCCTTCACGTGAGCCGCGAAAGGTAGGGCATGATTGATGGTAAATGGATCGGCCCGTTCTCAGGACCATGGCGAGGGACTCTGGTGGAGACTTCCAAACTCGTTAGATTACGACCAAAGCCAGCCAATGCAAGGGAACATGTCTTTTTGGTCACAGAGGCCAGCTTTAATGACGTGACGGTCGAGGTTAAGCCGGGGCAGGTTTTCTGCACCCATCGGCGGTCCAAGAATATGAAGTCCCCCTCCGCGAGTATTAATTTGCGAAGTTTCGAGCAAAACCCAAGTCTTCCACCTATCTTTTTCTCAAACCCAACCCTTACATGATCAATGCCGCGACCGCCTCCACGTTTCGTCACGATCGTCAATGTCTGTATCAGATTGGGGTGATGATCCAAGACCATGAGGTTCCGACGTGTATTTTCATCCGAGCCTCTCATGAACAGCAGCGTCGTCCTGAAGAGGAGGTCTAAGACCGGGCCATCCCATGCTTTACAGACAAGCCGCAGTTTGGCAAAATAGGAGCGCTCTCGCATGTAATCACGGTCGACGCGTTCGGTGTTGTATTGAGGAGCGCCTGGAGCGAAATGGCGCAACACTTGGAGGAGAAGTTCTGGAGGAGTCGATGCTCCCCATCCGGTTGTCAGCGGTGCTGATAGACCGCCGGATTTCATACTGTGGGCTCGATTCCTACTGTCAGGGCGCGTGGTTGGTAGTTCAAGTTTATGGCTGAGAGAGATCCATAGGACTGTGAGCCTGATATTGCCAGCCATTTAAAATCTCGTACCTTGTTACACGAAAAAACGTTGGGCTGTGCGACACTAGCTATGTGGAATAACAAATAGTCCTAGCTCGTGTTTTCATAAGGGGCCGCCGTCGCGAGCTTATCCGAGTCGCGTGGTAATTGTGATATACTATAATTTCAAACATGGCCATGTCACAAACAGGGTGTATATATGTGATCCGACATAAGGCCTTGCAAATACAATTGTTTGCGTTTTGAGTTTCAAGGGTCAAGGCAGCTGGCGAGTACGCTGCGCATGACGCCCCACTGCAAAAAAATCCAAAATCTGGTCAATGACCTCCCAGCCATCCCCGGATCAGTCTGATTCTGGGTCATCGAAAAATTCCAAATCGCTAGCTAAATCGTCCAAGTCGCTGGCTAAATCGCCCGAGTCACCAACATAACTTGTATCCAAATGTATGGCATGAGGAATACTAGCATCTTCGAGTAATGACCCCCAAGCATTGATGCTCTCGGGGACATCGACCACATACCCTTGGGGATCAGATGCACATTGACGTATTCGAGTGAGTGCGCTTGGCTCTTCAGATATTTCTCGAAGGCGCCGACTGGACTGGAGGTATCCGCATCGTCATCTGGATCAAGGTCTACGAAGAAAGTTAAGCGCCGCAGGGTATGCGGGAGATACTTGAATATGTCTCCATGGCAAGGTGATCTCAATGAGAATTCTTGCAGGCGAGGGCAGAGCTTGAGGGTAGGGATGACCAGGCTCAAAATTTCCGATGATTCCAAAAACGGCATGGGATAGGCAAATGAAGTCAACCCCTGCCCAATATTATTTGTGGTGAGGATGGTTATGACCGCAGATGGGTCCAAAAAGGCATCTAGTGATAGGTGTCGGAGGGGTGACACCCTCTTGGACATGGAGATCTTGGCCTCATCTTCGTTGACAATTCGAGAGAAAATTTTGCGCAACATGGATTTCTTGTCGTAGGGGAAATCACCATGGTCCTTGAACGTGAACCGTGAAAGGTGGGGCATGATCGATGGCATATGAATCGGCCCCTTTTCAGCACTAGCACGAGTGTCCTTGATGGAGACTTCCAGGCTCGTTAGATTGCGGCCAAGACCATTCAACACAAGAGAACACGTCTTTCTCGACACGGCGGCCAGTTTCAACGATGTGACGGTCGAAGCTAAGCCAGGACAGGATTTCTTCGGCCACCGGCGGTCCAGGAATGTGAAATCTCCCTTCGCAAACGTTAACTCGCAAAGCCTCGAGCAAGATCTAAGCCTCTCGTCTACCTTCTCCTCGAACTCAGACCTTGCAATATCGGCACCACGGCCAGCCCAAGGCTTCGTCACGATTATCAATGATCTGACTAGGTTGGGGTGATAATCCAAGACTACGAGATTTCGACGCGTGTCTTTATCCGAGCCCCTCATAAATAGCAATATCGTCTGGAAGAGGAGGTCTAAGACCGGGTTGTCCCATGCTTTACAGACGAGCCGTAATTGGGCGAAATAGGAGCGCTGTTGAATGTACTTGGGATCAACGCATTCGGTGTTGTACCTTGGAACGCCTGGGACGAGATGGTGCAACACTTGGAGGAGAAGTTCGGGAGGAGTCGACGATCCCCATCCAGTTGCTGGTGCTGAGATACTGCCCGACTTCATATTGCTGGATCTATTCCCTGTCCTGGGGCTCCCCAGTCCAGATTTCTAGATTGTTGATTTTACGATTGTCCCGCTAGAAGACATATAGAATGAGCTTTGATGCTGTCTCTAACCATCCAAATTCCATACCTTTTCTACGAAAACGACGTGGTAGTACTAGGCACTGATAACGTCTGTAGGTGCCAGTAGAGTAATTTTTTATATAATGCTAATTGCTATATATGTAATGGGCCATCGCGAGCTTATCGCATGGTAATGAGTAATGATCTTATCGGGTAATAAAGCACTGCCACAAACGGAGATTGTGATCGATTGGTCTCGCTGAGGGCTATTAGTATGTGTACAACGGAGACAGAAGAACGGCTCTACGCTTGAAATATTCTACGGTACCATGTCACCACCAAGGCCTTAATGTACTAAGGGATGCCCGATCACGTCTGAATATGTAGTTGAAATAGTTTCGAGGGTCGGGACAGCCCTCGAGCAGTACACTGTGCGCGATGGATCATGCGGGTCGCTAGCAGTGGTCACGGTATAATTCATCTTTGTCAGATGTATAGTGTGAGAAATACCATTATCTTCGAGTAATGATCTCCAAGCGCTAGTGATCTTAGAGACATCACATTTCTGTTGGGCGCGAAGATGCGCGTGGACATACTCGAGGGAGTGCGCCTGGCTCTTTAGATATTTCTCAAATGCGCCGATTGGATTGGGAGGATCCCAGTCGTGGAAGTACTCTGGGTCCGAGCCGTCACTAAGGCCTGCAACAAATTCTAGGCGCCGCAGTGTATGTGGGAGGTATTTGAACACGTCTCCATGGCAGGACGATCCTAATGAGAATTCTTGTAGGCGAGGGCAGAGTTTGAGGGCGGGAATAATCACACTCAAAATTTGTGATGGCCTAAGGAACCTCGTAGGATAGGCGAATGAAGTCAGCCCGGCCCCGATGTTATTTGTAGTGAGAATGGTCGTGACCGCGGGCGAGTCTAGGCAACTAGAGTCTAGCGATAGATGTCGGAGGGGCGACGTTCTCTTGGACCTGGGATTTTGATTTTATCTTCATCAATAATCCGAGGTATGATTTTGCGTAGTATGGATTGCTTGTCGTAGGAAGAGTCACTGTAATCCTTCAATGTGAGCCGTGAAAGGTGGGGCATAATTGACGGCATGTGAATCGGCCCCTTCTCAGGGCCATGACGGGTGTCGTTGATGAAGATATCCAAGCTCGTTAAATTGCGACCAAGGCCGATCAATGCGAGAGAACATGTTTTTCTCGACACGGAAACCAGTCTCAACGACGTGACAGTCGAAGCTAAGTCGGGACAGGTCTTCTTCGGCCACGGCGGTCCAAGAATGTGAAATCTCCCTCTGCAAATGCTAATTTGCAAAGCCTCGAGCAAGATCTAAGCCTCTCATCCACTTTCTTCTCGAATTCAGACCTTGCAAGGTCGACGCCGCGACCAGCCCAAGGCTTTGTGCAATCAGTAATGATTTGATCAAGTCGGGGTGATAATCCAAGGCTATGAGATTCCGACGCGTGTCTTCATCCGAGCCCCTCATGAACAACAACGTCGTCTCGAAGAGGAAAACCAAGACTGGACCGTTCCACGCTGCGCAGACTAGCCGCAGCTGGGCGAAATAGGAGCGCTGCCGAATGTATTCGGAATCAACGCGTTCGGTATCGTATCGAGGAGCACCCGGGACGAGGTGGCGCAGCAGCTGGAGGAGAAGCTCAGGAGGGGTCGATGGCCCCCATCTGGCGGTTGTTGGTGCTGAGATACTGCCCGGTTCCATGTTGTTGGCTTTCGAGTTCCTCAATGGCAATCCAAAAATTTCAGATTGCCGATTCTCGCGATTGTCTGGCAACTGAAAGGCGCGTAGGGCGGCTTTGAGCCTGGGCTACTTGACTATTCAAAATCTCATACCTTGTTTCACAAAAATGATGTGATGGATGGCGTAGGAATGTGCGCGATGCCGAAGCTGAGGAAGTCTAATAAGCCAACACTCGTTTAAGAGCCGATTGCCTGGAAATTATGCCCTGATGGTGTCTCGTAGGTACTAAAATGATATCGTGTGCTATCAACACGGCCTACGGTCACAAACAAAGCTGAATGGGAAGTGACTAGTGATCCGACATATACGATGTAACTGCATACTACCCATAACCCTCTCGAACTGACAACCCAGACTAAAGGAATATCTACGCTCCCAAGCAACGATTCCCATTTCGCAATGTTACTTCCTCGCCTCGGAATACGAATAGAAATGTGTTCGAGAGCACGCGGCTCGAGCGCAAGGTACTTCTCGAACTCTTGAATAGGGTCCAGGAGTGTGTATGGATAGATCTCGTCGGGTGAAGCAATCGCGATGTCTAGGCGTTTGATGGTACGAGGGAGGTAGGCAAAAATATCTCCATTGCACGGAGGTACAAATGTAAAATCAGTCAACCCACGGCAGAGCTTGAGTATCGCGATTGCGAAACCCGTATCGGAAGGCACTGCCCGACGGCACGTATAACGGAATGAGGTTAAACCAGCTCCAACGTTGTTTGTGGTGAGAATATTCGTTATCGCAGCTGCGTTGATGTGACGGTCGTGCAGCGATAGATGTCGGAGAGGCGACGTTTTTTTGGTGTGCTGGTCCTCCCTTTCATGGACGATCCGAGAAACGAGTTTGGAGATGAGAGGAATGAACACATGTGTGTTATTCATCCAAGCAAGGCTTGAAAGTCTCGGCAGCTTGGACGGCATACACATCCTCCCCCGGCCGAAGGGTGCGTGAAGCATTGATATTTCGAGATTTGTTAGTTCACGGCCTAGGCCAGTCAATATTGCCGAGCACCTCTTAGTGGACACCATGTCTAATTTCACGGAGGTGACCATCAGCTTTAGGTTGGGGCAGGTTTTTCGAGGCCATTCACGGTCCAGGAACTGAAAATTATCCCCAATGAATCGAATCTCGCGGAGATTTGAGCAGGATGCGAGTCCCCTATCAATGATCTCGGCAGTTATCGTGTCAAAATCGCTTTTGGATATATCGCGGCACGAAAATCCAGTCGCGATCTCTAATTTCCTAATGAGACTGGGGCGATGTTCGAGAACCTTGAGGTTCCGGAGGACTCTTTCGCTTGGGCCTCGCGTATATAAAAGCGTCGTCTCCAACAGGAGCTCTAGCACGGGTTCGTCCCAGGCTATACACACGAGTCGCAGTGTGGCGAACTGGCATCGTTGAAGAGCATATGAGCGGTCCACCCCCTCGCGTGAGTATAGTGGTGATGAAGGGGCAAGATGAGCAAGGATCTTGACGAGGATTTCTGTGGGTGGGTTTCCTAGACCCCCTACATTTTGATCGCCTCCGCTAGACCTCGCAAGACCCAAGGTGTCAAAAGATGTCATATCGCGACCTTGCGAGTGGGTGGTAGTGGCTACCTCGCTCAATACACGTCCTATATTACATTAGCGACTGGGAGATGGAAATATTTGAGCAGATACTTGCAAGTGTCGTTGGAGATCCGATTCTAAAGATGATCTTGATAGGACATGAGCTTCTCCGCATACTAATCAGCTGTTCATAGGGTTCTACAAAGCTTAAACCTACTATAAAGGCCGAGCGCGATCCAGAACCGCATCACGAAAAACGGTGGTGGGGGGATCAGATGTGCAATACGCTGAACCTGTGTATTAAAGATATGGGATGGGGAGTGGCCAATATTGTTTTAGTGGCGGAGTATGTTCATTATTGGCAGCATAAGAAAAAAAAAATTACATGGCCAACGTGGGGATCGAACCCAAGACCTTCGCGTTATTAGCACGACGCTCTAACCAGCTGAGCTAGTCGGCCGATACATACATTATTCCGACTACTAACCGTAACCTGTAATTTTAAGTTACCTTTTTGTCAGCTTGTGAGTGCTCTTGAGCACACCTCCAACCTTCGACGCTGGAGGTTCTCACCTCGTAATCATGTTCTTCATCGTAAGTCAACCTCTCTACGTCCATCATGAAGGAAAAGATACCAATATCTACCCACACTATCGTTCTCCCACAAGAAAGAGTTGACGCATACCATTCTCTTGCATCCGTCATATTTTGGCCCGCGCATGCTCAATTTTCTTGAATCGAAACTGTATTCGGATGTCGAAGGCACTTGCTCCGGCCAGTTTGGGTATATCATCGCCGTCGTATCTATCCTGGATATTGGGAAGGGGATGGTTTTGAGTGGAAGTGGTCAGGCAGAGTTCATAACACGGTATCGGGCAATTGTTTTCAAACCGTTCAAGGGCGAGGTCGTAGATGGCGTCGTCAATAACGTCAACAAGGTCGGTCATGGATTGTGTTCTTTCGCTGAGCCTTTTGATGGATCTACCGCCATAGATGGGCTTTTTCGCAGACGTGGGACCGCTGACCGTGTTCGTATCACACCAGGTTCGATAGACGATGGATCCCTTCTCCCCACGTCTGACCCGCCCCCAGCTGATACACCCTGATATGCGGTTTGACCCAAATTCGAATCCACCATCATTCGCTTCGGACGAACAAGTACGTTGGCCTTTCCGCTCCTCAACAATTTATATTAACAAAAATAGATTATCGAAAAGAACTCTCGCGTGCGCCTGAAAATCGTTGGTACTCGTGTAGACGCGACTGAAATTGTATGTTCTATCGTCTTGTTCACCCAGGACTTGACACATAATAACGATTTAGTTCGCGATTGGGACCATCAAAGAGGACCATTTAGGAGTCATTGATTAGTGACTTTTCATATCTCCACCACCCTGTTCTCGCGGCTGCATTTGTATTTTACTTTTAGTCATTGGTGGCTAATATTTCTAAGCGGGCTTGCATCGCCCATCATACACAACAGCTATCTCTACGGGATATAGCAAATGACCGCACGTCCCTCGGATTTGTGGCTTCGAGGTGTTCAATTTTGAGCAAAGATTTACCTCAAAAATCAAAATTGTAACATGTCCACTCCCGTTCGTTGGTACTCCGCGAGGTTCCATTCTGGCTGTCTTGAAGCTCCACCTTTGAAAAGTGCCTAGCGAGCGGCAATCACCCGGGGAGCAGAAAAACATATTGCCGCCCTGTTTTTTTTCTCTATTTGTACAATGATGCAGCGTGAAATCAATGATGGGATTCCGGTATGTTTGATTCGGGCCTGATGGGCTGTTCTAAAATCAAAACATCTTACGAAACTCAACAGTGATCGGAATTTCCAGGATTGACTCCCGGATTCGTCACTATGCCGTGAATTGGAGATGTCGCGCGGTTGCTTGACCTATTTACAATCGATTCAAACCCAATTAGTTCAGCCGTGGGCCACTTCTGTCATCTTGATTTGGTTGCAGCTGAGTGGTAGCGTGTCCATCTGAGCGCTACATGAGTCAGACTAATATCAAAACATCTATGTAAACATCCGTTTTAACAGGCTAAGGGTCTGAGACCGAGTTTGATATTGGGATGTCAGCGGAGGTTCTGTTGCAGGCCTCCATAGCTTCCATATGAAGCATCACTACCGAGAGAGCTGAATTTGAGTTGGTCTATTTATATGCATGGGAAGAATTTGAGGCGGGTAGACCCGCCACAGTACCGTATTTGCAAACGTGCGTATGGCTTGAGCTTGCATTTTACACCATGATTTGATGTAAAAATAATCTGTCAGGCTGTCTGTCAAGAAGTCACCCCACGAAGCCTATAAACTTCCAGTGCTTTTAGGACTGAGCTCTGCGTCGCGAATCGGTATGGCTGGCTCGCTCAAAACTAGGCTGCAGAGTGTTTCCCTCATATTCGCGTCTGTTTATGCTCTTACGTGTCCAGCTTTTCTCTGACTGTTTCTTCAAAGGTGCGGGACGGCCTTGTTCTCCGACGGTGCGTTCTGGCCGGTTCATCAGTGAGCACTTGAGGCTTAACTATAGCTTAGGATATGCCAATGGGGTGATTGGAAGTGGTAGGTTTAAGCCATCTATTTCGTACTCACCTCAACCTAACAATCTACAGTTAACACACGTCAGTTTTCTTGCTTTGAGACGTTAATTTCCTTGGCTAAAATGCCTCAGTCCTCACCCGGATCTATGGTGCGGAGGCACTTGCTGCCCATAATTACAGCCGCACGTTGACCAGTCTTGGGTTCGCTGGCACTGTCGTCGGAATGTTAACATTTGGTATGACATCATTTACCATACCAACCTGTGTTGCACCCCTGATACCCCTTGAAGGTTATCTTTCTGACAAGGTCGGACGCAAGTTTGGCATGGTGAGTGCGGTTGATGCATCTATGTGCAACACCCTCGCTACAGTGCTTTAGATGGCCGCGTCTGGGATTGTTGTAGTCTTCTCCGCGCTTGCTGCCGCATCTTCTGGTGCACATGGGAGTGTCGGCGGTCTACTTAGCATGTTGAGCGCATGTCGGTGAGTAGATCCTGGTTCGTTCTCATGCCAGACTCTTGAATATATCGTAGATTTCTTCTTGGCATTGGAGTGGGTGCGGAGTATCCCTGTGGCTCCGTTGCTGCGTCAGAACAATCGGAAGAAGAGAAAATTGAAAAGAACGCTCAGCATCGTTGGCTGGCTCTTGCCACGAGTGAGTCATCTGCAATCACTATTAACCCAGTAATCCTCACCTTTCATGCTTTATCAGATTCGATGATCGACATGGGTTTTGTAATTTCAGCATTCACTCCCCTGGTGTTGTTCTGGATGCAAGCACCCCCTTTTCGCAAATGTCGAGAATTTTCCATTGAACTCGATTATTTAGTTTTGGTGCTAATCACCTTGGTGCTGTTTGGCGGATTTCCCTTGCGCTTGGCGTTATTCCGGCTGGAGCCGTCTTCATCTGGCGGTATACCATGGAAGAACCACCCAGTTTAAAAGGGACTCGATGAAATATGCACCCATCCCATATATGCTCATCCTCCGACGGTACGGCGTGAGACTTGCGGCAATATCCACTGTCTGGTAAAATCCTATTATTATGACATTGAAACATCATTCTAATTGGTGTCGTAAAACTCCAAGGTTCCTATATGACTTTATTGTGTGAGTCTTCTCTCTCGTTTTTCACTATATCTCATGACCCGACAGCTATCCCGTGAGTACAGTATCGATATTGTTTCAAACACTTCGCTCATGATATCCACAAGTTCGGTCTGTATGCCTCAGCGGTGGTTAATAAGTAATTATCTTCATCCCATTTCACCAAAGATTCCGCTGTTGATGATGTCATAGCGTCACTGGAGGTTCCGATGCACTTTTGTGGTGTTTGGCTGGAATGTTGTAATCAAGTATATTATCAACCAAAATATTAGCTCCTAGCTGAACTCTGCAACTAGTTTGTTCAATATTCCAGGTGTGTCATTAACTATATACCAGCATACCCTCACAGCTAAGATTTCGGCAGGAACCGTTGGTGGTGCTTTCATAGTGGATTATATCGGGCCAAAGAATACTCTGGTAATGATGGCGGTGTCACTAAGCGTTCGAACATTAATTCTTGCACCAGATTCTAGGCCTTCTCTCGCAAGCAGTTATCGGATTTATTATGAGCGGTTTATATAAACAGTAAGCAAAAGCTCTAGCCGTAATCATCATGGATGTCGACTCATGGCTCTCGAGATTAACCAACCACATTGCTGCCTTTGCGGTATTTTATATTTCATCAATCTCAGTTCCAATACCTAACATATTTCTCAGGTAGTGTATGGCATATTCCTCAGCCTCGGAGAATTGGGTACGTGTCATTCATTTACAATCATTCGTTACTCAACTTTGGGACTGAATAGGACCTGGCAATTGCACCTTTATCCTGGCTAGTAAGAGCTGCCCGACTGCTGTCAGAGGTCAGTTCTTCGGCGTTGCGGCTGCTATAGGAAAGGTTGGGGCGTTCGTGGGGACATGGGGTATGTCGAGTCTAGTATATTGGATTTGTTCTGATCTCGCAATAGTTTTCCCTCCTATGATTGACGGTTGGTTCTAAGTGCGCTCGCTGACATCGAAACTCACATGTTACACCAGCATTCGGTGGTCCTAACAGCGATCGGGGAAATACAGGCCCATTCTGGGTTGGAAGTGGTAAGCCACCAACCATGGCAGCCACCTATCACATCGTTTTTGACGGGAAATTTGCAAGGCATTGCGGTTCTAAGCGCCATTATAGCATTCTTCTTTGTGAAGCCTTTGGACAAAGACGGCATGGTTGAGGAGGATAAGCAGGTGAGTTGTTGCTACCGAACTCATCAATTGGTGATACGATCGCAAACATTAGTTCCGTGCCTATCTGGAAGCCAATGGATACGACACTTCAACCATGGGACTGAAAGGAGGTGAGGAAGATGAAACATCCGTGGATGAGAAAACGGATATTGAAGCAGCTGAAAATGGTAGTAGAATCGAACGGATATAGTCTCCTAGTCCCGCTACTCGAGTCCCGACGGTTCCCTCAGAATCCTAATAGACTTATATCCTCATTGCGAAGACTCACACATGCACACCACAGATCGCAGTCGAATAAACGCGGGCGGTGGGATAAGAACAAGGAAAGGACTTGATATCGCATTTTGCATTACACTACGGACTTTCGCTAATTTCAATCCTGTAAATTACAGAGAAAATTTAAAGCGGGGGATTTACAGCCCAGCCTCCTGCTTGCTCATACGACGTTAAGTCCTCGAACATAATCTCCCCTTTCGGATTGGGGATGTTATTGATGCCTCCATATGCGAGACATTTCTCTTTGCAGTCTACTGAATCGCGACGCATAACATATGAAGCGGTAATAATGTGTGAGCCTGCTATAATCTTAACCCCATGGGTGAATGTCAAGCCTCCCCTCACTAATTGGTATATTGAAACCACATGCTGGATAAAATATAAACTGTGTGATCTTGGTGCTGTAGCTATTTGTCGCGGAAGGAGTGCCAACGATGATAGTGGCTTGACTACATCCATGACATTGGCGTTGAAAATGTTGAAGCCGCAGCGGTGCTGGTTGGGGCCGTGGGTATGCTTCAGAAGCCAATTGGTAGCGATTTGTATTGTTGTCTTCGGGCTTCAAGTTGTTATGTTTTTTTAACATGTTATAATCCGTCGCCAGATCAAAATAACAAGTTGATTTTCTAAGAATAACCACTGTCCCGTTTATTAAGTATGCCAGTCAACGATCTAGACCAACACACTCACTGATAACTATAGTAATGAGTGCATATTTAGCCAAAACAAAATAAGTTTTGTCTTTATATCATTAGGGCTAGAACCCATGGGAATGGCCTGATCGCCCGAACCCTCCGCCTCCGAACCCACCGCCTCCAAATCCGCCACCTCCAAATCCACCACCGCCCCCGAATCCTCCGCCATGGAACTGGGAAAATAGTTCCGCAAGATCCATTTGGCTCATGCCGCCCATACCTCCGCCCATGCCGCCCATCGAATCGTCATCATCGCCGTTGTCGTAGCGCTCACGGCGCGCAGGATCGGAAAGCACAGCATTAGCTTCAACAACCAGTTTGAACTTCTCTTCGTCTCCACCCTGAGGTGCAAAAGCCACATGAATACACAATCGCATGGGCCACTTGGCGTAACGTTACCTTGTCAGGGTGGTGCTTCAAGCTCTCTCGCCTGTAAGCCTTTTTGATATCCGCTTCGCTACAATCACGAGCCACGCCTAGAATTTTGTAATAGTCTTTCGTTTTACTTCTCTTGAGGGCGGTCTCCGCCTTTTTCAGCTCAGTTTTGAGCGCTCGCCGGTCTGGTTCAGTCTCGGCCTGCTGTATCGCGCTGTTGAAATCCGCGATCGAGGCATCAAAGGACTCAAGGTGAAGGTGGATCCGTGCGCGCGTGCGTAAAGCCTTAAACGACGTCGGCTGTAATTTGAGCGCTTCATTCGTGTCTGCTAGTGCCGAGTCGTGTTGTCCGAGCTAAAGTGGAACTCTTTAGGCTAGTAATTATGTGGCGGAAAGTGTTCGGCCTACCTTTAACAGCGTAGTGGCCCGGTTGGAAAGTAGCGTGGCTCGGATCTGACCACCACCTGCTTCCTCTTCCGATTGTCCAATACGCTGCAAAGGGTGCTCTGAGAGAATTCTACCATGATGAGTGACAGGGCATACCTCCAGTGACTCTCCGTATTTTTCAATCGCCTCCTGCAATTTTCCCAGTTTAAACGCAGCGTTGCCCTCGTCTTTCAGTCGCTCGACGTCCTTCAGACGTTTGCGCAGTCGCTGTGCGGATTCATGTCCTGGGTCAAGCCGCAGCGCTGAAATTGTGTGTTGAAGTGCTTGAGTTAGATTACCGCTGAGGAACAAAACAAGTCCGCGCAGGACCATAACTTCGATTGAAGTTGGATTGAGCCGCAATGCATCACTATCGGGGATAAGCCACATAGGTTCTGGGATAACCAAACGTACTCGATAGCGGCCTTTGCAGTGTCCAACGACCCTTTGCATAACTCGAGCTCGACACGCCATATCCTCCAGTCGGTTGGAACTTCAACGCCCTCTCCTTCAATTGAGCCCAGGCATTTGTCTAGTGCTAGGCGAGCAAGACCCCAATCTTTGCGCTTGCGCGCGTTTTCAAAGTTTCGGAGATGGCTTTCTAGCACATTCACCTTATCACGCAACTGAAGTGCGGGGGCGTTGCGGGGTTCATGAGAAAGTATAGTGCGGATGTTAGAAAGGGCGGGGGTGATGGAACCTAGTGCTAACTGGCACCGCGCAAGCCGCAGGAGGGTCTTTACTGGGGGTGCCGGGGTCGAGGAAGACGGGGATTGGGATTGGGATTGTTGGATTGACAAAGCGAGCTGACAGTCGGCCAAGGCGGGTGCAAAGCGTTTGAGGGCCATGCGTGATGCAGCGCGGTTAGTTAAGTATGACGGTTCGTTAGAATTTAATTCTACAAGATGTGAGCTTATGAACGTATAGTAATGAGGAGAACATACCGATAGCTTTTGTATACAGGTTGATGGCCTCAGCGTACTTGGCTGCCTTGAATGCCACATTGCCTTCCTCCTTGGACTTTTCGGCCAGCACGAGCGGATCCTCCTGCTCTGGCTCAGGAGATGTGGATGGCGGCGGTTCCACTTCGGGGCCAGGGGATAGTTCTGGGGGACTGCTGCTGCTCGAACTTGCCGTTTGTGTTTCCTCCCTTTCCTCCCTTGTCCATCTCTTAGTTCTACGACCAAGTATTCTTTGGTAACATATACGCACTTGATACTTTTGGCTGGGGCAGGTTTTGGTTTGCCAGATTTATTTTTCTTGTTCGCCATTGTTTCGAGATCCCTAAAGTAGGTGCTGTTATGGGGTCTTTTTTCCCCCAGGTTTGCGTCTAGTAGTACGTAGAATCCTTAGGAGAATATTTTAGAATGGGCCACCAACAACTTCGGTTATCGATTGTGGGTTGCAGAATTTGTTCCTGTTTGTCAACGTCCTTACAAGGGGTTCACTCTGCTGTGACACTGCATCACCAGTGTTAGTACGGCAGCTGAGCATCAGACGGTCCTTGCCAGCAAGCTCGTTGATGCGGGGAGGGATACGACTATAGGTGAGTACGGCCTATGCTATAGAATCTCTACCGACTAGCTAATCATTAGGATACTGAGAGACGCCAACCGTGCAACGCGTACTAACGATACCATCCGGTAATATCTTCACCTCCGAGTGGGCCTGCGGTTGATTGATGCTCAGTTCACCGCTAGTCATCGTTCTATAATCGCGACGTCCATTTGTTATATATTTCCGTTTACCCCAGGTTAGTAGGCGCCTTAGATAAACCCCAGCACTTAGCAACCATGGATGACAGCGATCTTTAGAACTACTACTTTATACGTTCAAGCGTCCGATTGGTTGCACGGCCAACAGTCCGATTCGATTTGCATCCCTGAAGACCCGAATTGTAGCAGTATGTTGCGACTTTGATCCTCCGCATCTTGCCTGACCAAGGATCAGGTATTTGACCTCTTGTATTCTGTCTATATACGAAGGAAATAGTCGTTCTACGCGACTCCTGGACCCGGTACTATAAAATCCCGACCATGATTAGTTAGGACATTCAAAGGCCTGGTTTTCGAGTACTCCCCGACCGGGCTTTCACTCCCGCCGACGACATTTTACGAGCATCCCGCGATCTGTGGATCGGGGCACTACACCCAAGGTTGGGCCGCTATTTAGATAAATGTGAGTCGCGTACGATGGGTTCGCAACGGTTTGGTGACGCACTGCCAGTTTCTTGAATCAGTCTGAGAGACGTTGAGTTTTTAGAACTTATTACAGGATGGACGGCGAGGGACAACCATCCCACTCTCAATCCCAAACCATATATATTCCCACTGTATCTCCGCCAACACCGGCTCCTTCACCAGGACCTGTGCTTCCATCAACCTTAGCTCTTACCCTAGGCCCTACATACTCAGTACCGCAGCAGGCGCAAAGTTCTGAAATATGGCTTTCACAAGAGAGCCATTTCCATCAGGAGCCTTCCCTTCGACGGAGTTATCTCCTACGACTCTTGGTAGCCTCCCCCCAGAAGACCTTCTATTTATCGCGAACACCATTGCGCCGATGCTCAAACGCGACTTTCTCAGGTTCCTACCCCCTGAAGTCGCCCTCCACATATTGTCTTTTATTGACGACCCCCAAACACTCGCTCGTGCAGCGCAAGTGAGCAAGCACTGGAATCAGCTGCTCAAGGACGAATCAATATGGTTGCAGATGTGCATCAACTGGGATTTTGATAGAGGGGACGAAGGAAGTCGAGCCCTGACGTCTGCGAGGCCGCGGTCGGAAATAGAGCGTACCATGTCACTAGAGATGGAGGTCGATGTTTATAGGCACGAGGATGAGCCATTGGAGGAAATGGAACAATTCGCTGGACTGCCAATGGATCCAGCACTCGAGTGGGTAACAAGTAAGAAACGGCGGGCTCTACGTGAGCAGCAAGGTTCATCCATTCATCCAGACCTGCTTCCTCATTTCCCAGGTCCTGGGGAAAACTCGCCCCGCTCCCCGCACCCCGCGCCCTTTTCCTACCGGGCCCATTTTGAGTATTCACATATAATTTGTAAGCGTTCTGATGTTTCCATCGCTCTTCTTCACATCACCACCATTTCTCTAGCAATGAATTGGCGTCACTCGCCTTATCTCTTGCGGAAACATCGTTTCCCGTCCTCAATCGTTGCCACATCCCTGGCACTCGACAAAGACTGGATTGTTATTGGGCTCGCAAACAGCCAGGTGCATGTATTTAGCGCCCGCACTGGCGTCCTCGCACGCACGCTCATTGGGCATGATGATGGGGTCTGGGGCGTATGTCTCGTCAGCCGAGGGGGGAGTCGTATAAATCCGCCGCAACGGCGACGGAAGGACGGTTTACCTCAGAGCGGGGGATTGGACCATTTGTTACCACCATCACAACGCGCGGCGCTGGGACTTGGTAGCCAGGAAGCTGGGGATGAGGATAAATTTTGGGAGGATGAACAGCAACAAGATGCAGGTAATGAGTTTGAAGGGAGAGGGTGGCAGGATGCAAATGACAAGGGCAAGAAGAGTAGTCCATGTTTTTCCTCCGACGGATGGGGCCAACCGCAGTCCCTCGTTGTCAGTGCTGGATGTGATAAAACGGTGAGAGTATGGGACACTAGCAGTGGGTGCGTATGACCATCCTGTCATCGAGAGGCCCAGATCACGAAACGGGCGCGATAGATATTGTATATATACTCTCCTAGGTCATACCTCGACAATCCGGTGCATCCGCGTTCTGCATGGACGTCCTATCGCGGTGACCGGGTCGCGCGATTGTACCATCCGCGTCTGGGATATCCAGCGAGGACGGTTGTTGTGGGTGTTGACGGGCCATGCTAACAGCGTGCGCTGCCTTGATGTTTGTGGATCGAGAGTGGTGAGCGGAAGCTATGATCGCACTTGTCGGGTAGGTTCGCTACTTGATCCGATGGCAATCTGGGCTAAACTTGGAACCAGATCTGGGACGTAGACACGGGTGCTTGTCTACACGTCTTGGAAGGCCACTTGCAGGAAATATATGCGGTAGCCATTGATGGGGTGCGGGTGGTGTCGGGGGGGCTGGATACAACTGTCCGGGTCTGGGATGCAGAGACAGGGTTCGTGCATGGTAGTCGTCCATCTATATTGAGCTAACCCACTCTTTTCAGCATTTGCACTGCGATTCTCACGGGACACAGCGCCCTCGTATGCCAGCTCCAGCTTTCTCCAGGTATCCTAATAACAGGCGGCTCCGATGGGCGCATCATCACATTCTCGCTCCAAACTTTCAAGGCCGTTCACCGCATTGCCGCGCACGACTCCTCTGTCACTGGGCTGCAATTTGACAAGTGCTTCCTTGTCTCCGGAGGCAATGACGGGCGAGTGAGGCTTTTCGATATGAAGACAGGGAACTATATCCGGGATATAGGCGAAGGCGGAGAGGGTGTGTGGAAAGTCAGTTATGTGGGTGCGACCTGCGTCGTTGTCCTCAAACGAAACAACAGAACGACGTTGGAGGTATGGAGCATGCACCCACGAAACACTTGACTTCTGGGTACTGCATTTTGGGCTGCCGTTTTGTTGTGGTGTTACTATAGTAATTTGATTGGTCTTTAGTGTACTCATCAGTCTGTAATCTGCAGCGACATATTATTCATTTAGATATGCATGTTAACGAGATTGGTGCATGTCATTACATACGATCATCCTAAGTGTAGGGGGTTGGGTGCTGAATGGGGTATAATATACAGAGTTGGGTGTGTGATAGCGACGATTAGAGTTCCAGTGTAGGGTAATGACCGTACTTTTTGAGGAGTGAGTGGTATAAGCTGTCGTGTCTAGACACGTCTAGTAGGGCGGGGGGTGTCCGAAGGATGCAAATAGTAAAACGAAGATGTCGACTACCGTGCCTGAGCATCTTGGGTATTCCCCCAGCGCAGTATACCCTCGTATATCGAGTACATGACGGCGGCGTTGGGGACCACACGCATCAGATGGGCGCTAAGGCCACCATAGAGCGACCTAGCACCCTCCTCTGCGATCACCAGTTTGAGGGTTTGTAGCAATCCAGTGTATTTGACTACACCATCCACCTTTGGTTGCCGCAGGCGTGTTCTCAGTACCTAGATGATGGTGAGTATCCCAAGCCATAAGAATGCAGAAGTTAAGTACCTCGTGGGGGTAAGTTATCAAGCTAGCCACACACTTGGCCGTCCCGGCACTACCCAGCATTCCAACCCATTCCTGAACGCCTCCCTTTTCATGTGTATCCGCGGTCAGCTTCTTCAGCCGTTCATACAGAACCCATTGAATTGTGCCCTCTGTAACGCCCAGATAACTCGCGCTCAGGCCCTTATAGAACCCACGAATGCCCTCATCTCGCATAATCTGAGTAATCGTCATCCAGCTCCCAATGACGCGTTGCTGCCCGGCTCTCCGCGTTTCGGATGCAGAAAGTTGGAGCCGTGTTTTGACTACCCATATAGGATTGGTCGCAGTCCCGGTAACCACGCCCGCGATAGCTGCCGCGGTAAGGTGCACGTAGGTATTTTCCTGCCCATTATTGAAGTTGTTCGCGATGATTTGTTTCCCATTCCCATAGGTGAAGAAATTGATCGACCGTGCTGGGATGACACCGACCAGTGTTGGGCCGAGACCTTTGAATAATGCGCGGGGAGATTCATCCCGGTAAATGTCCCTGACGAAATTGATAGACACATAAGTCGAGCCCGTCGCGTCAGCCAACTAAGTCTCACCGTAGAATATGTCCCGTCTCCACAAAATTCCAAAGCAGACCACTGGGGCGTGGTGCACCAACACAACGGTGCCCCCGCTGCTGATCATACCGACTGTGGTGTGTTTTTCCCGGAAGAGACTTGACTGCAAACGAGTCTTAACCACATCGAATGGCTGGTAACAATTGCCCCGCACATTCCTCCAGCCTACAATAGCAAATAAACGGTTTCAGCTCGCGTAAGACTAAAATTTGGGGGGAAATGAACTTACCCTCCGGCTACGAAGTGACGCCATGACTTGGCCGGAAGAAGACTGGAGTTGGATGCTGGTGTGTCTGACATTGAGCTCAAATGCTATATAATGTCCTGATGGCTGATGTCCAGTATTCTGGGGGGGTGTCGTCCTGAAGCTGAGGAAAATTGTGGGGCGCCAAGGGCTGTAAAAGAGGACCACTCAGGGATCGAGCAATTGGGACGAATTTTTAGGATACACGTGATTTATGCTAATAGATAAGATAAGAGCCATTTTTTTGTTAATCTTTGCGTGTCAAGATCTTCAACCTCAGCTTCCTGGGAGCGCCCCCCATGTCAGTATCCTCACTATCTTCCCGGTCCATCTAGTAACAATTCCTCCTATTGGTAGGATAGAATCACAATAAGGGCTGCTGTTCGAACATACTGCCGATGTTTAACCTTGCGATTCTCAAGGTTCGTCCGGCGGAATTCTATGCAAAACTGCGACCACCTAGAAACCACGCTAGGACACTGTGGCTATACACCATCAATTTTGGCGACCTACCAGAAAAGGCGCTAATTGCGGAGCTGAATAAAAAATACGCGAACCGGGTGTTGCATGATGTCGGTCTCTGCATATGTGTGTTTGACATATCGGAAGCGGGGAGGGAAAGGTTAGGTATGGGGATGGGTTTTTGTGGTACAAAGGTGCCGCGACATTATTTTGCTTCTCGTGTCGAAGCTAATGTTTGGTGCAGTTTTATTCCGGTTGGTAATGTTCAGACCATTCGCCTCCGAGGTGATCATAGCGAAGGTCAAGTCATCAGATCAGGAGGGAATACGACGTGAGTTATCACAAATTTCTATTTCCCATCTCATTATATAGTATCGCTTGGGTTTTTCGACGACATATATATCCCGGCACCATACCTACCTCAACCATCCGCATTGTGATTTCCCCCCCATGTATTGGTTAAAGTGCTGATGCCAATATTCCAAAGCGATTCAAATGAGCGCGCCCACTTTTGGCTTCCGGACTCGCCACTGACAACCTCGCACGAGCTGCTTGACTCGGCTGTGGCTGATCGAATGTACATTGACCAAGGCGAAGTCGTGCGGGTCCGGGTCGAAACAGACGACTTCTACGATGATGAACCTGGGCCTCCGAAGGTGACTGAAGGTGTTCAAGTGGCTAGAGAGGCCAAGCGGGCCCCATACAACATCATAGTAAGTTCTGACCTACTACTAATACCTGCAACTTGGGATTCAACATGATCCCGTAGTGCTCGATTGCGGAACAAGGTCTAGGACCTGTGGTGTGGTGGAACAACTCTCAAGCTGGGGGGCAAGACGAGGACACAATGGTAGAAGACTAGCTGGATGCTAATGGTCAGCATCCCATCTCCGGTCTCATAGCTTGATTCCAGGTTGTAATCGAAATAAGATAATTTTCCAGGATTGGATTGGTGCAATATGTTTCTCTGGCAATAATTCCTTGACAGTTCCCTGCCAAATCATCAGAAAGGCACATCTATCATAATACGACTATCCTTTTATTCACTGGTACTTTGTTTCACGAGATATCCGTATCGGATTTGCCCACCTCTACCTGGCTGGTGTGCTCTTCAGACAGAGTTATTTAATTCCATCTTGGAGAATTCTGACCGCGACCTCGCCAGTCAACATCCCTGCCCGAACTGTGTCACCCGTCATTTTCCATCAAGCAGTTGCGCCACCAACGCATGAGTCGTACTTACAAGCTCACCCCTCTTCTAGGATTGGATTGATGCAATGTTCTCTGGCGATAGTTCCTTGCCAAACTATCAAAGAGACTCACCTATCGCAATACGAGCACCCCCATCATTTACGGGTACTTCATTTCCCAAGATATCCACTAGCGAGGTTTTGTCAGAATATCTAAACCATTTGGTTCACCTCTACCCGGCTGGTACTCCGAGCGACCTCAAGCGCACCTGCCCCAAATACCTTGATAGGTCGTACGCACTGCAGACTGGATTAGTATTCAATTCCAGATCGGGGACACCTTGAACCCTCCCGATCCCAGCCTCGCCAGTCAACATCTTCGCTCGAACCCTGCCGCCCGTCGCTTCCCACAGGCAGTTACGCCACCAACGCATGCTGATGGGGGCCGCACTTATCATCCTGCTCTCATCTTGCTCATCGCTGTCTCGAATAGTCATCGGCGTCGTCGGGCGCACAGAAATTATCATAATTCCTTCACTTCTATCACTGATCCGCACCTGGGGCTGCGATCTAATCGAGCCACCACCCTCAATGAGTGGATTCATAATCCAGATGTAAGCCATGGTTATCCATTCAAACATTAGTTGGTAGTTGAAGCTGGTCCTTGTTGAGTACCCCCATCCGAATATGCTCTCGAATTTCCCTACATAAATTGCACATCAACTCGCAGTGGGCGACGCGGGGAAGGGAGAGGTGCTTTGGCAGACCACCTGCCGTCGAGTCGCCCGGCTAGACAGCGCATCGCATCGGGGTATTTTTACCTCCTGCCAAAGCCTACACGACCCCTGATGCTAACGCATTTCAAATTGACTGCAGAATCCACCAAAGCGGATTGATTCTATTACTCCCCCAAGGGTTGGTTCTGCGGCAGCCGGGTTGTGCACATGTATAAATTGTCCTAATCGATCCAGGATCCTTGCAAACCGATGGTAGCGGTGATGATTCAAAGCGCACTCAACAACCTGATGAAGGAGGATTCCTTCCCATTGATTATTGTCCTCGCTTCCGTCGGATATCTCTTCCTCAACGGCGAGCACCGCAAGGTAGGCCGCACCACCTCAACACAAGAAAATAATTTAACATCTCTCCAGCTCGCACATATTCCGACGATTGGATCCCCATACCCCATTCTATCACTTATAGGGACTTTTAGATTCATATTCAATGCCCGAGGGATGCTTCAGAAGGGGTACGACCAGGTGGGGATCCTACATATCGCTGCCATCCACTCGATTCTGAGGTACCCTGCGTTCGAGCATAAACCAATATTCAAGGTTCCGAGGCTCAACCACTGGGTCGTCGTCCTCGCGGATCAGAAAATGATCGACGAATTCCGAAGGGCGCCGGATGACGTTGGAGTCGGCTGATCCGCCGAGACGCGCTGGACAGCGGATGCACAGTGTGTGTCTATTCCTGAATGCCTACACGACGTGTCTATATACTGTCTGTATGTAGGGTCCAGTCAGGTGATGTCTGGAGTAGGCGCCAAGGCGCCCTACTACAACGTGCTCTCTTTCCAGGATGCTGTCAACGAGGTACTGCCTCCGAACTGGCCGATGTTCGGTGTACCTCAAGTTCTGTTCCAGTTATTACAGATAGATCACACCCTAGGTCCCAGGATATATACTAATCCGTACCATGTTAACATCATACGCTCACGCATGGCTGGGAACGTGAACACTTTAATGGGTGGCCTTCACGAGGAAGTCATGTCGGCGTTTCAAGCAGGGATCCCTACCCACAGTCGCGGTCAGAGACACGAGCCACATTCCAGGCCTTATATTGATATTAAATGCACATAGATTGGGTCAAACTCCGGGTGGGTGAGCTGGTGACATCAATTGTTTGCCGCGCCAGCAATCGTATTTTCGTCGGCTTCCCACTGTGTAGCAAACCCTCTCCTCCCATCTTGCCTCCCCGTCTCACGGTGTATACTTACAGGCCAGGATCCCGGTTATGTAGACCTCAATACAAAATTCACCCTCGAGGTGGCCTGGACAGGTATACTGCTCAATCTGACCCCAAAGTACTGTTCCCGTGAGTATATTCCCTGCATACGAGGAGCAACTATTGAATCTCTCCATACTAGAGCGGCAACTCGCCTTGTCAGGCACGTCCCACGAAGCATTGCGCGGGCGACGCGCTACCTTGCGCCGACCATTGATGCTCGGAGGGAGGAATTGAGGGTGCATGGGAAATCATACCCCGGAAAACCGGTTCGTGGTCCGAATCCGTTGCACACCCAAGAAGCTTACACTACATTAGAATGACTTCCTGAGCTGGCTGATCGACGAGGCAAATGAGGAAGAATCGTCGCACACGAATCTTGCCCTGCGGATCCTGACCGTGAATTTTGCGGCGATACACACAACGTCATTGGTAACCCACTGCGCAATCCGTCCCGTCTGGATACTGACATTCCACAGACTCTCACGCAGGTGTTGTATGACCTTGCCACCCGACCAAAGTACATGGAACCGTTGCGGAAGGAGATTGACGAAGTCGTGGCCCATTCGGGGTGGAGCAAGGATTCTCTGGACAAGATGCATCTGGTCGACAGTTTCATTCGGGAAACACTACGCCTGAACGGGCTTGGATGTTGTATGATATTCCCTCTCTCGGCACCTGCTTTCATACTCACCCCTGCCTATAGTCGCAATGGTGCGAAGAACGAGGAAGGACTTTACATTCTCCAATGGAATCGTCATTCCCGCGGGTACACAAATCACAGCTGATGCATACTCCCTGCAGCGCGATTCTGCGAACTACGCCGACCCTGATGATTTCGACGGGTTCCGGTTCGCGAAACTCGCGGACGGGAAGAAGCACAACATCGTGTCCACCGAGAGCACTTTCTTGGCGTTCGGGCATGGGAAGCACGCATGTCCTGGCAGGTTCTTCGCTGCAGTGGAGTTGAAGATGATGCTGGCGTACCTGGTTATGAATTATGATGTCAAGACGGAGGCCGGATGGCGGCCCAGGAACATATGGATTGCGGAGATGTGTACGCCTGACCCTGCTGGAGAACTTATGTTTCGGAAGAGGACGTGATTAGGGCATTCACGGTTGCGCATGTTCAAGTTGTAATCGATAATTGAGTAGACAATTTGTGGAATACAGCCTAATCTCAAGTGCAATAAGACGGGCCGTATTAGCTGTGCAATTATTACGACCAGGCAGTGTTGGCCAAAGCCAGTGGTTTGCCATATTTTGCCATGAAGTCATGAAAATGTGGCATGGTATGGCATTGCGTGGCATAGCCTTTCCGCATTTAGAAGGCTAGGCCATCCAAGCCAACTTTGAAATGACGATTGCGATTAGTAAGCGTAATTGTCCAAATTAGGAGAAAGATTACGTTAGCAACTTCCCAGGGGTCAGTCACGAGCATTTCTCGTGATTTCCCCGGGCATGCCGAAGGCCATGCCATATTTATAGCCTAATGGCAGGCCACATGGCTTGCCATGTTTTGCAAACATGGCCGGCCATTATGCCATGGCTTTGGCCAACACTGCGACCAGGGGTACCCCAGCCCCCGGGACGCTTTTTCGCTCCGCCATTACTTGAAGAGAATGACACAATACGCCGAGCCGGCATGGGATCCGCATTTCCTTTTTTGGCTTGTTCGGGGAAGGTTGGCTGATGTGATGGCGCTCGGTGATGGCAATCACCATGTGTGCGCCCAGATGCATGCCCACGGTTGAAATCTACTTCTCTACTACTCTACCGCTACCACCATGGCTGACCCAAAACGCTTGCCCGATGCTTCAGCAATGTCAGACGCGTCACAGCTTGAAATACTGAACCTTAAAGGAGAACCTATCAAATTCGGTTCTCTGTTTGAGAAGGATAAGGTTATTATAGTCTTTGTTCGTGAGTGGGAAAAGCTCCGTTCGTATTTGGGTTGCTCATTGAAGCACTAATCCTCAGGCCATTTCTTTTGTGGGGTATGTGCTATTAGTAGCTATCTTGTTTGTGATTTCGATTAAAGCGCGAATCCAAACCCCTAGAGCTGTCAGGTAGGTTAATCGCCATAACTCGATGGACATGAACCAACAACCAAGTAGTCGTACGTCCAACAACTTGTATCCGTTCCGCGGAGTGCGTTGGAAGAGGCTGGAACAAAGATCATCGTAATTGGGTGTGGGGAATGGAATCCCATCCAGACTTATGCTGGTATGTACACGAAGCTTACGTTTCTTCTTGTATCTCTATGAAAATTTCTCTCTCAGAAACCACTGGCTTCCGCGGCGAAATATACGCTGATCCATCCCGCAAGCTTTACAAAGCGCTGGGAATGGACATTGAAAATCTCGACGGAACACCCGCCGGTCAGGAGAAGCGCAGTTATCGCACCACCAGTACCTTTGTCAATGCCATGCAGAGTATTTGGGTGGGTTGCTCTTATGACTCTTGGGGATATGGAAATTTAAATGACCTTTACTCAGCGGGGGCCGCTCCAGCACCCGTTGTTGATTGGCAAGCAGGGAAATATATCTCAGCTTGGAGGTGAATTCATCTTTGGTCCTGGTGAGCTCACGAGTATTTTTGCTTCCACGAGAGTGCTCAAACATTTAGGTGCTCAATGTGCATTCGCGTCGCGGATGCAACACACCGAAGACCGTGCGTTTCCTTTGCTGTCCCAGAGTGATATAGCTCTTGAATATAAATCTAGATATTGAGGTTGCCGATCTCATGAGTGCTGCCGGCGTTATAATGTAATTGTTTCTCTCAACATGTATGTCTTGGTTGTAATATGCACGACTATTCGTATCGAATTCCGGTTCAATTCAGAGTAAGCCGGATGATTAAATCATTCCCTTGTTTGACAAGAAAGTCAAACTCTACCTAATCTTCGTCACGAAATGCCTCCACACGGGGGACAAAGGTGTGCAGTGGGTCAAGCTGGATGCGGATCGTCCGCCTCACGTCTTCGCTGTAAAACTCCAGCGCATCCTCGACCCACTCTGACAGCGCCGGATTGGTATTCTCAAATTTCAGCACGACATCGTATAAGGGATATGATGACCGGTTTCGCATGCGGGACCTCACCATCTCAATCAGCTCGGTCAGACTGAAGTTGCCGGCCGGCCACTCCGTGGTGGAAAGGCAGCAGCAAATCAGCAGCGTCTCGAGCTCGGGGATGAGGATCGGTGGCGCAGATGGATCGGATATCTGGCGGGGAACCGTCATGGAGAGCGAGAGTGGGTCGTAGTCCGCGAGATTGCAATCGAGGTTGAGCTCGCGGAGATGGGGCGTCTTGTTCAGGATTTCAATGAAGTGTTCGATATACATGTGTACGTAGGCAAGGGAGAGCACGCGGAGGGATTTGATGCCGACGATGCGCTTAAGCGATGATAAACACTCGGCAGACAGTTCGGCGAAGCATGGGTCATGGTCTGTGCCCTGGTGGAATGCGAATTTGGTAAGCGCTGGGAGCTCCAGTTTGGGAAACCAGTCAATGCTTGGGTACACGACGAGCCGGACAATATAAACCGCAAACGTATGTAGGTTGGGGAGGGTAATGGGCGGGTTGGATTCGACCTCCAGGATGTAGCGCTCTCGCTCGTAGGACTGCGTTATCTCTTCCACCTTGAACGAGCACAGCTGGGCATATTTACAGACCGATAACATTTGCCTCCAGACTGTCGCGGTTATTGAAGAGGCAATGATGATATGTGTGAGCTGTCCCCAGGGAAAGCGAAACGGCGCTGGGCCGTTGAATGACCCAGGTTCAAGCCAGATGTTCAGCTTGCGCAGAGAGCGACAGGACTCGAACAACGCCCTGTAATCAACCAACTTGCCTCTCTGCTGAGGATCGGTTTCCGAGACAAGGGTGAGTGTATCAACTGTGGGCGGGAGGTACTGCGCGATCTGGACGAAATCAAGATAGTGCTGCGGGAAGTCGAGTTCCCGGATACACTTCGAGAAGCGGAGTGCGATACCCAACAGGATACGACCCGATTGCCGAGATGCGTACATTGGCAACTGGAAATGGATCGCCAGCGTGGGGGACCTCAGGGCGGCGCACCAAAGATAGATCAAGTAAAACACATTCGTTTGATCGGCAGGCGCAAGGCTCGTCGTTGGGAGGGATATGGTAAGATGCCTCCAGAGGCGCTGGCACCCGAATGCTACTCCACGCCATCGTTTGCAGACGTGAATAAGAACAAGTGAGGATTTGACGGAACGGGAGCCTCCGCGGGGAGGCAACGTATGGGAGAATATCTCGGCAAGGATTTCGACAGGAAAGCGATTGATGTAGTCTAACCCGACATGGGACTTTGAGGACGAGGTAGTCATGGCTGAAGTCGTGGTGGGAGAAGTAACAGTGGGCATTACGTGAGATACCTCGTTATTTTTCCCAGTTAAATAACACAGCGGTGAAGCCTGTTATTACGGGTGTCCGCCTCGTACGCAAATGGTAGACGTTGGAAACATAAAGGCAAAGGCGTGGCAAAACTGCCCTTTGTTGGTGGAACGGAAGAGAGCCTCCGAGTCAATGGTTACCAACCACTAACTAGAACGTTTCTCTTGACCACTGGGATGTTGACGATGCCCAAGGTACTAATTGATAATCCGTAGAGCTCTGAAAGGGCCATGAGGCGGAGTCCTCGTGGCAGCTAGCCGTGCAACTGCGTGATGATGAGATTCGAGTAGTCGAAACGCCTTTGTCTCTTGGAACAACCTGGCTTCCAGCACCTAGACCCTAAGCTGGTTTCCTTTTATAGTCGTTGGTGCGTTCTGTGGTGCAGAAGCCGCCCCGCCAAATCCGTTCCATCCTCCGGCCCCACCCAGTGTGTAGGAGTGTCAATTTTTCGTTGATCACGCATCATCAACGTTTCAACAAGCGGCCTAATCGCTTCACATCAGTAAAACATGGTATTAGTTTTGTGGAAGAGGCAGATGGGGGGGATTAATTAGATATTATTAGATATGTATTGTGTATGATATGATAAAACGAGAGAGTATTCTCGAGTGTAATGACTGGACGCGCTTACATAATCAGTAAAGCGGAAATTATTCCAAGTAAATAACTGAGTGAGCTTGTTATCTCAACAATTAGCTAAGGTACCGGCCAAGCGAGCCAGCACGGCACCAGCGTCCGACCAAGCGGTGCGCTTGTGCACTTGTTCTTTCCCTCCTCCAATTAATTGCGGTACAATTCCCAGTGAACACCTCGTTTTCCCCACAAGAACACGTTGTTTTCATATATAATTCTCGAGCAGTTCCACTAACTAGGTTCCTTTGTTCATAGAGTGTATTCCAATTCAATCGTATTCAAACTACATAGGTCTGGACAACGGCGCTTCGGCCAAAACGCTTGGCTTCTCCCCAACCTTAGAGCTTCGTCGGTGGTCCCCAAGCGCACGTAGCCATCGAGGATGGATTTGACTAAACATGACCTACTAGAGGGCGTGGCGAGGGCGATGTCACGCCTTTTACATAGTAAGAGGGCTCTCGGCTAGTGTGGTAAGGGGAAGCGACGCCGTGACCGCGATGGTGCCGTTTGAAACTCCCTCCGACAAGGACAACACAATCTGAACATGTGTCTGAACATGTGTTGGAGTGGCACACATTCTCTCGAATTCTTGTCAAGGAATGGTTAGCCCTCTGGGTCCTGTCTGTTCTGGTTTTAGCGTACGTACTGCTCCAGTCCCACCTCGTATTCATGGTTGATGTTGCTTCCAGCGCTACCCCGTTTTCTCATGCGATCCAGCTCATTTTTCGACGTGACATCCTACCTATTTGCCAACATGACCACTTCCCTCTCTCTCGCAAACGAGAGCTGAATCAGCCACTCCGTGTTGGTTGATGTTCTCACCCCCTGCTCTCCCGTAAATGAGAATGTTAGTGCCTTGCCACTGCCCTGTTCTGGTACCTCCAACCCTCAATAGTCCCTTGCTCGCTCGCTGCATGTATGTTATGTGTATGTAGCATGCCTTTAGGATTGTATATGTGGGTTTATATAACCTATTTAAAAAGGAAAAAGAAATTGACTTGGACATGCCGTGCTTCCAGCAACCTCAAGTAGATGGTGGGCAAAGTGCGAAATGCGTCAATAGTTCAACGAGCAGCAGCATTTTGAGTAACCTGCAACAAGGGCTCGACGTTATGATTGACACTGACAGAATACCCAGGATCGAGATTCGGGAAAGAAAAAGAATCACTCCCAGAATGTTTTCCGCATAAAACATACATGAGCTCGAGGGTATTGGATGGTGTGGTTCTTCTGCGTTAGATGTGATTAGATACTCCCGACACTCCTAGCTCATACTAGGCACGGCCAATTGTCCTTGCAGCATAAGCCCCAGGCTCGACTCAAGCTATTGAAGTTCCGTGTAAGATGTATTACACTTTACGGTAGGCCAATCCACGAGATAAGCAATATATAATGTTCGTCGCCCGCAGAACCCGCGTTGGAAGGACTGCTTCACACGCTGCCCAGAGCTAGCCGAGTGTGATCTCAGTTGTGCCACAAAAATAGTTCCCCAAATGTACGAGGCACCGTATAGTATAAATACCATTTGTGCGTCTGTCTAATCATTTAAGCCCCCGCAAAACCTTCCCGAATGTTAGCAAGTAGATCGCATACATAGTACTTCTATTGTTATATGAAAAAATATACACCACCATCGACTGGACCCTCTACACCACAGCCGGAGCGCTCCCCGCGCTTTCAAGTTGTCTGCGGCGGCTCAATCCCCACAGGGTATACACCATGAGCGCCAAATATACAATCGCTATGGCAAAGAGTGGTATGAACCAAAGATTAGTGACGGTAGGTGGTGGCATTGTCGCCTGCACTGAGTCGCCGGTGATGGGAGGGGCTTGATCCCATGTATCGGGACCACCTCCCTGGACCGAAATCCAAACCATCACCATCGAGAGGAAAAAGAATACAACCCCCCTGAAAAGGATGTACAATGTGAGACGGATCGTATATTTGATGGATTCGTGTGGGGGCGGCTTACCAGGTCGTCCAGATTGCAGGCAATCCTAGGAGGATCCATGTGTCCCATAGAAACCCAATCTCGAATGGTTCACGGATGCTCTATGCCACGCGTTAACATTGGTAGGATGTGAGAAGTGAACAATCGCCGACGCACCTTCACCCACATCGGGACACCAGAGCCGTCCCTCCAGCCGTTGACATAAATCGTTAGGATTGCACCGTAAATGAGACCTGCGAACAGGAAGAGAGCCGCGACCATCATCACTTGATTTCCCCATAGACCGGAGATCTGGAACATGGAAAATATGGTACTGGAAGTATATCAGCCACAAATACGAGGGGACCGGAGTGATACGTACGCTAAAACAAGGACGGACAGTATCCGGAGAGCCGCCCACTCCTTGACAAGAATTTGAGAGAATACGTGCCACTCCAGTGCGTGTTCAGATTGTGTTGTTTCCCCGTCACCCCCCGGTTGTGCGGCTAGATGTTGCATCTCCAGCTCAGGCTCAAATTCAACCCCAGAGTGGGTTCCCCGGATGCGGGAGGAGTAGAGGGAAGGGATGTAGAGGAGCAGGACCATGTATAACCCAGATGCCACACCTGCTATCAATGACGGGGCGGAACCGGCTGGGACCAGAGGAGACACACCACCGCCCACGTCCTCGACAGCTGGAGGGATGTCGTGGATGTCACTGGCGGGAAGTGGTTTGTCCTGTGGCTGTGAACTTGGTTAGTTCAAGAACAACGGCGAGCCTAGGTGAACAACGTACATCAAATATCCGCTCCAGGCGACCAAAATCACGCTGGTATTGTTCAATTGTGTGGCGAAGAATTTGCTGGTCTTCCCGGAGGCTGTGGAATTGATCTCGGATGCCTTGCAAGATGCTGGATAAGTGATATTGGCTGATATAATTGATTTATGGGGGATAGCCGAACTCACAGCAGCAGGTCCTCCATGTTCTTGACGAAGGACGGGGGCAACCCTGGAGCAGTCATACGTGGTCCCCATATGCCTGGAGTAAAGACAACACAGTGCACAGTTTTGCAGCACCGAATTGCCAATGGGAGGAACAGGTCGCGCTTGTAGCCCTGGCCGGCAGTCTGTATGTAGCAGTGGAATTCAGTGGATGTGATCCAGGCTGGTGCCAGGCAATATCACCTGAGCGTCGTCATAGAGACCCCAGGCGAGCTCGACGGCGCGCTGTACGCGTGTGATTACTTGGATATTCTGGAGGAGAGATTGGATTGGGTCAGGCATCGATGTACGCCAGAGGAAGAGGAATCGCGGACTTTGGTGTTCCAAGTGAGTACCATGTCGGGTGCGTTGACTATTCGTCCATTGGTAGGTACATGGAGATCAGGTTTTATAGATCAGATGTGTTGACAGTTGGAGGAGGCAGATGGGGATTAGATAGATATTATTAGATATATATTGAGTATGTAGTGATGTATGAGGAACAATCCTCGAATGTAACAACTGGACGCGCTTATGTAATCAGTAAAGCGGAGATTATTCTAAGTAAATAACTGAGTGAGCTTGCTATCTCAACAAGATGGACTTGAAAAGTCCGCGACCCCCGCCAGGCAAAAGGCAAAGCCCTCAGCCTTCAGGGAACGCCGTGACCACACGAATACCTGCTTTGGTAATATAGCTATACCCACGACCTGGCGGCGTTCGATAATGAATCATAATTATGAATCACTGAACACCCGCCCAACCATTTGAGCAGCTTTACTTCTAGTAACAAATGATGGTGGGCCACCATGTGGCGTGTCACGTTGAACAGCCTATTTTTAGGGGGAGGGCGTTTTTCGAATTACTGGAGAGGCTGTGTCAATTCCAAGGCTACTTTGCCATTTACCCCCTCGCTATTTCAGTCCCAGTGACCCCGGGCGCGTGTGTGAATTCACATAATTGATATTAATCCAATATTGACCAAGAGTTGGGGCTTCCGTGCCACGGTCGATGTGTGTAGTCAGACCCGTGATAACATATCATCAGAGCTAAATAGGGAAGTAGGGAGGTGGGAATGTGATAAAATAAGAGTTCGTTTGGGAACACAGTACCATGTAAATTCCGGATGCTACATCTACTATTGAAGCCATCATGATATGAACGCCGGATTGGGCCAATCCCCACGGCCACAGGGACAATCACCCTCCACTACCGGTGCACAGCATCTGTTCAACCGTCCGATGGTGATATAAGTCGCTGTATGTCCCGCAGACTGACCAATTTCACTCCTACTCCACTATTGCTCAATTGTGTGGTGAAGATTTTGCTGGTCTTCTTGGAGGCTGGAGAGCTGATCTCGGATGCCTTGCAAGACGTTGGATAAGCAATTCTGTCTAGTGGCGTAGAACAGGCATTGCAACGAACTCGCAGCAGCAGGTCCGCCATGTTCTCAACAAAGAACAGGGGCAAGTTGCCCGCATCCATTGTATGTAGCCCCCACGTACCTGAGGTAAAGACGCAGCAGTGCGCAACCTTGTAATGCTGAATTGCCAATGGGAGAAGTAAGTTGTGTTCGTGGAATTGTAGCCCGGCTGGCAGTCTGTACACGGCATGGTGTCAGCGGGGCACAATGACGAGACGAGGCGGAGATGATGGTATTGGGATAAGGTATACAACAAATACATGTGTTTACCATGTATGAGGCATAGGAGCGTACATCTATAGCTAGAGGTAGCACACGGATTCAAGTTGGCGCTCATTGATTGATGATTCCAGAGGTCAAGACTCAATCAACGAGCGCCAACTTGAAAACTGATTCCTTTTCACTAGTTGATGCCCTGATATCCCAACACCATTTCCCTCTTCGCGTGTGTGGGGAAGCACAAGCAAGCTTCTTTCAAGCTTCTTCAATACTTTATGACAGCTTTGGGTACACCCACCAGTCCAAGGAACTCGTATCCGGGTTCCCATGGTTTGACCCCCGACTTGGCGGTTACGCAACATGTCATGCCTTGCACATTTAGGGAGCTATTTTTATCGCACAACTGAGATCACACTCGGCTAGCTCTGGGTAGCGTGTGAAGCGTGTGAAGCGTGTGAAGCAGGCCAGTCCTTCCAACGCAGATGATGTCAATTCCGTGGATAACGAACATTGTGTATATTGCTTACATCAGTTTGCAGTGTAATATACACCGCCAACACCTCACATATTACAAAGGTTAAAATGGTAAATTTTGCACAGACCAAAATCGCCACAATGTTTCCCGGACATGAGCCAATTATATATTGAGTCATAAAGGTTTGCCCGGCAGCAGGGTGTCACGACGCCATGGCGGGGCCGCCCCGGAAGGTCCGGATATTGTGACGATGTGGCATTGGACCCTGGGGCAGTATCATGACGCGGGGGGCTGGGCCGAGGTGGATTTCGAACATTGGGACAATGTTTGAGGACCGGGTCCGTGAGAAAGCAGTTGCATTGGGTTCTATTTCCATATCCTATAGCTGAACGGACAGCAGTTTAGCTCATGCATAGGGTGGTGTGTTCAAATAGAAATAATGATTCTCTTATACATACAACTAGAGTACTACAGATAGAGCAAGATTAACTAGTTGTATATACTGCCCAACCTCTGAAAAAATCCACCCCAAAGATCCCCCTCGAAAATCCCCCCCAAAAATCTACCCCAAAATTTTACCCCAAAAATCCCCCATCCTCCCTCTGGTTGAATACTGTGTAACAAAACAAATATCAGGAATGTAACCATGACATAGGAGGGATCAACTTACTTGTACTGGGGGTACCCAATGCAATAGCGGATGGAGGTGGTAAGAATAAGAAGCTAAGTCGAAGGAGAATGCGGACTTGTAAGTTGTGATTTCAACCTTGAAGCTTGAAGGCCAGGGTTGCCATATATATCACTTTGTGCTGCCGTTGTGCACATGGAGTCACTGACGGCAGGACATGGCACCATGGCGCGCATCGACCAGCGCTATTTTGGCGCTCAGCCACAGGATCAATACTACTACTAGCAGCCAGGCTAAATTTAGCTTACCATTTCCAAGGGTCACAACCACAAAGATCACGAGAGAAGCCTTGCTTCTTGAATTCCCTCATACAATGATACATCCAGAGCGGACGCTGTCAGTGCGGGAAGATCAAAGATCTGGTTCCGAGTCAAAAATGTATATTTTTAAGACTCGGTATATTACCCCGAGATCTTATGTCGGAATTTAAGCTCTATTCGTGCGCTCATTCCCGGGATCGGAGTTTGAAAACTTATGTTTTGCGACCAATTTGGTGGCTATTGCCGGCCACTGAGTTTAAATCTTATTCTGCCCAATGCATCCATCGTCCGCGGCTGGTGGTACAACCTGAACAACGCTGGGCGACACACCTCTCCTTTGAACGACACAAAGAACGGGTATTTGTGCTTTTGAGCACAACTGGAAGGATTTTCCAGGCAGGTTATCTCTTTTCTCTAGTTTCTAACCAAATTCTAATGCTATAATCGTAGGACTTCAATGCGATGCACACTCAAGATAATTGCCGCCTCACCCACATGCCTACCTGTATGCCCGCAATCTGCCCACTCACATTTTGTTCATCCACCAGATGCACACTCACCCGCGCACACGATGCGTAAATGGTTGATGCTCGCACACCATTCGCCGCCCACCACCAGCAGCCCGTCCGCCCACACACCCATCCCCGGCCCAAAAAGAACATGAATGGCACCTTATAAGCGACAACTAATGATGACACCGCAAAAAAGACACGAACAACTGACAAGTACGCGCCATCCGCCTGTCCGCCTGCACACCTATCCCCACCTTACCCGCAGATGACGAATGTGATAATCAATAATTTCCGCCTCCGTAAACAAGCTGTCGCCGCATGTCTGCACACATACATGCCGCCGCCTCAGCACCCACCAACCTACAAAGGCACAACCCTAACCGCCGCTACTATATGTAGATGCCCACCTCCCTCTTTCATTCGCGAGAGGGCTGGAGATGGGACTATTTTTGTTTTTTTCCCACTCGGGACCACCTCATCCACCCCCGATACCCTTGCAACGTCGTTCGCCGTGTTAATCGACACGTGCAATAATGTTGCAAGGTGAAATACGGGGGAGGTGAGGAACCCGTGGTGTACTGACGAATTCGAATCAGACAGGGTATCACCCGCCCTCGAGACGATTACACTCATGATCAAACATCTCCACCTCCACTTATCAAGCCTACAAGCGCCGAAATGCATGTCCCCGTTGTCAGTACATCTTGGATGCAGGGACCAACAACAGTGTATGTCTCCGCTAAGTATGCTACTCTTTGCTAACACTGACCTGCATAGTGACCTCAACGACAGATCCCGTGCGCGTAGCGGTAAACGGAGTGTGCGAATATTTTAAAGGATAATATATCACTCCACCTGAGATCGTGCTTCCGGGCCCGTACACTAGCCCGTTCTCACCCAACTTTGTCCCCCTCCCTGCCGATGCCTGGCCCACCAACAGGCACGCCAGTATTAATATGCATTCCATGTGGCCCGACGACAAGTACCAGTCACCAATCCGATACATTCACCAAACCGCCAGCAAGCGCGTCACTGAGCATTTTGCCCCTTTTGCCGACGTTGCCCGACCGGGTGGGCAAGTTTTAGACAAGTTCCCCGACCGAATAAATTTCAACATATCCCATCCTGGGCGGTCGTCTGACCAGTTTCCTCCCTGGTTAGAAGATTTCCGCACATCTCTTCAGATTGCGTCTGCCGACCCATCGTCGCTGCTCTTTTTCACCGACGGGTTTGTGCAAGAACCCATGAATTTACAAAGCGGTGCTGTTTTCGACGCGTATTACCTCGGAAACAAAATCCTGTCATTTAAACAAGCACCGGCCGACTTGTCTCCAACGATACGGAGATGATCGGCATATCAGCAGCGATAGGCTGGGTAATTGAAGCTAATGCCACATATATTCTGACTCCGAGTTCGCCCTCAAGTCAATCCTCTCCCACCGATACACACTCGCAGCAGAAACTCTCCGTGAAAACGAGCAGACTTCTTCAGCGATGGTTCACCAACAACCCCACCTCATCTTCATTGGTGTCCGGCACACTCTGACATACCCCAGAACGAGTCGGTATCTGTTCTCGCGAAGTCCGCATGCGTTCCATACACTGAGCACAGCCATCGGGACGTTTCACTTGGCCACACCAAGAGGAAAGTGTCCGCTGATATGCTTGCGTGCTGGTGTGCGTCGTATGCTGGGTCGCTTGGCAACAACTTCTTGCTCCGCGGCAGTAAAATCTTCTCCCACCAGTCTTTGGGGGGGGGGCCTCTACTCACGTCAACAGGCATGGACGGTGACAAGTGCGCCAGGATGGCTCGCATCATATCGAACCATTGCCCTACAGGCGAATGCCATGAGCGCTTCTTCCCTGAAGAGCTTGCCTTCTGTCATAGCTCGTCACACCCGCCAGCACATCCTCTTCCAGTTTCCTCTATACTGGAGAGACACATCACGCATACAGAACATCAGCCAACTTGAGCGATCGTAAAATGGATTCCTGTGGCTCCAGAAATCATAACCCGGAACCCAAACACTTTTTCCTTCGCACATGCGCCTTCCGACAAGCTGTTGACCACCAGAGATGACATACAATTATCTGTTTCCCCCTAGTTACACACCATACGTAGCAGCCGTTCACTGGGAGCAGTATATAAAAATCCTCTCGAATACAGAATGTGGGTGCGCAGCACCTTGTATGGCATAGTATTGTATGTTGTAGCATGCTTTTGGGATCACATAGTATGTGGGTTATACATAAGTTATAACCTATTCAAACAGGGAAAAAAAGTTTGACTCGGACATGCCGTGCTTATAGCAGCGGCCCTCAACCTCAAGTGCCGGAGATAAACTACCAGGTCAGATGGCTATCCGTCCTACAAGCTTCGTTTACCATACCACACACCTATCAGATCCCAAACACCGCCTCATCCATTGTAATATTGGTGGACTGTGGGAGAGTTCGGCAAGTCTTGCACTTCCCGTTGTTGGTTGGCCTCACTGCCCCATTCCAGAACCCTTTATGTCCAAAGGTTACACCCTCAACAGAGATCTGTGGCCAAAAGAAATCTAACTGGTCACAGACAGGATATCAGGAGATGGTGCTCAGCTACAAGATTGGTATTAGGAGCCGGGCTGAATTTAGCTTACCAAAGATCATGACCAACGATCACGAGAGGCCCTTGTTACAATTGTTACAATGTGACATCCGTCTACGTCTAGCCTTGTTTCAAGTGCCTCTCTCATGAGCAGACGCCGAGGGAAAATCAAGGTCGGACATGGATTACCAAAGCAGGTATTCTAACCAGTGGCAGATACCCGGTCTGATTTGGGCAGACCCCCGCCCCATGTGCGATAGCCCGACCTCCATGCCCGTGGGTATTTTAGGTAAGGGGAAGCAACACTGGCGCACCGCACAGCGGCAAGAATCCTAGTGATAATACTATATCATACCGTAATGCCAGAGTATAAATTGGATGGCTTAATGTTTTTTTGCCACCAACTTTGGCAGGCTAAGTGGCCATGGTGCTCACTTGGACCACCAGGGTCCGTGATTCCTCTTCCTCTGGCTAACATCGATGCCTGACTCCAACCCCCAACCCATCTCCCCTCTAGAACGTTAAAATAATCACACGCGTCAAGCGTGCTGTTGAGCTTGCTTGGGGTCTTCATGATGATGCTCAGGTGATTGCCCGATTAGCCCACGTCACTTATATACCAAATTCTAATGTTGTGTATAGACTGCCTGCCGGGGCTATGAGCGCGACTTATTCCTCCCACTGGCGATTCAGTGCTGCAAAACAGTGCACTATATCGTCCTTATTCCAGGTATATGGGGGCCACATACGACTGCTCCATGCTTGCCTTTGTTCTTCGTCAAGAACATGGAGGACCTGCTGCTGCGAGTCCAATTATTATACGCGTGTTCATTGCATCAGTTAATATTGCTTATCCAGCCTCTTGCAAGGCATCCGAGATCAATTCCACAGCCTCGAGAAAAACCAACAAATTCTTCGCCGCAGAATTGAACAATACCAACGTGATTTGAATCGCCTAGAGCGGATATTTAGTGTATGCTATTCACCCAGGATCACCGTTGCTATTGAACTAATCTTTGTAACCAGAAACAATTACCTTCCACTACTGACAGTGGCATCCGTGGCATTCCTTCAGCCATTAATGATACGGGTGGCTGGACTCCAGCCAGTTTTGCTCCTATCCTGTCGTCGATGGCAGATGTGGCATCCGGAATCTATATGGCCTTACTTCTCTACATTCCCTCCCTTTACTCCTCCCGCATTCAGGGAATCCGCTCTGGGGCTGAGCCTGAGCTGGAGATGCGGCGTCTGGCCACACAACCAGAGAACACCTCGGGAACAACACAATCTGAACATGTGCTGGACTTCTCTCGAATTCTTGTCAAAGAATGGGCGGCCCTCCGGATACTGTCCATTCTCGTTTTAGCGTATGTATCGCTCCAGTCCCGCTTTGTATTCGTGGTTGATGTTGCTTCTAGCACCATATTTTCCATGTTCCAGATCTCCGGTTTATGGGGAAATCAAGTGATGATGGTTGCGACTCTCTTCTTGTTCGCAGGTCTCATTTACGGTACCATCTTAACAATTTATGTTAACGGGTGGAGGGACGACTCTGGTGTCCCAATGTGGGTGAAGGTGGATCGAAAAATGGCCACTTATATCCTACCAATGCTAACGGATGAATAGAGCACCCGCGAACCATTCGAGATTGGGTTTCTATGGAACACATGGATCCTCCTAGGATTGCCTGCAATCTGGACAACCTGGTAAGTCTTCACACGAATCCATCAAATATATGATCCGTCTCATATTGTACGTCGTTTTCAGGGGAGTTGCTTTCTTTTTCCTCTCGATGGTGATAGTTTGGATTTCGGTTCAGGAAGATGACTCCAGTGCACGAGATGGGGCCCCTCCCGTCACTGGTGACTCAGTGCAGGCGACAATGTCACCATCTACCGTCACTCACCCTTGGTTCATACCACTCTTCGCCATAGCGATCGTATATTTGACGCTTATGGTATATACCCTGTGGGGATTGAGCCGCCGCAGACAACTTGAAAGCACAGCCTGAGGTAGCGCTCCGGCTGCCGTATAGGGTCCGGTTGATGGTGGTGTATATCTTTTCATATAACAATAGAAGGTACTATGTATGCGATTTACTTACCGACATTCAGAAAGGTTTTGCAGGGGCTTAAACGATTAGAAAGGCAGCATGAATGGTGCTGATGCCATGTAGTGCCTTGCACTCGCTGAATTTTGAGAGCTTTTCTTATCGCACAACAACAACAGCACCCTCCCACCCTCTTGTGATTGTGGCCGCCTTAATATTTCCGAGTGAGCGCTACTGGGTGTTAAGTCACTTTTTTGTGAATCACGCGTCATCAAGGAGCGACCTGAATCAGTGATCATATCAATAGTTTCTGCTACAACATGGGAATGGCTGGCGTTTTGACGGAGCCATCAAGGACCTGATTCAAGGTTGCTGAGGCTTGAACATTTGCCTAGTATGACCTAGGAGTATTGGGAAAGCGTTTTGGATCAGCCATGGCCACCTAGAGTATGTAATACCATGGGTTCTGCCGGGGTCGCTTTTCCTGTATGGAGACCTCAAAAGAAAATGGTAGCAGAGACGGATCAACACATGACTGCCCAGCCTCTGGCGTTCATCAGCCCCAACTGAAGTCCATCTGCCAGTATACTTGAAATTGGGCTGTGTTCCGCAAATCGCCCACCCAACTGCAACAAATTGCATAGGCAGCCGCTACCTGATAAACAGGAGATCACGGCGCCCTCTTCCGAAACGTTAGTTCTCCCGCGGGATCGGGCGCACATGTCTCCGCAATCCATATATTTCTGGGTCGGAACCCAGCCTCTATCTTGACATCATAATTCATAACCAAGTACGCCAACATTATCTTCATTTCCACCGCAGCAAAAAATCTGTGAGGATACGCGTGCTTCCCATGCCTGAAAGCCAAGAAGGTGCCCTTGGTGGGCACGATGGCGTGCCTTTTCCCACCCGCGAGCTTCGTGAACCGGAACCCGTCGAAATCATTAGGGTCGGCGTAGTTCGCAGAGTCACGCTGCAGAGAATATGAGGCGGTTGTGACTTGTGTACCCACGGGGATGATGATTCCGTTGGAGAATGTGAAATCCCTCCTCGCCCTTCGCAGCATTGAGACTATAGGGAACAGTGAGCATTAGGGCGCAAGTGCCGAAAGAGGGAACATCGTACAGAGTCCGAGCCCGTTCAGGCGTTGTGATTCACGAATGAAACTACCAATGAGGTGCATTTGGTCTAGAGAATCCTTGCTCCACTCCGAATGGGCTACGATCTCGTCAACCTCCTTCCGCAATGGCTCCATGCACTCTGGTCGGGTAGTGAGGTCATACAACACTTGCGTGAAAGTCTGCGGAATGTCAGCCTCTGAACGGGGTGGATTGCACAGTGCATTACCAACGAGGTTGTGTGATCGCAGCAAAATTCACGGTCAGAATCTGCAGAGCAAGATTCCTGTGCGACGATTCTTCCTCGTTTGCCTCGTCGGTCAGCCAGTTCAGGAAGTCATTCTGATTGTAGTGTGAGCTACTTGGGCGTGAGAGGAACGCTGTCCACGAGCCGGCTTTCCAGGGTACGATTTCCCATGCAGTCCCATTTCCTCCCTCTGGGCGTCAATGATCGGAACAAGACAGTGCATCGCCCGCGCAATGCTTCGTGGAACGTGTCTGACGAAACGAGCCACCACTCTAGTATGGATATATTGAGTAATTGCTCTACACACGCGTAGGGGATGTACTCACGGGAATAGTACCTTTGGGGTTAGATTGAGTAATATACCTGTCTGAACTACCTCGAGGGTGGATTTTCTATTGAGCTCTATATACCCGGGATCCTGACCTGCGTGTACACACCGTGGGGGACGGTAGGGTGAGAGGAGAGTATTTGCTGACAAAGTGGGAGGCCGACGAAGATGCAATTGCTGGTGCGGCAGACGATTGGTGTCCCCAGCTCACTCACCCGAAGTTTGACCCAATCTACATGCATTCAATATCAATATATCGCCTGGAATGTCGCTTATGTCCCCGGCCATGCCAACTCCGAGTCCTAAAAGTATTTTTAGAACGCTCTGCAAACGCGATATTGTTGCAGTGATAGTCGGAGTCGATTTCAAAACTGGTCGGAATTTAAAATACACCAAGACTCGTTGGTTTGAACTTTGCGCTGATCGAAGCCTCAAATGTTCCGGGATACACTTGCGCCCACCATTCCGCTCATTCTGCGTCACCCCTTAGAACAGCTAGAAATCCATCGCCTATCACCTATAACTTGAACTTGTAAGTCTCTCTCAACATTCTGACACGTTATTCAGCATCCTGGAAGTCTTTCCTACTGTTGGCAGCATCCAATCCGCTACCTCTGGATCAGATTTCTATACACCTTCAAGTTACCCTGCTTGTGGGACCCAACCTGCAGCGGGACCCGGATTATCAATCTTAATCAACTCCAATCTCTGACTTTGGGTCGCTGCCGCGATCGCCGTGTGCGAATCCCCAATCGCAAGACCTCTCACGGACCCACGGACCCAGCTAAGATAGACCCAACCCACCCATCGCGGGTAGCCCTACGGGAGCTGGGGTCTCGACACCGGAGTCGGGAGCGCTCTGCTTTTCCCCATTGGCTTATCGCTATACCCTCACTTATTACCATGCAAATCAACTACCGCCCTCGTAAGATTTTATACATGGATAATAACTAAGCATATTCCTCCCCCTCGCGAAGCGACACCAAACACGCTGCGTCCTCCCATAAGAGATTACCGTCGCCAAGGCAAAGACTAATATCTACCGGCCCCCATTCAACACATTTTCCCCCACAACCCCTAGGGTATATCTAGACTCCCATCAGTACTACAGCCTTCAGCTTGAATTTCATTTTGGGATACACCTATAATCTCCTTATTTGGGGGAGGTGAGGGCGCTTTCCAAATTCGAGGGAATCGGACATGTCAGGATCGGCGGATCTGCCACCTCTTGTGATCTCGGGCTGGCATTCACCTGTACGTGTCACGATGCTGATGAGATACGAACTTTAACCCCCACAACTCTTTCGTTGGTGGGCCGCAGGTGATGGTAGAAACTGCCATGGAGTGCGGACCGGTAGGATGACGCGGTGGTCCATGCGACGGGCTGGGCGGCCACCACCGGATAACCACCACTAGATAGCTATATTGCAGAAAAATTCGCGGCCAGGACCCACATGGCAAGCTTCGTCCGCAATGATTGTCCTTTGTTCGACCTGTCGATAAGCCAGCTCGGGAAGTCATTCTGATTGCGGTGTAAACGAATTGGGGATACGATAAACGCGGGCCACCAACCAAATCCCTGGGGTACGGTTTCCTATAGCCTCGATCCCTCTCCCCGAGCATCAATAATCAATGCGAGGTAGATTGATGTCACCAGCTCACTTACCCGGAGTTTCACCTAATCTATGGGTCTGGGAGGGTGATAGGCGGGTTGGACTCCCGGATACAGCGCTCCGGGGCTGTGCTAGATCTTCTACCACGAATGGGTACCAACTGGGAAATTTTCGGCGAGATATGACTTGCCTTTACAGGGGTTGCGATCACCGGCGGAAAGGCGGCGCATCAATGGTGCCGGTGAGCCGCTCAAGCGCTGAGTTGAATCTAGCCTCGACGCGGCTCGCGCCTATCAATGCTCGAACAAGGTAGGTTGGGGGCAAAACCGAGGCTACCGAGCATGAGCTCACGGAGATGAAAACACGCCGCTCGGGCGTGCAGGAATCAGCTTGGCGAATTGGCTCCTCATTCAAAGTGATGGAATCTGAAAGCGGCATAAAGCACACGTGGATCAAACAATCAGCATACTAAATTTACAACGAGTAAGGAGGGTAGTCAAGGGTCCATGGACCTAGGGTATATGGGTGACATGGTAAGGACTCTGAACCTATGGCGAGGTGCTTTGCTGCCAGGGGCAACCTTTCATTGCTATAGAATAATCGAGGATACATAGACCCTCGGGAGCTCCATAGGGATGTAACGTGGAAGCGATCAGCTGGGTTTAGATGGCAGGTATGTGCATTTTTCTACATATTGCCGTCATTGCTACAAGCTGCTGTGTCATCGGTGCTGGCGTACGTTGACCCACGGAATCACGATCGATAGTATTAATAGATAGCTGTGCAAAGGCGATTTGCACGCGCGCCAGGGTGAGCCCGAGACCCCCGGGGGGGGGAGGGGGGTACCGGCAAATGATAAAGTAGCCTTGAGCACCCAAACTCGACCGGCGGCTACATCTTCACAGACTTCTATCACATTCTCACTTCTCGCTTCCCTATTTAGCTCCGATAATATGTTATCACAGGAAACGCATCATCACATCGACCCATGGAAGCCGACTCTTGATCAATATTGGATTTATACAGAGATGGCTAGGAGGTAAATGGCAAAGTAGCCTTGTGTATTTAAACAGTTGAAATAACCACCTCGGTCGTATCTCCATTAGGGCCAATTCGAAAAAAAAAAAAACTTGCCACACGTCATTTTGTTATTTGTAACCTGCGGGGTTGAGTGATCAGCGCTCCGAGGGCTGCTGAAATCCTTGGAGCTTGAATATATCTTGATACTTGTCCGAGTCGTTACTAGTTTTTTTGCTTCCTCAACATCGCAGGTGAATGTGGCCCGGGCCGGGGTCTTCATAAGAGGCTCCTCGTTTGTGCTTCCATTGATTGTCACTGTGCGCGCGAAGTCGACGTCCCGGACAGCATATCGAGACATGATACCAGGGCGTCGACTGGTGCTATTTTGGCGCTTAGCTGTAGGATCGTGGGATCTAATAACCAACCAAACTACTTAACAAACTCAACTTACCAAAGATCGCGAGAAGCCTCCCGTTTGTGCGCTTCCCTCATGCATTCAGAGCAGACGCCAAGTACTAGATCTGATGTCGGACATAGATTATCAAAGCGAGTAGAGTAATTATAAGACATAACCCCGATTCCTCAGGCCTCAGGCCTCTCTCAAGGCCTCACCTTCCTCATCCAGATTCGGACCTCTCTCTTAAATCTTTTATCCAGTGAAATTCTGCAGCAGGTTGAATAACCCAATATCAAGCCCATCCGATCTATAAAAGCGTATCCATGTACCCGCCGATGAACGAATTTTTAACACACCCCAAATCCTGGTGGACATGGTACTCACTTGCCAGAACACCAGAGTCCGTGATTCCTCTTCCTTTGGCTTACGTCGATGCCTGACCCAACCCAATCTCTCCTCCAGAATATCAAAGTAACCTCACGCGTACAGCGCGCCGTCGAGCTCGCCTGGGGTCTTTATGACGATGTTCAGGTGATATTGCCTGGTGTCAGCCTGCGTCACATCCACTAAATTTCATCTCTGTATACAGACTGCCGGCCGGGGCCACGAACGCGACTTGTTCCTCCCATTGGCAATTCGGTGCTGCAAAACTGTGCACTGTGTTGTCTTTACTCCAGGTATATGGGGACCATGTATGACTGCTCCAGGCTTGCCCCCGTCCTTCGTCAAGAACATGGAGGACCTGCTGCTGTGAGTTCGGCTATCCCCCACGAATTAATTACATCAGTCAATATTGCCTATCCAGCGTCTTGCAAGGCATCCGAGATCAATCCCACAGCCTCGGGGAAGGTCAGCAAATTCTTCACCACAGAATTGAACAATACCAGCGTGATTTGGGTCGCCTAGAGCGGATATTTAATGTACGTTGCTCACCTAGGATCGCTGTTGCTGTTGGACTAACCGGGTTCGCAGCCACGGGGGAGGCCTCTTTCCGCCAGCGGCGTTCGCGACATCCCTCCAGCTGTCGATGACGTGGGCGGTGGTGTGTCTCCTCTAATCCCAGCCAGTTTTACCCCATCATTGATAGCAGGTATGGCGTCTGGAATATACATGGTCCTGCTCCTCTACATCCCTTCCCTCTACTCCTCCCGCATTCAGAGAACCAACTCTAGGGTTGAGCTGGAGATGCAACATCTAGCCGCACAACCGGAGGACAACAGAGAAACAACACAATCTGAACATGTATTGGAATGGCACACATTCTCTCGAATACTTGTCAAGGAATGGGCAGCTCTCCAGATACTGTCCATGCTTGTTTTAGCGTACGTATCCCCCAGTCCCCCTCGGATTCGTGGCTGATGTGCTTCCAGCACTATATTTTCCATGTTCCAGATCTCCGGTTTATGGGGAAATCAAGTGATGATGATCGCGGCTCTCTTCTCGTTCGCTGGTCTCGTTTACGGCGCAATCCTAACGATTTATGTCGGCGGCTGGAGGGACGATTCTGGTGTCCCGGTGTGGGTGAGGGTGCGTCGGAAAATGTTCACTTCTCATATCATACCAATGTCAACGAGTGGCACAGAGCATCCGCGAACCATTCAAAATTGGGTTTCTATGGGACACATGGATCCTCCTAGGATTGCCTGCGATCTGGACGACGTGGTAAGCCGCCTTCACACAAATTCGTCAAATAAATAACCACATTGTACGTCATTTTCAGGGGGGTTGTTTCTTTTTTCCTCTCAATGATGATGGTTTGGATTTCGGTCCAGGGGGGTGATCCCGACGCACGAGATTGGGCCCCTCCCGTCACCGGCGACTCGGACTCAGTGCCACCATTTACCGTCACTCACCCTTGGTTCATACCACTCTTCGCCATAGCGATTGTATATTTGATGCTCATGGTGTATACCCTGTGGGGACTGAGCCGCCGCAGACAACTTGAAAGCACAGGTAGTGCTCCGGCTGTCGTGTAGAGGGCCTGGCAGTCGATGGTGGTGTATATCTTACTAATCATATAATAATAATAGAAGTACTATGTACGCGATCTACTTTGCAAGGACAATTGGCCGTGCCTAGTATGAACTAGGAGTGCTGGGAAAGCGTTTTGGATCAGTCATGGTAGCGATGTTAACCGCGGGCATGGCGCCGCCGCGTCAGTAATCAGTGGCACAGTAAATCAGCGCTGTTATGATGGCCACTTAGTGTGGGTTCTGAACAGTGAAATCGTCTTTCCTATATTAATGGAGGATTGACCTCAAAATAAAATGGTAACAAATACGGATCAACGCATACCGGCGCCCTCGGCGCTTGTGTCGTCCTTCCAGCCTCAGGCGCGTTATTGTATAAACCAATGTATATACAATGAAATAAGATACCGGGGTAACATGGCTAGTGGTATCAGTATCACGGAGTATCCTTGGGCATGATGATTGCCCAGCCTCGTCAGCCCCAATTGAGGCCTATCCGGTATACTCAATTACTGGGCTGTGTCCCACAAATCACCCAACTACAACAAACTACACAACCATAAATGACCCTGTTCGATAAGCAAGAGATCACGGCGCCCTCTGCCGAAACATAAGCTCCCCCACGGGATCAGGCGTACATGTCTCCGCAATCCATATATTTCTGGGCCGCAATCCGGCCTCCGTCTTGACATCATAATTCATAACCAGGTACGCCAGCATCATCTTCAACTCCACTGCAGCGAAGAACCTGCCAGGACATGCGTGCTTTCCATGCCCGAAAGCCAGAAATGTGCCCTCGGTGGACACGATGGCATGCTTCTTCCCGTCCGCGAGCTTCGTGAACCGGAACCCATCGAAATCATCGGGATTGGGGTAATTCACAGCGTCACGCTGCAGGGGGTACGCGGCGGTTGCGATTTGTGTGCCCGCAGGGATGACGATTCCATTGGAGAATGTGAAGTCCTTTCTCGCTTTTCGCTGCATTGAGACTATATGAAGCGGTGAGCATTGGAGCAAGTGCCGAAAGAGGAATATGTCATACAGAGCCCGAGCCCGTTCAGGCGCTGTGATTCCCGAATGAAACTGTCGACCAGATGCATCTCGTCCAGAGAATCCTTGCTCCATCCCGAATGGGCAACGATCTCGTCCACTTCCTGCCGCAATGGCTCCATGTACTCCGGTCGGGTAGCGAGATCATACAACACTTGCGTGAAAGTCTGCGGAATATTAGCCTTCGGAAGAGATGGATCACGCAGTGGGTTACCAATGACGTAGTGTGTATCGCCGCAAAATTCACGGTCAGGATCCGCAGAGCAAGATTTTTGTGTGATGATTCTTCCTCGCTTGCCTCGTCGATCAACCAGCTCAGGAAATCATTCTAGTTGCAGTGTAAGCGTCTTGGGCGTACAATGAACGCAGACCACGAACCGGCTTCCCAGGATACAATTTCCCATGCGCCCTCAATTGCTCCCTTCGGTCATCAATGATCGGCGTAAGATAGCGCGTCGCCCGCGCAATGCTTCGTGGAACGTGTCTGACGAAACGAGTCACCACTCTAGTATGGAGGGATTTAGTAATTGCTCTACACACGCGCAGGGGATGTACTCACGGGAATAGTACCTTTGGGGTCAGATTGAGTAATATACCTGTCTGAACCACCTCGAGGGTGAATTTTGTATTGAGCTCTATATACCCGGGATCCTGACCTGCGGGTACACACTGTGAGGGGACGGTAGGGGAAGAGGAGAGTGTTTGCTGACAAAGTGGGAGGCCGACGAAGATGCGATTGCTGGTACGGCAGACGATCGGTGTCACCAGTTCACTCACCCGGAGTTTGACCCAATCTACATGCATTCAATATCAATATAGTGCCTGGAATGTGGCTTATGTCTCTGACCATGAGCGTGGATAGGGATCCCCGCTTGGAACGCCGACGCAATTTCCCTGTGGAGGCTGCCAATCAGAGGATTCATATTTCCAGCCATGCGTGAGCGTATGATTTTGGTATGGTACGGGTTGGTGTGTATCCTGGGACCCAGGGTGTGATCTATTTGCAATGACTGGAACAAAACTTGAGATCCGCGGAATACCGGTTGACTCAGGGGCAATACCTCATTGACAGCATCCTGAAAGGAGAGCGCGTCATCTGGCGCCCTCCGCAATTCATCGATCATTTTCTGATCCGTAAGGACGACAACCCAGTAGTTGAGCCCCGGGACCTTGAATATCGGTTTATACTTGAAGACGGGGTATCTTGGAATCAAGTAGGTGGCAGCGACGTGTAAAATTCTCTCACCTGGTCATACCCCTTCTGGATCATCCCTTGGGCATTGAATATGAACTTGAGAGCCCCTATAAGTGATAGAATAGGGTATGGGGATCCAATTGTCGGAATATGCGCGAGCTGGAGAAATAGTAAATCATGTTCTTGTGTGAAGTGGTGGGACCTGCCTTGCGGTGCTTGCTATTGAGGAACAGGTATCCAACGTAGGCGAGGAGAGCAGCTAGTGCGAAGAAATCCTGCTGTATCAGGTTGTTGGGTGCACTTTGAATCATCATGGGTACTATTGGTAGAGCAGGATCCAGGATCGACTTGGCTGCTTTAAGGGAGAAATGGAACCAGTGGGCTCCGCAAATAATTTAAAATGCATTAGCGTCAGGTTAGTAATGCTAGCGATACGCGCGGATATAACGCTGATACGCGGTTCGTCGTCTACATAGCTGGGCAACCCTGCCGGCAGGCGAGGATCTGCCAAAGAACTCCTATAGGCACTCCCTCCCCTTCTCCGCCTTGCACAACCCGCGGATTGATATACAGCTATGTAGGGAAATTCGAGACGAATCGGTAGTATTTGCGGGCGAGGGTGCCCAATGGGAACCCGAATGATATTTGAATGGTACGAGTCATGGTGTGCACCCGAATTAGGTTTCGGCCCGCCGGTTAGGTGCTGACTAGGCCAGATGACGCCTGGTTAGGATTTTGCCACTGGCACTGACCATAGTGTCCAAGCCAGTAGCACGTATTGTAACAGATCGTAACGTACTACGTCAATGCGGAAATAATAAATCAATTGACTTTGGGTTGTGGATGTTCTTCGCTTGGAATCAATAACTGCATGCTGCATAGAAAGAAAGAACATATACACATGGATTGAATCCGAGCAGCGGAGGATAGGCGAATACATGTAGGATAGAGGGTGGGACGTTGTTGATGGTGGGACGTTTGACGTGGGCACTAATTCGAACCTGACATTGGCAGCTGTTAGTTGAGCAGCGTATCAATATGTAGATTACTAACAGCTGGTCGCGGGTCTAGCTTATACGACCTCGCGTTGGTGGCAGTGATGGAAAGCGATGGGCGACGAGTCCATGACCTGGGTGGGGTGACTGGTGGGGCCGCTGTCGGAAGACTTTAGGATGTTCCAGATCTGCAACCAACAATAACCGTGACGTTCCACACCCCACACAACATGTAGGAACCATCGGTATCAGAACGGTCAGATATCCTTGAGGTCACTCCTCGCGTCCTGAGCACTCCTCCCACCTCGACATGATTCGATCACGAAGCGGTTAGCAGGCTCGGTGCTGGAACTAAGAGCCAGAGAAATAATAGTCGAAACGGGGCCAGATTGGTGTGGGGTTGAAACGTTCGGTTAGGAGGCGGAAGATCATAATCACGGAATCTGGCAGCGCGCGAAACCGGGTACCAGAACTTGAAATCGCGAATTCCGGAATCAAATTATTGCAGAGGTAGACCGCGTAGGCGCAGCAGAGAGTCCTCCATGGTGTTGGGAGGATTACAATCATCAATTTACTATTTTTAGCTGACTATTAACTAAGACTTTGCAGCCGCCAGCGTCGAGGGCGTGGGAGAACTTCAGTGTCCTTGTGTGCTGACTATGCAATATTGCACGGCCGATGCTGCGGCTGCATTGAACATTCATATCTGAATATGGTCACTGATCAGTCCGCGATTTTTAGGCTTCTCACACTCACCGTAGACGATACTAGTAAACGGCGCTCAGAAGACCACGGGTATCGCATGATGGCCCAATTTCAGAGGAGCTAGCGCCCTGACTCCTTGTGAATGTAAATATGCACAATATAAAGGTGAAGAAGATATTCAGAGAACAGTGACCGTTCTCTTATGCGTGTAACCATAGTCTTTGAGATTCTACTTGGGCTCTACCTGGCAGTTAGTAATCCAAGAGCCAAACCTGGTTGATCACATCGCGGGTGCTTAGTGCGACAAGGAGAACTCAGCGCCCACGAATCTCCGGAGGATGCAAATGTAGCCACAGCGGGTATTCATGATTTGAATTTTGAGAGCGTGGAGTCAGTTCGCGAGACGCCTTCAGATGTGCGTGTAGAGTTGGGGGGTAAAAGCCGATAAGATCTGGCGATCCATTTCTGTGCGCAGGGTTTTGTGGGGTACAGCGGCTGTACAGTGTGGGGAGGTGTGTGATAACTCCTCCCCTGGCACACTGGTTTGGTGGAACGCGTCAATCCAAGACCACCGTTGTTTGTGGTATCGAGTGGCAGGTGTTCATTCTATTTATAGGTCGGTGCTAGCAACCACCCATGCTATGCAAGTCCAATTGAAAATGTACAGGCTCATCAAAATTCATCATCAAGAGGTATCTATCTACGTTCCAATTTATTATAGAGCATGAGTATATCAAACAGCCTGACAGCATTCTTCTTTGAATGGACATTCAACAATAGAGCCCGTGGACTGTCACAGCGTTAGTCCAAGCCAGAGTTAATGCGATGAATGGGCTGACGATTGCGGACCCGACTTTTTCGCCATCATGGTCCTGATCCGAGTCTGTCGCAAACTCCTGCGTCGTGTCGATTTTGATCGAAATATTCGTTGGGCGCTACGCAGACGCGACTTGAACTTGGACATCGGCCCAGACGCCGCGATTAACGTACCTTGGAATTCACCGTCCCAGCCTTCGGGAACTCACGTAGGGACAAGGAGACATTCTCGCTCGTAGTGTTGACGCCCTCGGCCGCGACGCGGATCATTCTGCGCGCGTTCAAAGTGGCGAGAAGGGAGTTTGAGTAGACTGACGGTATCGTGGGCTAATCAGTCGCGGGGGGCGATAAATTCACGGGTAGACGTACGGCGGCCAATGCAGAAGAAGAACGCGATATAGAGGAAGGTGTCGCCTGCGACAACGATCTGCGAAGAATGAGGAAGTAAGCAACGGGCAGGACCACGGAACGTAGCCTGGAGTCTGGACCGACCGATATGAGAGAAGCAACAGCGCAAAGGCTGGACCCGCATCAGAGCACATCAGAGGCATTCATCTATCAGAAGAGAAGATGTACCTGGTCAAGAAGCCCGTGTTAACGGCAAAGAGGATCTTCAGAAGATAAATTGGGATCAGCGACTTTCGGGGTTGATGGCGACAATAGCTGAGTATGAAATGAAAAGAACCGGACCCACCAATTTGTTGATCATTGTGTCCGATCTGGTGATCAATGTGAGTAATGGTGGGTATCATTATATTTGAGCGTTACCTCTGGAAGCCAGTCCTGGATCGGTGGAGGAGGGTACAGAGCGTGGCGGCGATGAGGACGTCGCCAGCTGCCGCGAGGGCGTTTACCATGATAGAGAGGTACTAAGCGCCATCAGGATCCAAGATTACCAAGGAGGCCAAATTGCACACCTTGAGCTCAGCGAGCTCAGTATAAGTGCGAAAGCGCAATCTTTGGGATGAACAAAGGTTTGTGGGAGGTGGGGGGAGCCCAGGAGAACATGCACTCACGACAACCCTGTGAAGGCTATATTTGAAGGGCCATGAGGCCGAACTGAAACCATGCGGGAAAGCTCCGAGGTACATACCCAATACACATCCTAAAATGGGGCACGATAAGAAGTCCCAGCCGTCACACGGGTAAGTACATACCAAATTCGCCCAGAACTAATGCTAGCTATTAAAATGTCATTGGTAGCGCGAGAAAGGTAGGACTGATGGACGCACCACAACACCAGTGATCCAGATATTTCGGCTGCTTACTGGGGCGAATGATTCGAGCAAGCAGAAAAAAGGTGTTGGTTGTACTCACGTCGCCAGACCCGCATCGTGAGGAATCTAAAAAGGGGGATTAGCAACACGGAATGCGACAGGAAAACAATATATTAACCCTTGCACAAGAAGCGCTATGAAGCCCTTAAATTCTGTCAGTTGAAGCCACGAACCGCAAAGGGCTGCGTACATTGAAAAGCACCTCGACCTTGGTTGAGTGTTAGTTCAAATTGTCCGGGGATAGTTAAACACGAACAAGCATGCTCCTAAAATATATGAATAGAGAGTAGTGAGGCTGATGAGCTAGCACGTACCAAACAAGATTGTTCAGTTCCGCGACATTCCCGTAGTTCGTGATTAGGTATGTATACACTTCAGACGAGCGTGAGATCACCGAAGTTCAAGCGACTGGGTTGCTATACCAGTATGGGAAATGAGAACTTGGTGGATTGTATCAAAGAGCATCACGGTGATAACCTAAAACCGCGTCAGCCCGCGGGAGGGATGCAACGGCTGGATGTTACCAGGTATCGGATGGGCCAAGAGTCATTTTGGTGAGTTAAATAATACCATGCCTGAATGAAGGAGACTGGTATGCATTCTTTGAGCAGTGAAATATAGGGATAAGACGGGCGGACCAACCTCCGTAGAGGCTAATGCACATTAAATTAGCGATGGTAAAGACGGCTGGGCAAATAACTCACGCTGCGGCGATGGTTGTACCAACCAGCGCAGCGCCCATGCTACGGAAGCGTGGTATATTAGCAGGTGTCCCATGAGGCTCAGGACGACCAACGTGTTATCCAGGACAATATGTTGAACAGGCATGGTAAAACGGTACAGGTGAAGAGTAAAAAGAGCGGGGATGAAAGAGGGTGAAATGCGATCTGGCGGTTGAAGCCTCATAAAAGAGCGTCGGCGGGGAAGGTGAGAATAAAAAATCAAGTGGGCGCGCGTGGATGTCAGAGGAGAAGCGTCGGAAGTAAGCCTGCTGGACAATGGTTCGCAGAGCGCATGTGTCTCTTTCGGCGCACAGAAGGTGCGGAGGATCCGCGAAAATTAAACCAGGATCGAAGTTTCTTTCTTATTTTGTTTTTCGAGTCTGGTGACGCCAACGCTAGGTCATCAAAAACGACTTTGAAAGTTGCAGTTGGAGACTGTAAATATTATCTCAAATGTCGGGGTGAGTCGAGATGTTGAATTGGTCAGTACCCAATATTCGGTAGTCAGCACTCATATTTACCCCCCGGCGTAGACTATTTAGGAAAGCCGGACATAGTAGAAGCCTCCACGGAACCAAACGAAAGAAGGAGCACTGCTGTTACGCTCCCCCAGGAAACAAATTTTCTGATGGAACCAGGAAATAATAATGACAAAGCGCGGTTGGTGATCGCGAATAACAGCTGAATTAGAATGTTGCTTGGCTGGTGGCATGGAGTGTTTCCCTGAGCCATGGCATCGATATGCCCCTCGGCTAGTACTCTGAGTGGACGATACGGCTAAATTCTAGAAGTCTGATTATCTGTGTATGTAGTGTGCACAGCTGCAAGCCTGGTGGTGACGGCTGTGCTAAATTTGGTGGTACTGTGGTAGACACTGATCCTTTGTCAGCCTTTGATCCTGATATGGCGCACGTGAGGGAGTGTTCCATGACGACTTTTGTCACACTCCCTCGATGTAGGACCTTCGCCATGTTCAAACGACTATCTTCCATCGCCTTATAGTCTGCCTACGGTAGACTATTTCCGTGGGTCGTGTCTGGGAACGCCCGTTGAGTGGTTGTTGGTAATGAGGTATCAGGGTACAATAGCCTATAGGTGTGCCTTTGGGATAGCCTGAAGCCCTGATAGATTTCTTTTGGCCACAGATTTCGGTTGAGGGTGTAACCTTTGGACCTAAGAGGTCCCGGAACACGCAATGGGGTGGTGAGGCGACAATGGGACTTCTCGAACTTTTTTGAGCATTTCCCACGGTTTTGATCCAGAGGCGGTGCTTGGCTGGATCTGATTCAATGACACAGCTACTACAATATCATTTACCTTCAACTCTCTGGAAAACAGGCTTTGCAGAAGTCCACCACGTAACAATGGAGGGAGAAGCGGTGCCGCCAATTCTAACAGCTGTGGCTCTTGTGGGATACGAGGCGACCATTCAGGACAGCAACGCAGGCGGCAATCTATTCTACCACAGTTAGTCAGTACTTAAATGGATAATACTACCAATCCCCTTCATTCAACAATCCTTCCTCCTACCAGCCCCGACATGCCCATGTCTGTCTTCATCCCAATCCCAAAGCTAACTCAATCAAAGGACTATATTAGTCACTTTCCCGTTGAAGTCCTTGCCGAGATATTTTGCCACACCCTACCCCCCACGGAGCTCCTCATCCCAACAAATCCCCACTTGTCCTCACCCGTGTTTGCCGCCAGTGGCGCGCGGTAGCGTTTGGGTGCCAGCGCCTCTGGAAGCATCTTACCATATCCATACCAACCCCACGCCTTGACCGTCCCACCGCGTTGAAGGTATATATCCTAATTTACCTTTGGACCATCGCTGCGAGGTCTCCCTCGCTATCGGTTCATTTTGAATTTCCAGGGGATGAGCGCTCCGGCTCCATTATGCCGGATGCTGAGTCTGCCTCAGCACTTCTCAGCATCGCGCGGCGTTTCTCGGATCGCATTCGGGAATTCAGCTTCCCAGCAGGATGTTATCTCGATTTCACTCGAGTGGCCCGGGACCTCCCGCCCGCTCTTGATACACTTTCCCTCTACTCAAAGGCTGATCCGCCCACCCCTGGTAGGCCTACAGCCTGCTCGAAAGCTGATGGGCAAGATGCCCAGCAAGGCGGCCCAGTTGATTGCAGTGTGTTCGACTCCTGCCGTTCCCTGCGCAAGCTGAAGCTCTGGCTTGAGCCCGGGTCATTTGATGGTCCAAAACCATTTGATTTTCCCTGGGAACAGCTCACCCACATCATCATCACCTCTCCAGTGACCGCGACCGTCTGGAGACAAATCATGTCCCGCTGTAAATATGCCCAGCTATGCTCATTTGAGATAGAGAAGATGAAGAAACCCCATGAGCGGGAGCGCTACATCGCGGAGGTTGAATCCAACCCACCTATCATCCTCCCCAACCTACATACTTTTGCAGTTTCGCTCGCGCGCATCGCGGTATACCCACCTATCGATTGGCTCCCAAAGCTGGAGCTGCCAGCGCTCGCTAAATTTACATTCCACCAAGCCACCTTCCGCCCGCCGGAAGTCACTGATCTCTCTGACGAGTCCTTGGTTTCGCTCAAGCGTATTCTCAGTGCCAAATCCCTCCGCTCGCTCTCGCTCGCCTACGTACATATGCCAGTCGCACATTTCATCGAAATCCTGACTAGGACGCCCCATCTCCGCGAGCTGAATCTCGATTGCAACCTCGTGGACTATGACCCACTCTGCCTCGCCCTAACCGTGCCACCTCAGGTATCCGACTCGCGGGTCCCCCCGGCCCTGGTTCCCGAGCTTGAAACATTCATGATTTGCTGCTCCGACTATACCACAGAGCTCCCATATTGCAACTTCACCCTCACCAAACTGATCGAGATGACGGTGTCCCGCATCCGGAACCGGCCACTATACCCCCTGCACGATGTTGTACTGAAATTTGAGGGGACGTGCTCGTGCTGGGAACCGCCATCAGCAGATTTCGACTCAGTGCTGGAATTATTCAATGACGATGTGAGACAGACGATCTACACTACGCTGGATTCTCTGGACACCTTCGTACCCCGGGTGGATATGTATTATTGGGATTGGTGAACAGACTTCCAAGCCAACATAGATCGCGATGCACCAATATACATGGGCATGGGACACTTATGCCTTCTCAGTGGTCATGACCATGGTCTGGTTGAATGAACGTTACCGGAGGCCGGGCAGTCAGCTGCTATAATACCCAAATAGTTTTAGCCTATCAATACCGAATTCCCATTCCAAACCATCCCGAAATTTCGTGTATCTGTCAAATATGTAGTAACAGAGAATCTATTCACTATCCATCATGATATGCATAAACCAGCCTTAAATGTTTGAGCCTCCATCTCGACATCATGACTCGCATTGACAATCGAGCGGCCCGGCATCACCTTCCGCTGGCACGGTAACAGAGAACGTAGCGGAACACGCGTGTTTTACATTCATGGTGATGCCTGACGCGTGCCTTTGTATATCATATATCACAGGTACCTGTCTGTGGTTTTTGTACTCCGAGAGCCATCGAAATAGTCGGGGTCGGAAGAATACAGACCACGGTGAGTTGCCACCACTGGTCGTGCAGAAGCGAAATTAACATATGCTGCCTCCCACGATACGCCGCCGCCGTACCCCGGATATGCCTATGCATGCAAAGAGATGGTTCACCGTGACCAGCTCTCATCAGCTTTCACCCCCACAATCAGGAAAGTGGTTTCTCTAAGTTCTTTTAATTCATCGTTCCGCTGGTGGTAGGCGGATACTGCTACCAATCTCAACTATGATTACATATCACTGGTATAGTATACTGCGCTCATCGCAGAAAACAGTGTGGACGAACCTCGGACATTGATCGAACTCGAATGGATGCAATTACCGAATAGCAGTGTCATTGTAGCGCACCTAATAGTCCCCGAGTGGCAGGTGTCCATCACAGCCTTGGTTTTATAATTAGTAACGTATCTTGCTAGCATGGCGAAAGATGGCCTACGATTAGCTTGCTCCTTGGAAGGAGCGGCTCGACCACTGGGAAGCTGTAAAGGATTTACAGCGTATCCATCCGGTGGTCCTCCATTTCTAGCAGAGATGGAAGCCTATCGGATGTATCAGGCGTTTTGGGCGCCCAGGGGAGTTCATAGTGATGTGCAAAGCCCGGCTCAAAGCCGTCAAGCCGGACAAGCCGAGCCCTAATGGGCCGGGCCAGGCTGAGCCGCAGTGCAGGCCTCGGGGGGCTTGGGGCCCGGCTGACCATCTCGCGGAGCCCAGGCCGAGCCGTCAGGCCGGGGCTTTCGAGTACGGGCACGAAACCACGCGGATTCACCACGATTGTCCTAAATACCCATGGTGGCCCCATAAACCGTGGTCCGCACTCCCCATTTAGCCTCACGATACCGCTGCGCACATCAAATGACGTGGCGAACGCCGTCGTGAGGGTGGAGGGGGGTGGGCCTGGAAGCCGGCCACCCATAAATCATTAATATATCCCTGGTAGCACCTACCTAAGATGTTAAACAGCGCCTATTTGTTCGTTTGTATGTAAGCGAGGGTGCATGCGGGGGAGGGTGCGAGAGGTGGGCATGTGGGCCGAGTGGGGGATGTGCAGGCGGGTGTGTGCGTGGGCGCATGTATTTGCAGGCGGACGTGTGTGTGTGCAAATTATTCGTTCATTCGTTCACTCGTTTGCGAGTGGCAGCACATGAAAAAAATCCATACTGAGATAAGACTTGACACAGGGGATAACATACTTACCTTGCTTTTCAGTCATGCCTTGCGAGTGCGCCTGGGTTCAGGATTGCTGGTGTGTTCTGTTCGGTGGTGTGTCGTTTGCGTTGGTGTCCAGCCGCTGGCGCCATTATTGTAGTTCGAATATTTGAATGAAAACCAACGTGTTGCGGATGTGGACGTGACGTGTTGTCAAAGCCACTGCTGACGCTCGAATTAGAACAATACCAGAGCTATAATAAAATAATGGTGGACTTACTGGCATCAAGATACCCATAGTGTGGCCTCGCCGCCTCGGGTACAAGAGCGGCACACGTACCTGTGCTCAACATCCAACCTAACATTGGTATTAGTGCGGTTTTCAACGCTCATCGAGGCAAAAAACAAAATCCACCCGCAAGCCCCGGCTTGGGCCAAGCCGAGCCGGAGCCGAGCCGGGCCCAACCCTTGGGCCCGGCTCAGAATTTCTGCAAGCCCTAGCCCTGGTGAGCCGGGCCAAAGCCGGGGCTTCTGAGCCGAGCCGGGCCGTGTACATCACTAGGAGTTCAGATGACAGTCGGGGAGTATCAAGACCAGATGGACGTCGGCGTGCACCCAGGGCGGCCTTTTTAGGTGAGCATGACTCGGAGGACCGGGGATAGGTAAAATGCAACCGCGGCGGCCGCCCCCTCCCTGACAGGTCCACGACGAAATTGGAGTCGGATGAACGCCGCTACCGTGCAAATTGTCCGCACAGGCCACCACGATGGCGGTGCTATCAGGTGCGTATAACGGCCGTACCCAGTGTTCCCGATATAAATCACAAGTTACTCTGTGTATTTTACCTCCGGGCTCTATGATAGGCGTACTACCCGGAACCCGGACGCCAGTGCATTCCGCGAGGTAAATGGCCGACAAGTACTTACCCTTCGCGGAGCTTATTCGTGCTGGAAGGACGCTGGCCCAGCCTGCCCGTATCCGAGTCAAGAGGACTCCACTACTACTGCTGGGCGTGCTACCGATTTCCGTTTGCGATAAAAATAGATGTCCAACCCTTCGTTAACTGGCAGGGTGTGGGAACCAAACTCAACAACCCGGATGCTGTTCCTGGGATGTGGTTTAGATGTCACCGAAAATAGAAAGATTCATAAAGCCCTGAGCCTTGGCAGCGCATCATTTCCTAACTAAGTACTAACTTCCAACATACTAAAAATAATGCAATCATTCTACTAATATGGAGGCCCGGGGCGACCAGGACTGCGTATGCGGGCCGTTGTGTGCTGGGACGGGGGGAGGCCGGGTGTCGAGGATCGGTATTGCTATAGCTAGGGCGGCTTGCAGGAAGCCATGAAACCCGAAAGGCGTCGTGGACAGGGACTACGAATATAATGGGCGGCTGGGGTGCCAAGTAAGGTGTTGGGTGGTTTGGTGGTTGCAGGAACTGCTATGGCGCCTAGGCGGCTATCATGAATGTGTGCTATACCAAATTATGCCACCGCCCAGCGCCAAGATCGGCTAGCCCTGATGCCACAGCAGCGACACTACCGCAGGATACCCATTTAAAATGACCACTGTTAGAATGCATGCCCTATAAATATATTCTGAAATAAATCTCTAGGGGTACCACCTCTTAAGTTCCGATGTATACCTATCTATACCACCGATCGGAAGCCTTCCAATGATTCAACGACTCCGTTTGCAACTTGCGGGCCCGAACCCCCTGTCTTTACCCAATGCATCATCAATAACCTTCATCATCGCCAAGATTTTCTCCTCTCCCCATTTCTGACCAACCACCTGAATCCCCACCGGCATTCCCTGCATCTTCTTCGGGTCATATGGGGCATTTTTGCCATGGTATATCCTATTTTCTAATAGTCGAGAGCCATGACCTGGACCCTCTATCCATTCTTTCGAAATTTGATCCTTGGCAGGATCTACATGTATTACCGGCATGCATCCAACGGGTAAATCTACCACGTTGTAAAGAATTGTCGCCACGGCCATCATCGACAATTTATCGCAACCGCTGTATTGTGGTAAGAGACAAATTCGATTAGGCGAACATTCCGAGTCTTACCCATGTGGAAGCTGAGGTAGAGCTTGTACGGGCGCTAGAACAGCGTCAAATCCATGTTTCAACCACACCTAGTTGAGAAACACGTTATCCACTCATATTTAGATATTAAGAGCATTCCATACCTCCTGATGGAACTTCTTGGTGTATTCATTCCGTTGTACTATTACTTGCATGTACTCCGAAAATGGCTTGACCCTCGAGGCCCTCATGGTGGTGGCAATTATACTGTCATGCAAGAGAGTTTCCAACACCCAGGTGAACACCGCCCGGACAATCCCTAGGGCATGGTCTCAATATCCGCACACGTGAATAATCTAGAATACGCACGGGGGAGCCTTGGGCCTAGGGTAGATAAGGAGAGACTGCTGTCTTTCGGATCAGGCCCTAGATTGCTCAACATGGTTTTGTAGCCATCTGCGGATGACAGGCCAACAAAGATGTTGAGCGCCTGTGGTGCTACGCATGTTGGATTAACATCCTATTCAGTGGTTTCCAAAATTGGAACGGGTTCACCATCAGGGACCTCAAACTCTATGCATTCGTGTCCTTGCCGCCTGAGGGCATCAACGGTCTCTAACACGGCCCGCTGACATGCTGGAGACGCTTTCACATAGCAATCTAGAGAAGGCCCTCACATAAACAAGTTGAAAACGCCAAAAATTTTAATCTCACCTGAGGTATAATAACCAAAGCGAAGCACTTTTGGTAGTTTGGCTTCACGATATGGTACAGGTGCAATATCCGGCATTAAACCTGATACCCCGAACACCAGACGAGAAGCTATATCCAAATCCTCAATGGAGCTAAATAATGAGCTATAGTCACGAGGAGGATGGAGCTGTTGACAATTTAATTTTTACCGACTCATAGGACCAGCGACGGTCCTAATTCCCTCAGATCCGGGGACTGGGGCTAGAATAGGCGTGTAATCTGAGAATATTATACACGGATGACTTCTTACGTCGAGCTCCTCCGTAGGAGACCCTGCCAAAACCGGGTTTGAGTGCGTATATTCCACAGTATGCGGCGGGTATGCGGAGGCTCCCGCCGATATCGCTTCCAATTCCAATTACGCTGCCATCCATGGCTACAAGCGCAGCCTCGCCACCTGAACTTCCGCCACAAGTGAAGTCATCGTTGTGAGGATTCAATGTTCGGCCCCATAGAGGATTGCGGCACTCGAAAGCAAGCAGGGTCTGTGGAACATTAGTCTTGGAGATTATTATTGCCCCGGCTGCGATAAATTGGTCCACGATCTGCCCAAACGTAAGTGTGCGTGGTTCGCTGCATGCGTGTTACAACTTACATCGGCATTGGCCGTTGCGGGATCATTTGCCCATTTAGTAAAACCAAGGGTTGTATCGACCCCAACAATGCCGTCTATTGGCGACTTCAGAACACATCATAATCTGGGGCATAACACCTACACTGCTCCTTGAAGCTAACCTGTCGTGGCGTGGAAAGATGGATTGTAAGGACAAAAATCACGACCAGGATTGATCGATGGAAAACGCACGGGCACGCCATGAAGAGGCCCACGTATGGTTTTCGATGCGGCAAACTCTACGTCTAGCGTCCGAGCTTGCTCCCGTGCCCTCGCAAATAAGACTACAGGCTCCCAAGTTAATTCAAGAAAAAAAAAACGGAAATGATTCTCAAGACCTTCCGTTAAACAATTTGTCATGGCATGCGCTTTTGCTGCTTGTGCGATGAACGCATCAACAACTTGAGAAGCTGTCCATTCCCCTTTGCTAATCCGAGATACGATTTCTGAGGCTGTCGTTCACGGTCAGAATCCCATAGTAAAGGGTAGGGTTAATGAAAATCAACCAGTTGCTTTCAAGAATTCATCGCTATCCTTGGGGGAGGGGGTGCTGCGGAGAGAGCCTCGGTGCGCTGTGCACGCTTTGCATTGACGACCGTCATATAGCTTGGGGATGAAAAGGGCCACATCGGAAAGAGATACAGAAACTAGATTCACTGCTGGAAGGTGTGAATAAGTAGCTTGAAGTATTTCTGTACATATTGGATTTGCCAGAAGCACAGTCGGTTTACGGAGCCGGAGTTAAACCGGTCATCTTGGTGCTTTGTCATCATGCATCATGGTGTGCCGGCAGCCCCTGAGGCCGCCTGAGATGTCCACACGTCATTGTCATCTTGCTTCAAGTTGACAATTGTAACATACAATTCGTGCAACTCGCCATTGTCCAACACTCGGTATCATATATCACCGGTTCACCCGCGCCGACATTCTCGGTATTCCACGGCAGTCGTTCGCAACTTGGCGTCGACCATCGACACTGTGCACACCGACGACAACAGTGATGTTCTGCGGCATTTGACGAATATCTATTAATAATGTTCTCCAACCAGAGATGTTATCCATGAAATATCCCGGATTTTCTTACCTATCCCCAGTCCTCATGCTCACCTAAAAGGTCGCCCTGGGTACGCGCTGACGTCTATCTGGTTTTAACACACCCCGACTGTCATCTGAACTCGCCTGGGCGCCCAAAACGCCTGATACATCCGATAGGCTTCTATCTCTGGTAGAAATGGAGGACCACCAGATGGACACACTGTAGATCCTTTACAGCTTCCTAGCCAAGCCGTTCTTCTCAAGGAGCAAGCTAATCGTATGACATCTTTCGCGATACATTACTAATTATAGAATATAGGCCGTAATGGACACTTGTCATTCTGCATCACTCTTCGATAATTGCATTCATTCAGGTTCGACAAATTGAGCTCAATGTCCGATGTTCGTCCACACTGTTTTCTGCGATGAGCGCAGCACATATATATGTGTAGGTTCATATACCGGATTGACCAGGCGACAGATGAAAAGAACTTTCGAAACAAGGGAGAGTTATGGTCCTGGATTGCGTCCTGCCGCCAGCCCCAATTTTCTAGGAAACTTCACGTTCTTGGACGGTACACTCTCTTGTGCCGTTTGTGGGATAATCCCCGCCCATTTTAGTATGCGGGAACTGAAATCACACCTATACCCCAGAAGCAGTGTCCAGAATCATCTCGATTGCATCAATGTACACTGCGGACACTATGTTTATGTTTGCTCGACGTACTTGATAGAACCATCTTCACAATGACTGACACAAAACCACCTGGTGGGATCGCCTACAACCGTTATGACAGGTGGGTGGATAGCTGCGTCGACTGGGGAAAAAGCAGCCACAGATCGACACAGTTCCAATCTGGTAGTCCTCAAGTGCAGCATGTTCGCCATCCCGCAATAATATATACCCCGAAGCCCCCCTTGACGGGCGGAGAGCAGCCCTAGTTGACATAAGTTCGGCAGTGCTGCAGTCATGTTGATAATTTGGGTCTAGATAGTCATGTGAGCACGGCAGTTTGAAACATTGGTGTTTGGGCGACTCACTACGGTATTCGCCACAGATGCTGGCCCGTAAGCGTTCACAGAGACCGAGAGTTCAACGAGTTTTGTACACTGGTGAAGAACACTGATGTTGTGTGTCCCGAAACACCATAATCCTTCATATGAGGCAAGGATATCAAGGGAAACTAGAGTTTTCGCGTATCGTGGTAGGATATGGGTGAAGAACCTTTGAGCAAGGGCGTCAATGTCAGCCCCCAAAAGAGCCAACCTCTCGATGTCATTGGTAGTTTCCAGATAGCCAAGCAGAGAATCATCAACTGGAGCCGCCACAGAGCGAATATGGATGGCTTCCTGTTCAAAAGCCTTCCATATGTCACCCATTGAGGATGAAAACCTATCCGACTTTGCGAGTTCCTCCTCTGTATATTCGGATCGCTCCCCGTCGTTGATACGAGGCACGGCGCGGAGTTCCAGTGACTTCAGCAGCCGAAGGTGGGGTAACACTCCCCGGCAAAGCCGAACGCAGTAGCCGGAGACGCCCAGGTGTTGGAGTCGCAGGGGGCGATCGTGGGGGACGCCACTGAGAACCCCATGAAGGGTAGGTGTGTGTTTATCAACGTCACCGTGGGAAGACCGAAGGTCAAGATGGGTCAAGTTTGGGCTGGCCCCGATGATCTTTGCGATCCAACGTTCATCGAGGTAGTGTCTAACCATTAGCTTTGTCAGATTGAGGGCGTGGCCTGGTTGGAGAGTAGATATTCCCGACGATTCTGTTATGGCTGGTGAAGGAAGTAGGAACCCAAAGACAAGGCTTAGAGCCCCTTCCGAGTCCCCACCATTTATATTCCAGCTGTGGACGAGTTTGATTACCAAATATACCTTAGGGAAGGGAACTTTACATTAAAGTTTTAGCCCCTTTGAGTGTCTTAAGTGCTACGGGTAGAAGCTCAACCACCCTCGCGCGGGCCCAATTCACCTTAAAACGATCCGGTACGTCGAAGCTGGAGCCCCCAACAGTGCGGTAGTAGGAGTCGCCGCTTGAAATCCTCCGACTGAGCTGGGGTAATAGGCATCGAATGTCGACCGTATGAGCGTACTCCCCAGCGCTGGTCGATCCCGCCGCGAGTGCCTCCAGCTGGGATATGCCCACATCAATCCGCTCTCGCGTAATGTCAATGACAATATGAGATAAGAGTTGGGGGGCCAAGGCGAGATTAATCTGTCGACAGGTGGCCCGGAAGATCTTGGATGTCGCCAGCTGGATGAGCCCAAGATAAGCTGGCAGCATTGTCACAATTTCAGTAAAGTAGCCCAACCTCACTTGCTATCTGTATAATTAACTCATTTGGAAGTGATAGGAGCCCCGGCATGGATAGGGACTGAGTTGAGTACTGAGATTGGTGCCAGTGGTGGTGGTATTGTGTAAAAGTGATGCCTGGGTGACTATCCGTCATAATACATCTGTCACACCAGCGGAAACTCTCACTTTTATCAAACAGCGTGTAGTCTCCCGTGGTCCAACTTGAAAGACCATAGGCGTCCATAGAACAATCATTTTCCATCAATGAGCAGCGAGTACCAGACCGCCGGCCCATCCATTGCAGCAACTTTTCGACTGCAATGTAGACTGAGTCTGCACCGGCGGCTCCATGAAGGACGGGGGCCGTCACTTGTTCAAATTATGACACTGTCCTTCCTGAGGCCATTGTACTCTCCCAGGTAAGATACGGTTTGCACAGAACACTGATAGCCTACACTGCGAACGCTTTGTTTACGGCTCCCTGATATATCCAATAGAACTGTCATCATACTGGCCAATATAGAACTTTCTAACAAAATGGCCGACAACCATTATTACTGGTGGGTGAGTAGCTGGGTCGACTGGTGAAAATGCAGCGACCAATCGGAATATTCCCAACGTGAAATCCCTGTTCAGCGTCCCGCAATACCGCGGACCCCGATGTCTCTCATGACGAACGGTGAGTAGCCACAATTGATGTAAATTTGGTAGCGCTGCGGTCATGTTAATAATTTGAGCCTAGGTAGTCATGTAAGTGCTGTGGAAACATTGGCGTGACTCTAGGCAACTCACTACGGTATTCGCCACAGATGCCTCGGCCACTGTATTCAAGGGAGTCCTCACAGTGACCGATAGTTCGACGAGTTTCGTGCACTGGAAAATAATATCAATATTGTGTGTCCCGAAACACCACAATCCTTCAAAGGTAGCAAGAATATTAAGAGAAACTAGGATTTTGGCATATCGTGGCAGGATTTAGACGAAGAATTTTTGAGCATGGGCATTGTTTTTAGTTCCAAAAAGAGTTAATCTCTCGATACCATCGGCAACCGACAGATAGTTAAGCAGGGAACCATCAGCTGGAGCCTCCACAGAGGTAATGTGAACGCATTCCTGCCCAACGGCCTTCCATATGTCACCCATTGAAGACGAAAACCTATCCGATCGTGCGAGTTCCTCCTCCGTATATTCAGATCTCTCGCCTACGATATATGGCACATCACGGAGCTCCAATGATTTTAGAAGTCGAAGGTGGGGCAACACTTCTTGACAAAGTCGAACATAATAGCCATCCGAAGCACTCAAGTGTTGGAGATGCAGAGGGCGCTCATGGGGGACGCCGCTGAGAACCCCATGAAGAGTGGGCGTATGTTTACCAACGTCATTGTGAGAAGACCGAAGGTCAAGATGGGTCAAGTTTGGGCTGGCCCCGATGATCTTTGCGATCCAACGTTCGTCGAAATAGAATGCGACTGTTAGCTTCGTCCGATTAAGTGGGCGGTCCAGTTGGTGGTTGGATATTGTCGACGATGCAGTCACGGTCGATGAAGGAAGCAGGAACCCAAAGACAATGTTTAGAATCCTGTCTGAGTCTCCTTTATTTATCGCCCAGCTGTAGATGAGATTGATTAGATTTGAATACAAAATACATGCATCTGAGGGAAGGAAACTTTACGTTGGAGTTTCAGCCCTTTTGAGTGTTGAAAGTGCTGCCTGTAGGAGTTCATCCACTTTTTAACGGGCACGGCTTGGCGCTTTGTCGGAGCACATGTCAGTACGGGAGAACAATCCGTTGCTCCATCCAGAATGGCTTTGGGGTGAAAGGAATTGGATATCGATGGTACGAACATACTCCCCAGCGCTGGTTGATCCTGCCGCGAGTGCCTCCAGCTGGGATATGCCTACGTCAATCCGCTTTGTTGTAACATTGATGACAATATGGGATAAGAGCTGGGGGGCCAAGGCGAGGTTGATTCGTCGACAAGTGGCCCGGAAGACCTTACATGTATCCAACTGGATGAGCTCGGGGTAAGTCTGCAGCGTTATTGCAGTTTTAGTGAAGCATCTCAACCTCACTTGCTATCCGTAGAATTAGTTCATTTGGAAGTGATAGGATCCACGGCATGATGGACTGGATCCCAAGCACCGAGGCCTGAGGTGCCAGTGGTGATGAATCTTGATGGATTATATAGAAATTAGTATGCTCGTGTGACCTGGTCATTTGGCATCCGCCGAGCATTACGGTCACAATAAATAATTACTTTTTATCAAGTAACGCGTAGTCTCTCATGGCCAGACTGTAGATGGCGAGCGGTGGGTACAGCGGGTACCAAGCTGCCAAGTCTACATATGGGACAAGTCCTGACTCCTTGACTGCATAAAGTATATGACCTGGCCTCCTCAATTAGCTAATATCTAATGTGATTACTCGGTTATTCATTATTATTAGTTTTTGCTCTCGCGTGTTTGAACGGGACATATGCAATATACTCGAATCCACCCGTTTGCTTCGACGTGTCCCGGGCCTGCTTGGACGAGAATTCGGCAGCAGATGGCTGTAGGTTGTTGAAATAAGTAGCAGATCCGTACATACATATACCAGCCTTGTGAAAGATGGAGGACTTGAAAGAATATTATTGCCGCTTGTTCGAATTATGCCCTAATGCGATTTACACGGTCCAATCACGGTCCACAGTATAATACTGTGGACACTTTGTTTATGGCTGCTCGACATACCTAATCGAACCACTGTCATCACACCGGCCAATACAAAACCGTTTAACGATGTTTTCCACGACCACTATGACTGGTGGATAGATGGCCGGGTTGACTGGTGCAAAAGCAGCGACAGACTCCCACAACTCCAATGTAACAACCCTCAAGTGCACACTGCTCGCCCCCTCGCTATATGGTACACCCCGAAGCCCCTCCGGGCGAGCGGGGAGTAGCCCAAGTTGACGTAGATTCGGAAGAGCTGTGGTCATGCTGATGATCTGAGCCTAGATGGTCATGTGAGTGTGGTGAAAACACCGACATTAGGTAACTCACTACGGTATTCGCCACGGGTACCCCGTGCCCCCCGCAGGTGTCCACAGCCATCGATAGTTCGACGAGGTTCGTGCACTGGAGAAGAACGTCGATATTGTGCATCCCGAAACACCACAATCCTTCGTAGGTAGCGAGGATGTTGAGAGAAACTAGAGTTTTGGCGTATCGTGGCAGGATGTGGGTGAAGAATTTTTGAGCAAGGACGTCAACGTCAGCCTCCAAAAGAGCCAAATTCTTGATATTATCGGTAGCTGCCAGATAGTCAAGCAGGAAATCATCGACTGGAGCCACCACAGAGGTAATGCAGATGCCTCCCCGTTCAACAGCCTTCCATATGTCATCCATTGAGGATGAAAACTTGTCCGATTTTGCCAGTTCCTTCCGCGTATAGTCGGACCGTTCCTTTGCTGCGATATATGGCACAGACCGGAGCTCCAATGATTCTAGAAATCGGAGGTGGGGCAACACTTCCTGACAGAGTCGAACGCAGTAACCATCAACACCTAAATGTCGGAGGCGCAGGGGGCGCTCGTGTGGGACGCTGCTGAGAACCCCGTGGAGGGTGGGCGTGTGCTCCCCAAAGTAACACTGAGTAGACCAAAGATCAAGATGGGTCAAGTTTGGGCTAGCCCCAATGATCCTTGCGATCCAATCTTCTTTGAGATAGTCTGTAACCGTCAGCTTCGTCAGGTTGAGGGTGTGATTTAGCTGGGGATTGGATATTCTTGACGAGGCGGTCACGGTTGGTGAAGGGGGCAGGAGCCTGGCGAAGATAGGCCTAGAGCCCCATCCAAGTCCCCGCCGTTGATATTCCAGCTGTGGATAAATTCGGTTAGTCTTGAAATATACCTGGGGGAAGGGAACTTTACATTAGAGTATCAGCTCTCTTGAGTGTCGAAAGTGCTGCCGGCAGGAGCTCAGCCACTTTTGCGCGAGCCCAGTTCATTTCGGAGCGGTCCGGTCCATCGAAGCTGGATCCCCCAACAGCATAGAAGTACAATTCATAGTTTTGAACTTCAAGACTGCGCAGGGGTGAGAGGCATTGGATGTCGATGGTGCGAACATGCTCCCCGGCGCTGGTTGATCCTGCCGCGAGTGCCGCCAACTGGGATATGCTTACATCAATCCGTTTTGACGTCACGTCGATGACGATACGTGATAAGAGCTGGGGGCCAGGGCGAAGTTGATCTGTCGACAGGTGGCCCGGAAGATCTTTCGTGTTTTCAACTGCATCATGGCGAGCCCGAGATAAGTTTGCAATGTTATTATAATTCCGGTGAAGCAACTCAACCTGATTTGCTATGCGTATAACCAGTTCGTTGGGAAGTGACAGGAGCCCTTGCATAGGGACTGGGCACCGAGGTTGGTGGTCATGGCAGTATTTCAATTGCTGAAGTTGAACCTAGATCACGGTGGCTATCCGTCAACGCGCCGTGACTGATGCATTCGTCACAGCAGTTAGACGAAATGCCCACTCACAGGTTCTCATCTCACGGCCGTCAATACAGAAACGCATGTTGCACCTGGCTCGTTGACAACCGACTGTTATGACTTCTTACAATTTTGCACTTCAACACGGTGACCCGTCGTGTCCGAATACTGGGTTGGGGAGAAAAGCGAGAGAGAGGGAAGGCAAATTCGAGCGACAGGCAAGCCGCCTATTTACTGAACATAAAGATGGCTAGGCTCTCCTCCACGGGTTGTAAATCTTGGTAGAGGACTCGAGATGAACGAAGATAAACGCCAACGCTTGTCGAAATCCTTGAACGAGTCATGAATACACTGATCCTAAATAAAAGTGATGAGAGTATCAATACATCAAAGTATTTTTGAAAAGCAACCGGATATCGATGGTACGAACACTATCACAATTTTAGCAAGGCAATTCAACCTCAAAGTTTGTTATCTGTAGAATTAGTTCATTTGGAAGCGACAGGAACTCTGGCAAGGGACTGGGTGTGAACTGAGGTTGGTGTCAAGAAGTTACGCTCGTGTGACCATCTGGTATCCGCCGCTGGTCACAGTATACTATACAAGGAATAACCACTTTTATCAAGCAGCGGGTACCGTAAGTTATCACTGGATCTATGAAACTCTTCGACTTCGGCGATTAGTAGTAGACTAAACTGGTATAGTCTAGCAATTTAAACAAACTGATTGCAGCTTATATTACAGACACTTTGTTTTACGGCTGCTCAACATACCTAATCGAACCATCGCACCGGCCAATACAAAACTCTTTGACGACATGTTCCACAACCATGATAACTGGTGGATGAATAGCTGGGTCGACCGGTGCAAAAGCAGTGACCAATCCCCACAGCTCCGTTACGACGATCCTCGAGTGCGCCCTGCTAGCCCCCTCGCTATATGGCACACCCCGAAACTTCTCCGGGCGGGCGGGGAGTAGCCCGAGTTGGCGTAGATTCGGAAGCGATGTGGTCATGTTGAGGATCTGAGCCTAGATAATCATATGAGCGCTATACAAACACTGATGTTAGGTGACGCACTACGGTATTCGCCACAGGCGCCCTGTGCCCCCCGCAGGTGTTCACGGCGATTGAAAGTTCGACGAGGTTCGTGCACTGGAGAAGAACGTCGATATTGTGCGTCCCGAAACACCACAGTCCTTCGTAGGTAGCGAAAATACCAAGAGAAACTAGAGTTTTGGCATATCGTGGCAGGATATGGATGAAGAAATTTTCAGCGCGGGCATCAATATCAGCCCCCAAAAGAGTCAAATTCTTGATATCATCCGTGGCTGCCAAATAGCCGAGCAGGGAATCATCGACTGGAGCTGTCACAGAGTGAATATGGTTGCATTCCCGTGCAACAGCATTCCATATATCACCCATCGGGGACGAAAACCCATCTGACTTTACGATTTCCTTCCCTGTATAGTCAGATCGCTCCTCGTCTTTGATATGAGGTACAGCATGGAGCTCCAATGATTCTAGAAATCGGAGATGGGATAGCACTTCTTGACAAAGTCGAACGCAGTAGCCAGAAATGCCCAGGTGCTGGAGGCGCAGGGGACGCCCGCGCGGGACACTGCTAAGAACCCCATGGAGGGTGGGCGTGTGCTCCCCAAAGTAACAGGGAGAAGACAAAAGGTCAAGGTGGGTCAGGTTTGGGCTGGCCCCAATGATCTTTGCGATCCAACATTTTTTAAGATAGTCTGTGACCGTTAGCTTTGTCAGATTGAGAGCGTGGTTTAGTTGGGGATTAGATATTCCCAGTGAGGCTGTTATAGTTATAGTCGGTGAAGGGGGCAGGAGCCTGGCGAAGATAGGGTCTAGAGCCCCATCCAAGTCCCCGCCGTTGATGTTCCAGCTGTGAACAAATTTGATTAGGGTTAAAATATATGTTAGGAAGGGGAACTTTACATTAGAGTTTCGGCCCTCTTGAGTGTCGAAAGTGCTGCCGGCAGGAGCTCAACCACTCTTGCGCGAGCCCAATTCATTCTGGAACGGTCCGGATCACGTCCATCAAATCTGGAGCCCCCAATGGGGAAGGAGTACAATTCGTAACTTGGAACTCCCAAACTGCGCAGGGGCGAGAGGCATTGGATATTGATGGTACGAACATACTCCCCAGCGCTGGTCGATCCTGCTGCGAGCGCTTCCAGCTGGGATATGCTTACATCGATCCGCCTTGGTGTAACATCGATCACAATACGCGATAAGAGGTGGGGGGCCAAGGCGAGGTTGATCTGTCGACAGGTGGCCCGGAAGATCTTGCACGTCTCCAACTGGATGAGAGATAAGTATCATCACAATGTCAGTGAAGCAGCCCAACCTCATTTGCTATGCGTATAATTAATTCGTTTGGAAGTGACAGGAGCTTCGGCGCGGAGGACTGAGCACCGAGGTTGGTGATCGTGGCGATATTCCAGCTGAACCTAGGTGGTTACCTGTCATGCGCCTGTTACGGCAGTCGGGAGAGATGTATACATGCATTCGAAATACATTGAGCATATTGGACAAGGCCACTTGGCTCGTTGGTAATTGATTGATCTTTGCCGTGATCTCTTGACTTGTACTTCAATGCAATGGGGGCCCGTTGGGTCCGGATACTGAATTGAGGGGAAAAGCGGGAGAAAGGTTCGAGCGACGTCCAGGCCGCCTATTTATGTAAAATGCGAATGGTGCCAATATGCGCGTTCTCCAATTGCCATATCGTAAAATTCTGGGGAACGCATCGAGTTGACGTCGACCGACGATCTATTGTTCAATTACGGTAATCGCATTTCCATTGACATCCGACGACCACCCCGTTCAGCCGCGGAGACCCGAGACAAACCAAGACAATTGTTAACCGTATTGTATGGCGCGTCGAAACCCAGCTTGAACAAGTCGTGAATGCGCCGATCCTAAATGAAAGCGACGAGAGAGCATCAAGGTATAAAATACTTTGAGTCTTGTTTGAGTCAAAATCGATGATTGTTTGCAATTGTTAGGGCGATTCCTATCCCGGTCTTGTCGACGTTTTGTTTCCGGGGTGTACATATGAAATCAATGGATGAGTAGGTATGCATACGTACTAAACGTAGGTGACATCTGTCCTGACGAGCGAAATCTCTGGGGTACTGGGGTTTCTTTATGTTTGATCCTCATCCTTGAACCGGAGACTTGGAACCTGTATCTTCTGCGTGAGCGAAAGCCCATATTTCAACGCGCGATGTCGCCCACCCCCATGCGATGCTAGCAATGCCTACGAAGAACAATGGCATGGGTGGGGGTGTGTAATAGTAGGCGCGAAATCCATTGCCAACGCATTTCTATGCCATCATGCATCATGGCGAAGAATAATTTGCAACAATCATACTATTTATACAGAACATCGGCTCTCGAAGCCGTTTCTCCCCCGATGTACTTGATAGAACCATCATCACACTGCCCAATACTAAATCGTTTGACATAATCTTCCACAACCGTAATGACTGGTGGATGAACCGCCGGGTCGACTGGCGAAAAAGCAGCAATCGATTCATACAGATCCAGTGTGACAAACCTCAGGTGCATCTTGTCCTCTACCCCACTATATCGCGCACCCGGAAGCTCGTTTGGGCGGGCGGGGTGTAGCCCCAGTCGATGCAGATTTGGCAACGCTGCGGTCATGTCGATAATTTGAGTCTGGATAGTCATGTGAATGCGGCAAAAACACGGGTATTAAGGACTGACCACGATACTTGCCATAGATTCCTGCCACCCGTGGGTGTTCACGGTGACCGAGAGCTCAACGAGTTTTGTGCACTGGCGAATAACATCGATATTGTGATCCCCAAAACACCACAATCCTTCATGGGTAGCGAGGATCTCAAGGGAAACCAGAGTTTGAGCATATCGAGGTAGGATGTGAATGAAGAAATTTTGGGCGCGGGTATCAATTTTGACCTCCAAAAGAGACAATTTCTTGAATTCATCGGCAGCTGAGATATAGCGAAGCAAGTCGCCATCGACTGGAGCCACCACAGAGGTGAGGCGGATGCCTTCTCGTTCAATTGTCTTCCATATGTCACCCATCGAGGACGAAAACCTATCCGATTTCGCAATTTCCTCCTCTGAGTAGTCAGATCGCTCCTCGTCTTTGACATATGGCACGGCGCGGAGCTCTAGTGATTCTAGAAATCGGAGGTGGGGCAACACATCCTGACAGAGTCGAACGCAGTAACCAGCAGCACTCAAGTGTCGGAGGCGCAGGGGACGCTCGTGTGGGACGCTGCTGAGAACCCCATGGAGGGTAGGCGTGCCTTCCCCGAAAAAACAAAAAGAACACCAAAGGTCAAGGTGGGTCAAGTTCGGGCTAGCTCCGATGATTTTTGCGATCCAACCCGAGTCATCAAGATAGTCTCTGACCGTTAGTTTTGTCAGATTGGGGGTGCGACTTGGTTGAGGATTAGGTGTTCCCGACGGTGCAGTTATGGTCTGCGAAGGAAGCAGGAGCTCAAAGACAGATTTCAGAGCGTTGTCCAAGTCTCCACCGTTGATATTCCAGCTGTGAACAAATTTGATTAGGCTTGAAATATACTTTAGAGAAGGGAACGTTACATTAGGTTTTCAGCCCCCTTGAGCGCCGAAAGCGCCGCTGGTAGGAGTTCAACCACTCTTACGCGGGCTCGACCTATTTTAGAACGGTCTAATGTTTCAATGCCGGGACCCCCAACAGCACGGGAGCGCGATCCGTATTTTTGAACTTCCCAAGCGTGCAAAGGTGGGAGACATCTGATTTCGATGGTACGAACATGCTTGCCGGCACTGGTTGATCCCGCCGCAAGTGTCTCCAGCTGAGATATGCCCACATCCATCCGCTTTTGCGTAATATCAATGACGATATGCGATAAGAGGTGGGGGGCCAAGGCGAGGTTGATCTGTCGACAGGTGGCCCGGAAGATCTTGCACGTCTCCGACTAGATGAGCCCGGGATAAGTTTGCAGTATCACAATCTCGGTAAAGCAATGTAACCTCATTCGCTATGCGTATAATTAGTTCGTTTGGAAGTGACAGGAGCCCCGACATAGTTGAGGGCTTCGGAGCACCGAGGTTGGTGGTCGTGATGGTATGAGTCCAGTCGTAGAAGCTAAATCTAGGTCACGGTAGGCGATCCATCAACGTGGCGGAGACCCAAAAGAACGGGGACGACATTGCTCTCACAAACAAGCCGGCCACGTTGCTCCCTCACATGGCAGTAAGGGATAATTTGCAACGAGCATGCTATTTATACAGGACATTGACTCTCGAAGTCTTTTCTTCCCCAATGTACTTGATAAAACCATCACCACACCGCCCAATACTAAATCGTTTGACATAATCTTCCACGACCGTAATGACTGGTGGATGAATCGCTGGGTCGACTGGCGAAAAAGCAGCAATCGATTCATACAGATCCAATGTGATAATCCTCAGGTGCACCTTGTCCCCTCCCCCGTTATATGGCACGCCCTGATGCTCGTTTGGGCGGGCGGGGTGTAGGCCCAGTCGATGCAGATTTGGCAACGCTGCGGTCATGTTGATAATTTGGGTCTGGATAGTCATGTGAGTGTGGTAAAAACACAGGTGTTGGGCGACTGACTACAATATCCGCTACGGGTTCCCGCCACCCGTGGGTGTTCACAGTAATCGAGAGCTCAACGAGTTTTGTGCACTGTCGAAGAACGTCAAGATCATGCATCCCGAAACACCACAATCCTTCATGGGTAGCGAGGATCTCAAGGGAAACCAGAGTTTGAGCATATCGTGGTAGGGTATGAATGAAGAAATTTTGAGCACAAGCATCGATGTTGGCCTCCAAAAGCGATAACCTCTTGAGTTGGTCGGCAGCTGAGAGATAGCGAAGCAGGTCGTCATCGACTGGGGCCATCAAAGAGGTGAGGCGGATGCCTTCTCGTTCGAGTGTCTTCCATATGTCACCCATCGAGGACGAAAACCTATCCGATTTCGCGATCTCCTCCTCTGAGTAGTCAGACCGCTCCTCGTCTTTGACATATGGCACGGCGCGGAGCTCCAACGACTCTAGAAATCGGAGGTGGGGCAACACATCCTGACAGAGTCGAACGCAGTAACCGGCAGCACTCAAGTGTCGGAGGCGCAGGGGGCGCTCGTGTGGGACGCTGCTGAGGACCTCATGGAGAGTGGGCGTGTGTTCCCCAAAAAAAGCGTGAGAGCACCAAAGGTCAAGATGGGTCAAGTTTGGGCTGGCCCTGATGATCTTTGCGATCCAACGCTTGTTGAGATAGTCTGTAATCGTTAGCTTCGTCAGATTGAGGGCGTGATTCATTCCCGACGATGCAGCCACGGTCGACGAAGGGAGCAGGAGCCTGGCAAAGAGAGTGCTTAAAGCCCCATCCAGGTCCCCGCCGTTGATATTCCAGCTGTGGACAGATTTAATTAGGTTCGAAATATACCTTGGGGAAGGGAACTTTACATTAGAGTTTCAGCCTTCTTGAGAGTCGTAAGTACTGCCGGCAAAAAAAGGTTTGGGCGACATGCAGGCCGCCTATTTATGGAAAATATGAGTGGCCTGTCAACGCACGCGTTTTCTTGCGCCGCCGCGTCGCGCGATCGCATGTGATATCATAGAATTCTGGGGAATGCATCGAGTATGACGTCGACCGACGATCTATTGTCCATTTAGGGTAACTCTGTCTGCATTAACATGGACATCCGACGACTGCCCCATTCCGAGCCAACCGCGGGGGCCCGAGACGAACCGAGACAGTCGTTAACTCTGCTGTCTGACGCGTCAAAACCCTTGAACAAGTCATGAATACGCCGATCCTAGGTAAAAGTGATGAGAGAGTATCGAAACATAAAATATGCCGTGAGAAGGCGACGAATTGCAAATAAGATAACTAGGAGCAATTGGTTTTGAATAGGCGTAAGCACCTGGGAATGTTATAAAATCCTCCACCAACGGGACTCGTAACCACTCCCCTGAAGACAAAGAGAATCAGTAGGCACCCAAGGTGGTTGTGACTGAGGAGCAGCCCAATCTTGAAGACGTTTTGTTTCCAGAGTATACATATGAAATGAATAATAAATAGGTAGCATACGTAAGGTGACATCTGCCTGACGAGCGAAATCCCTGGGGTTCCTCCATGCTTAATCCTCATCCTCGAAACGGAGAACTTGTGCATCTTCATCTATCGGTAAGTCTCTATATCCTCTGCGTGAACGGAAGCGCATATTTTCAATGCGTGATGTCGTCCACTCCCATGCGACGCCAGCAATGCCTATAAGGAACCACGGAACGGATAATAATGTAGAAATTACACCTGTGTCGTTGCCATATGCTGATCGCGTATCGCCCGGTAGACGAATGGTTCTGCAATAACAGTTACAGGTGTTTGAATTAGCAGACGGATAAACGCACCCTCTGGCAAGACCACTGCGACGATAATAATAGTATGCAACGAATGCGGTGAAACCAAACGGAGCACAAAGCACAAAGAACCAGAAGAAGAAGCCGTGTCCTTTGAAGCCGGGGCACATATGTGGTGTCCCGCGGTCGGGTCGAAGGCCGCCGGTGCACGAGGAATACGGTATCAGTCGGTATTCTGTCCGTTCGTACCAGTACTCTTCGCCATTTTTGCAAGAGTCGTCGGAAGGTAAAGGTGTTGTTCCCGGAACTAGCACACACTTGTCGTTTTCGTCCTTAATGTGGTTAAATTCACTACCACATCCAGGTTAGGTATGTAGAACTCGTAAAATCAAGGAACAAACCATTCAAAATCAACGTTAGCGCATGGACAAGTATCGACGACGCGCTCTGCTACTTTAGGTTGATCACCGACTATGCAATTTCGGTCGCGGCGCCGACGGTGATAGAGGGTCTGGGAGATATTTAGTCGCAAATAAATAATGACGATGAAAATTTACCTGACGGCCGAAAAGGCAACGCTCGGGACGCTCGGAACTTGGACTCCAGAGCTCGAAATCATCATGTCCAGGATCGTCAATGCTCAGCTCACCTGTGCAAATGTTAGAAGATTAGGAATAAAAATCACGAAACCTACTCACATCTCTTGGAAGTAAGTGCAGAGAAATCGACATGTATAGCTATGGAAGCTGATGAGCTAGGATGATGGCCTATGAGAATAAACCGGCGGCTTGTGTCCATTGGCACAGTCATAATCGAAATGATGCGCAATTTTTCATCCGAGAACTGGTATTCTCTCCAGTTCGCACCCTCATCTGTGCTGAATAGAATATGGTTCGTGGGATCCTCGTCATTCGCCATGACCAAAATCGAGCCAGAGTCTCCGAATTCCCAAAGATGGGCATCCTTATGAACCTCTTGCCAGGTGAAACCCGCATCACGGCTCAGGAATGTGTCGCTCTCCTTGTAAGGTGCTAGCGTTTCGCCTACATTCCCCACAGCCATAATCAAGCCAACGATGGATGGGCTGCTGTAGGTTGCTCGAGGGTCGCGTCGTTCTGTGTATCCGTGGATGTGTAAAGCGCATTTCTGTAACCATGAGGTGAGTGAATTCTATTGTGTACAAATGAAAGACTGGCGTACCGTCGAGGTGCACTTATAGGGATTCCCTTGTGAATCCAACGCGGGGGGAGTTAGTGGTTTCCAGGTACTTCCTGCAAGAATCACATTAGATTGAGTACAAATCAGAGGTAGGGTACTAACCGTCATTGTGAGTGATTCGACTCTGTAGATGCTTCTGGCCAGACAACGTAGCCTCTCGTGTATTGGATACGATGTTAATTAGGGCAATTCCGTCCAATCCTATCATCTTTTCGAAATCAACGTATCCATTCCCGTTCCGGTTCACGTTTTCCACTGATAATCCGAAATAAGTTCCATTTGAGTTTGACTTCAAGATATTTCCCCAAAATGGATCCTCGGACATTGTCATGTGCAAGAATAACGATTTAGTGCTGGACTCCAAGACGGTATAGGCCTACATAAAATTTGGTTAAAATGAGATTTGGTCCAAAAAAGGTTACACACGTGGGTCTCTGGGTGCATGCTAGGAGGGAACATTCCAGATGCGAATCGAGCACCATCTAAAGAAACTTGAAGGTCCAGCGAGCGGCCTTGCAGCTGCATATCACTCAGCATGATTCAAAGCATTATAGGTAAGACTTACCTCCGCGACGATCAAAAATTCGGAAAATTTGGCGAATCCGACAACTTCCTCAAATATTTTCTTTTTATTCGCAAAGAAATTTGTTCCGACAACAAGTTCCATAGGATTGTTGGTCCGGGCGACTGGCTGTGCTCCTTTCTTGTCTCTATACGATTCACAGATAATCTCATTTGGGTCTGTCTCGAGTTCCGTGTCCTTCGTCCAAGCGCAATTGCGAACATAGTTCTCAACAAGGTCCCAACGACGGCCATGGTTTCTTGTATATTGAGCTTCGGCATGACAGTTGTCGCCTTGTCCGTCCGTACAATCCCTATTACCAACCCAAATGAGATTGTCCGATGTGGGATGGAATTGGAGGACCTGCGCCCCAAATGTATTTGGTGGTGTGGGGCGTCAAGAATATTCCATGATCGACCGAAATCCGTCGTATAAAAGTAGGCTTGAGTGTTGGTAATTAGATAGGCGCGATCCGGAGTATATTTATGGTGGTAGAAAGCCAGGAATCGATAGTCGGGCTCAAGCTGCTTCCAGGTATAACCCTCGTTGTGTGATTGCCATACACTGTGGTCTGCGAGCAGCACGAGAATGGTCTGGGATGTGATGGTCAAACTTAGTTCAACGTTACTTATCTAGATATTGCATACCGTGGACTCCTTGAAATAGGCATTTTGGATGATTTTGCTAGGAAATTTAAACTAGAGAGTTTGAGTCCAAATATTTGACAATCAAAATACACAACATACTGTCTGGTGAATGACATCTCCTTCTTTGGGTTGCGCTGCACATGATTTTTAGTATTGAATGGGGTGAAAAATATTATTACACACCTTGTGAACATTTCTTTTCAACGGGTGCGTCCTTCTCAACTCCTTTCTCGCAGGTATTCCCGGGAATCTTCCGGAAGCCTGACGATCCACTATACATCTGGTTGGGATCGCCGGTGCATACTCCGGCTGGGATGGGTTCAGGCCCAACGGGAACGCAATCTTTGCCATCGCGCACGAAATTGTAATCGCTGGCAGGGACCAATGATTAATTATTCTGGAATATATAACAGAAATATAACAGAAAAAGTACTCACCATTCGAAATCCTCATCTGTACATGGACAATTCTCTTCGTGCTCAATTGGATCGACATACTTGTCACCCACATAACAGTTGGCATCGGCTTTACGCCGTTTATACCATTGCTTTGGGATAGCAGGATTAGGATATTGACCTTGGCGAGGAATTCTATAATCCGTACCTTGTGTCCCATAAGGCACTCCGTTTTCGCAGGACGAACGTACCACTTTTCAAAATCACTCTCTTCACACTTCCTCTGTCTGGTTTTGGAAAAGTCAAGGTGGACTACAACGACACGGCCGATGGTGTTTGATTGATCCTTGCGCGCAACTTGGCCAAGGAGGATAAACTTCTGTGATGTTGAATCGGGGAGGGTCGTCAGAGCACGAGCCCGGAGTTTCACATCCATTTTGTATGATTGCCTGTATCAATCATACTAAAGGTGATAACGCCTCCATGGGTTTATAGATAACAACATACCATGTTTTGCCCAAGTCAAGAGAATAACGAATAGTATCAACGCTGTCCTCATCATTGATAACAACGAGGATGCTCCCTTGATCGCCAAATTCGTATTTATGCGCGTCCTTGCGGATCATTTGCCATGTAACACCAGCATCCGTGCTCAAGAAGGTATCACAGTCCTCGTATGGTCGAAGATATTCCCCTACAGACCCGACCGCCATCACGATCCCTGGGGCGGGAGACGAGAATATACGTCCGAAGTTGTGGGGTGTTGTGACAGAATGGAAATGGAGGGAGCAGGTATCGGTGTCCACCGGATCGCAAATACGGTGACCTTCGTTATCGGTAGAAGGAGCTTTAATTGGCGCCCATGAGCTGCCTACAGAAAAGTGAGTCAAGGAACAAGACAATGTATGAAATGATTTACCGTCATCAAATGTAATAACCGACTTGAGCTGCTTCTGCGCCCTCCTACCCTCAACTTCCTGGGCATTGGCAACGACATTAGACATCCCAATTCCATCGATTCCATAAATCTTCTCGAAATCAACGAAGCCCATTTCATTTCGATTCGTATCCTTCAAGCTTTCCACGAAATAAGTCCCATTCGAATTGCTTACAAACAATGTGCCAATGCTGCCCTGATCTTGAAGTACCACGTCCACGGCGAGCGAGTGAGTTGTGGATTCGACAATGGTGTATGCATTCTCCCTCAGCTTTGCGGAGGAGGCATGAGGGAACTGAGCCTTAGCCCAGGTTTTGGTATCCACTGAGACGTACAAAACCATATCACCATGATTCCCAGAAGAAAGGTCCTTCATGGCGACAACAGCAAACTTGGCTACGATCGCAAAAGCAATAACACCCTTAGCATTCCTACCGATCCCAAGGTCCTCAACATTGTTCACTTCATTGAAGAAGTCAGTACTGGAGAAAAGTCGGCTTGAAGAGATGGCATGGCCCCCGGTAGTAGTACTCGTGTCGAAGGCGACGCAGTAAATAAGGTCTTCGTGGGCTTCATGCTTGAAATCGGGGCTGCTATGGGCAAATTGACACCTTGTGGTTTCGCTCAAAAGCAATTTGGGAGTGTCGCCGAATGCATCTTTGGTGTAGTATGTCTAGTCGCATGTCAGTTCCCGGGGAGTCCGTAGGGTAAATTAAAGTCACCTCGTCATGACACACGGACCCCCACCCGCTTCCGGTGCAGACTGTGCCCTGATACAAGATGTAGCCATCCTTTTTGGGATCCGCATGGAAGGAAAGAGGCCAGGGAACCATAGCTGGCTGCGCAGGTACTTCGAAGGAACTCCAGGTTTTCCCTCGATTATCGGTACGATAGTGCGTTTTACCAGTTGTCAATGCGAAAGCCTGAGGCCTTGAGTTTATCTCTAGGTTGATATAAATGAATTTAACTCACACGACGGTTATTCCGCGGGTGGTGAATGACCATTACAACCCGGTTTTTAGGTAGATCCTCCGCTTGCTTCCAAGACCTCCCTTCATCCTGAGAGACGTAAACATTCGCTTCGTTGCCGTCATGGTAAATAGCGGACTGAGAGAAATCAGCAAGGTATTCTTGGTAAATACTCCACCATACCTCTGTGTCATCGAAGAAAAAGAAATTAGCAGGCAGACTGGAGAATGAAGTGATGGAATGGGTAGGTTCGTCCGCCAGGACGGATATCAAGTATATGAGACATAGATATAACAAGAAGCCGACTGTTCTGTGTGGCTTTATCATGGTGGTTGGAGACACGTATGCGCGCGTCGTGAACCGCAGTTGGCTCCCTGAATTTGGGCGGTTGTTGATGCAGGCAGTGTGATGTCAAATATTGCCGCACAGCCACCGGTATGACATAATTAGAATTGCATCCGCACAACCGCGCGAAGCATCATCATGCGGCTAATTGAACAATGTGGGGAAGGCGACCAGGTTCAATGAATTCGGACAAGGAGCTATGTAATTATACACGCCTATCCAGCATACACGAAGTTTATTTTAATGAAAACATGGCAACCACTCATCAAGCGCCCGTTGAAAGAGTTGAAGGCCAGCATAAAATGCCTCATGACCCTGAGGTATTGGACTATAGAATCCAACTGTCTGGAAGTTTGAATGATTGGCGTCTGGCGTCAGAAGAACTCGCATGTCTGATACGTGCACAAGTCCAGGATATGTCAGACCAAAGAAGGAATTTGATGACGTTGGCGTATTGCAACTGTAAATCAGCTCTTAGTAAAAATTTAAAAAAAGCCCAGAAGTGTACGGGTGCCTACTGTGGTATATTCGACGAGGGAGTTCGATGGGGACCATTGCTTTCGATAGATGCGAGACCCATGGTCCTCCAAGGATCAACTGGAAATATTGGCCTCCAACTTAGCGGATTGAAATTAACCAAACTTACATTCTCCGTTAGTGAACATGACGTTTGACGGTGACATGTTCCATCCGCCATACTTGTTGACATTGGCTACATTAGGGGATGCTGGAAGGTCCACCGGGAACGCTTCGTTACACTGTTGTTGAAACAAATCCAGCGATAGGAACGATGTTTCAATCGACAGAGGGTTGTTTGGGTCTCCACGCTGGTAAAACCCTTTGAATAAAGACAATCAATATCCCACAGAAGGAAAACACTGTAGATGATAGCCCACCATATTCGGAACAATATTGCCACATCCATGATCGGTCCCCGACTGGGTCATCTGGAGTTTCAATTGAATCATAGTCCGTCTCACCCAGTGCCACGAGGAATGCGTCGAAGGCGGCCTCAATGGTCGATGAAGCAGCAATGCCCGACTCATGCGCAGGCGCCGTCGAGTTTCGGGTCTCAAGAAGATTGCAGAATGGGAGGATCGATTCTCCAAATCCATAATACTTGCGAAGAAAATAAGATTACGAAGGGCACATCGCGGCACGCACTCACCTGATAAAAGTCGAGGGGATCCATCAAGATAGTAGCAGCATCCAGGTTGCTTGTTTTTTCGGCTACGGCTGGGGTAAGGCCGTCTGCCCCAGTAGTATTCCCACCAGGTCCACTTAATCTCGCTTTCAAAAGTTTAAATTTCATATCGGTTTTGGCCGTGTTGTTGTTCCCCTTGAGAGTATCGTCAACAAATCGGGTGACAGCTACCCAATCAGCTGAACAATTTCTCGTCAAACTACGCTCTGCAGCCTTATAATAACTCGACATATCAACCTGGGCCTCAACAGGGGCCGATGAAGCCCAAGAGGCGAAGATGGTGTCTGGATTACGTTGGCGAAGGAGCGCACCACGAATTCCGGGATAAGAACCACCAAGGAAGATCCATGGGGTGATGGACGGGTGAATGGGTAAGCTTTGAGGTCCCCGTGATGGCTGGTTGTGTGATGACTGTCGACTGAACGAATCAGCAAAGAAGATCACATCTTCGAGAGCCTGCTCTGTGGTTAAAAACTTCCACTGGTCAGCCGTGGTGTTTATCTGGTTTGTGGAAATATGATCGTTATCGCTTGAGGAAAGAAAGCTAGGCTGAACACCCACATTGACTGGAAATGGTAACGAGTCTCCATAAAACCGATGCTCCCATAAGATGGCAATCCCCTTATACCTCTTTGCAAGTCGCATGACGGCCGAAAGACCATGAAATTCCTAGAATCCCAGTTGGGTTCGGATTGCCACCATTCATGACAGAATATACCTGGAGATAATATGGCACCAGTGGAGCTGCATCTTGTTCACCCGAATCGAAAACTAAGTTTTATACCAGAGGGCAGGTGAGCGCGGATTCATTGCCATATTAACTATACGCACTGAATACGGGTCCTCCATCGTAATAGCTATCGTTAAGCCAATACCGATTGGGGAATGTTTTTCCCAAACCCTTGTTCGTGGCATTCTCACCGAAATGGTCGATTGGGACCTTGATAGAGTGAGCATTAGTGGGGAAGAGAAGCTTTTTATGAAATGCCAACGTCAATGAACAGTGGTTGATTAGAAATTACAGGCTGAGCTGTGACAGGAGTGAGCTGTTCTCGAAAGCCAGGCCGGGGGACTCTGAGCCTAGCTCGTTGTTTGGGTTGAGCGGCTGCAACTACCGACAAAAGTCCAAACAGAAAGGCCACAATAAAAGTTGGGATCATATTGGTTCGAGACAAAGGCTGACTCGGTGGGCATCATCTTATGGATCCTCGAGCTCCTGCTTCTATAGAACCCTGGAATAAACTATTTTAGCAACAACTTCATGGACGGGCCGGTGAGTCGATGGCGCATTACCTATAGCCCATGGCAGCTTCGGGGGCGCATGGAGCTACACATGGCTCAAAGACCAAAATACGATTTATTCGTACTGACGTGCCCAAGTGGAGTCAAATAGGTACTTATACATATTTGATCGGATTCGTGCATGTGCCAACGTTCTCCAACCCAACCTCAACAACATCACCGTTGGTCAGCCAGACCGGATCTGCCTTTCCCAAATTTACACCATTAGGTCTACATCATAAACGCATAAGATACCGCAATAGATGTAAATTAAGATGAGCGGCTTACGTTCCGGTGAAGATCACATCCCCAGGTAGTAAAGTTGTTCCCATAGAAAAGAATGATACGAGATGTTTAACACCGAAAATCATGTTCGCTGTACTCGAGTTCTGCATCGTGACACCGTTGACCTTGGTCCAGATGTTAAGGACTTGCGGGTCTGGAATGAGGTTTGTTGAAACGATTGCAGGCCCCCACGGTGCCCAGCCGTCAGGGCCTTTGCCCATGGAGAACTGAGGCTGGGGGAGGCCACCTCGGTCGATCTGCCATCCGCGGTGAGATACATCATGTCCAACAGTATACCCGAGTACATGATCGAGAGCCTCATCATCAGAGATGTTGAACGCTTTCTTTTTGATTACAATGACAAGCTCTGTCTCATAATCCATGGTCGAGGTGAAATTTCCTTGTGTTTGATATCCATCGCTGACTGGAATGGGATCACTGGGCGAATTAAGTGCGGTGAAAGGCTTGTAAAATAAAATCGGCCAATCAGGAATTCTTTGGCCGGTCTGAGTTGAATGAGTTTGGGAATCGGCAATTTGTGATGATTCGGGGTACCTCGTTTATGTGGGCTACGTAATTTAACCCAACGCAGCGAACGGTTCGGACCCGTTCATTGGGAAGTGGCGCGAGTAATTTCTTGATATCCTGGCGCATTGAATGTATGAATACCCGTGCAATACAATTTGAGAATCCTTTTACCTTGACCTGCTTTGTTATCGTAAAGTCACCAAGGATGTCGCCTTGTATAACGTGGGCCTGCCTGCTCTTGGCTGCATCGACAGTACCAGACGGAAGAATTGCATCCCCATAGTATTCCTTTCCATCCGAGGAAATGAACCGCACAAAACGCTGAGAGTTGACAGAAAGCGATAGAGAAATCAGCAGGACAGCATTTAAAAGTAGGCGCATTCTGGCGAGCAATGTTTTCATCCGCTCTTGTTATGTCCTATATATTGGGATACGCCAAGCAATTCTGAGGGTTGAACATCTCCCAAGACAATCCCAAAAACCACATCATGTGGAAATTCCGGATGGGGTTGTAGGAGAGATGGTTGATACAGAGGGCAATACGTCGCTTCAGCTAGCATTGAATACTGGAAGCACGGTGCGGCTCCGAAATTGCCCTGGTTGTGGAAGAAAAAGGCCAAACGTAGGTTCGATTCTCAGCATCCTGATGGCGAACATGTGGTGTATGGTGATAGCCGCCGCCCCCAATGTCGCGGTGGACTGTGGGAGATGGATAAACACATCTTCCGTCCAATGCGAGTGTCATGATATACTCCAGTGTTTATCACCATCGTATCAGCCAAACATCTTTATACTTCACCGTGACAGTGGGCCTCAGGGTCATATACCATCGCTGCCACCAGCCGCCTCCCAGCGCCAAAATACTCAAGTACTCAAGGCTTAGTGGGTGTGGGACCTACGAGGTACACTAACTTCACCATATCATGCCCAGATCACAAAAGACTTGTTGCGTCATGATATCATCGTAGGTACATACCTTTTTCAGCCTTTTTCCCACATCCAACGATACTTGCCACTTAATGGTAATAGTAGCTCTAATCAATGAGGACCCGGGAAGCTCCTATATGGGTTGCTCCGAAATTTGCGTATTTGAGAGGCCAAAAATGGCAAAATCCTTGCCCGGAAAGTGCTTTTTTGAGGGCCCGGAGGGCCGCTAAAAAAAAGGTCGTCCGGTAAAGTGCGTATTTGAGACAGTATCTGGGACGGATTGATTTATAAGCATCCTCTTTTGGAAATGTTTTGAGAGTATGTTTTTCTCCAATATTTTATGTCACGTTCTGTCACAGTTTTGTGACAGAAACATATTCCACGTGATATTTTACATGAACAGCCTTATCCGAATTTGCGTATTTGGGACCCAAAGAAGTGCGTTTTTGAGGCCGATTTTTGAGAAATTTCCGGAGCAACCCATATAGGAGCTTCCCGGGTCCTAATCAATGATCACTTGACCATAGCGTGCCGGCTTCGAAGTTCGTGGTGAATCGTGATTGAATCGGTGAGATCACGGCAACACCACGACTTGCAGGACCCAAAATGCCCCCCGTCGAACCTGGTAAGCCTCCACCAAAAGCGCCTCATTTCGGACCATGAATCATCAACAACAGGCTCATTAATACTGGTTACGGGAGCGTGCGTCGTTCGTTCATATCAGTGCCATATATCTGGAGCGCGATACGTCCCAGTTCCGGATTCATTGCATCCCACACCGTGGAATTGCTTCTCAGATCCGGATTCGACGTACTCGGGACCGTCAGGAGTGAAGAGAAAGGCGCCTATCTCCAGCGACTCTTCGCATGGGCCGGCGATAAGTTTGCATATGTGGTTGTAGAGGACCTTCAAAAGGTCGGTTCGAAAACACTCCTGCAACCCTGTTTTCACGTTGAATCTACAGGAGGGTGGATTCCAGCAGCCGGCTAGGAATGTGGATGCTATCCTACACATGGCCTCACCGGTGTCCCGTACTGCCCCATCGGGCGCATGGGAGAACATTATTGAGCCAGCCAAAGTGGGAACTCTGAATTTGCTCAATGCAGCACTAGAGTATGGCCACAGGGTACAAAGGGTCGTTGTGACCTCCTCATTTTCCGGTAGGTCAGCGAGATGGAAAGTACGTCAAGCTTATGAATTATAGCCGTGTTTGATCTTGGACGACCCCTGGGGACAGTGTTTACGGCCAAGGACTGGAATGAAACGTACGATTCCCAGTCGAAGGTTATCCGCTCGTCCCAATAGCTTGACGATCTTGTTTTCAGAGCAAAGGAATACGCCCTCGCTAAAGGGGATGCACTTGAACCTGTCCACGCATATCGCGCTTCGAAAGTCTGGGCCGAAGAAGCGGCAAGCACACCAGCCGATCTTCCCACCAATCCATTAAGTATTAACTCACATCTTAGGCCTGGGACTGGATGAAGAAGGGGCCCAAGTTCGATCTCGTGACGATCCTCCCTCCCCTGGTTTGCGGACCAGCAATACACCCTCTCGCCAGTCAGCAGAGTCTTGGCACCAGCAATATTGAGCTACTGGGACTTCTCACGGGATCAGGTAATATCAGCGCTCTGGAGGCGAGGAATCAACCCGAGCAGCCAATCATTGACGTCCGCGATGTAAGCCATCGAAGTTCAATGACCCCTTTATTCCTGAAGCACATCCCTTCAGGTCGCCAACACGCATGTCAGAGCCTTGACCCGCCCTGAAGCAGGGGGGCAGAGAATCCCGGTATCGAAAGGCATTCACTACTACCAAGAGTTCCTCGACATTATCCACAACGTCCCCGAGCTAGTGGACCAGTTTCCCAAGGCGGAGTGGGGCGAACCAGGGGCCCGACGTGACTACAAATTTATGCCCCAGTATGGCTTCGATGCGACGCCGAGCGTCGAGTTGTTATCGCTGACATACCTAAACCTGGAGGACACGGTGATTGATGCGGCGAAGAGTTTGTTGAAGAAGAAAGTTGAATATGGGTGGAATTTTGAAGGGGATAGCTAAGCAAACGGATAAACAAACTGTTGAGTTCGGTACATATTTAAATATATCTTTCATGGTTGCATAGCGAAGTCCCGCGACACCCAAGCACCCGCTGCCCACGCGGCGTATTCGCGATAGCCTTCGATCATATCGACTTGGCGTCCTTCATCGTCCATCATCGTTAGTGGCCCTACGCACCAAGTCAGTAGGGCCTGGGCGAAGCGGCGCATTCTGGAACGAAGTTTTGGCGTAAAAAGGCTCTCCCTGAGGAATTGACTGGTGCTTTTCGTTCGCGAGGGAGCGAGGGGGAGTATATGAATGGGCTTGGGGGTGGGCGAGGATCCTGCTGATGGAAGGGATGGCGAGAAACTGCGGGATGAGCATGTGGGCAGACGACGTGCGTCTGGGTCTTCATTTAGTTATTTGTTTCAGTCGTGTCTGTGAGCTGACATTCGTGAATCGTGCGCGTGATCGTTCATAGTCCAATGGATATTGTTGTTGTCTGCCATGTCCCGTGGGCATGATGTACATCGTCGCGTCAGCGTGGATACGCTACCTGTGGATGAAGGTGTGTGGAAGAGATGCGAGTTTGGGTGGTGGTGCAGTGCAGGCGAGCACTTGCGGGTGACGACCCCATATAATGCAAGTGGGGGCACGTACGAATTGATTTGGGCATGTTAGGGAGCGCACGGTAAGCACGAAAGTGGGAGTTTGCCCTGAATATGTGTATACACCAAGTCACACACCTACACCAGCCATGCGGGAAGTTTTGATCCATCCACGAGCAGCAAATCACCCTCGGTAGCCTGCCGTACAGACACGCAGAGTCGGCATAAAACGGACGCACATACGGTCCATCAAGAAAGATCCAATAAGTATGGCTGCTATGAAACACTACATAGGCACTGATAGATGTCATAGCAGCGTCAATCTATCATTATGGGCGCTATGGGTCT